>JAOPSE010000337.1:600000-780975 GCA_029449295.1 Zea luxurians
AAGATGACGCCCAATGAGATACTTGGGAAGTTTGTGAGCGGGCGCATGATGGTGAAGGAGGCTAGATATGTGGATGATGCTCTAAACGGTCCACTACCCGTCCACGAGCCTCAAATCGTTGCCCTCAAAGCAACCAGCAGCAGGGAGACGCTACCAAGCAAGGTGGCACAAGTGGAGGCCGCTGGCCTCAACGAAGATGAAATGGCGCTTATCATCAAGCGCTTCAAGACCACATTAAAAGGACGCAAGGAGTATCCCAACAAGAATAAGACAAAGGGAAAGCGCTCATGCTTCAAATGCGGTATGACTGGTCATTTTGTTGCTCAATGTCCCGATAATGAAAATGACCAGGGGGAAGAAAGACATGGGAAGAAGGAGAAGAAGAAAAGCTATAGGAAGGCAAAAGGCGAGGCTCACCTTGGCAAAGAATGGGATTCGGACTACTCTTCATCCAACTCCGACGATGAACTGGCAGCCTCGGCCTTCAACAAGTCCTCTCTCTTCCCCAACGAACGACACACTTGCCTCATGGCCAAGGAAAATAAGGTAAGTGTTCGAGATATCCCGAAGTACACTACTTCTAGCAATGATGATTCTAGTGATGACGAAGTAGATTATACTGATTTATTTAAGGGTTTAGATAGAACTAAAGTAGATAAAATCAATGAGTTAATTGATGCTTTAAATGAAAAGGATAGATTGCTAGAGAAGCAAGAGGATATTTTATATGAGGAGCATGATAAGTTTGTTAGTGTGCAAAAATCTCTTGCTTTAGAAACTAAGAGAAATGAAATGCTATCTTCTGAGTTATCTGCTTGCCATGAATCTATCTCTAGTTTAAAAATTTTGAATGATGATTTAAATGCTAAGCTAGAGGTAGCTAATAAATCTAGTTCATGTGTAGAACATGTTGTAATTTGCAATAGATGCAAGAATTTTGATATTGATGCTTGTGATAAACATCTTGCGTCTATTACCAAATTAAATGATGAGGTGGCAAGTCTTAATGCTCAACTTAGGACTTGCAAGGTTGATTTTGATAAGTTAAAATTTGCTAGGGATGCCTACACCGTTGGTAGACACCCCTCAATTAAGGATGGACTTGGCTTTTGAAAGGAAGCCAAGAACTTAACAAGCCAAAGGGCTCCCATTCCCAAAAAGGAGAAAGGAAAGGCCCCTATGGCTAATAGTACTCAAAGGAATCATGCTTTCATTTATAATGATAGAAAATTTTCTAGGAATGCTCATTATAATAGGAGTTATGATGCGTTTAATTCACATGCTATGTTTGCTTCTAGCTCTACTTTTGTGCATGGTAGAAGTAAGCCTAGGAGAAATCATGTTGTGCATCATGTGCCTAGGAGGGTATGTAATGAGCCTTCTACCATTTACCATGCTTGCAATACTTCATTCGCGCTCTTATGTAAAAATGATAAAGTAGTTGCTAGAAAGTTGGGATCCAAATACAAGGGAGACAAGACTTGTATTTGGGTTCCAAAGGCTATTGTGACTAACCTTGTAGGACCCAACAAGAGTTGGGTACCTAAAACCCAAGTGTAAATTACCTTGCAGGTTTATGCATTTGGGGGCTCAAGCTAGATTATCGACAGCGGATGCACAAACCACATGACGAGGGAGAAGAAGATGTTCACCTCCTACGTCAAGAACAAGGATTCCCAGGATACGATCATCTTTGGAGATGGGAACAAGGGCAAGGTCAAAGGCTTGGGCAAGATAGCCATCACCAACGAGCACTCCATTTCAAACGTATTTCTAGTAGAGTCGCTTGGTTACAATCTCCTGTCTGTAAGTCAATTGTGCCACATGGGTTACAATTGTTTGTTTACAAATGTTGATGTTTCTGTCTTTAGAAGGAGTGATGGTTCATTAGCGTTTAAGGGTGTATTAGACAGCAAACTCTACTTAGTTGATTTTTCGAAAGAGGAGGCCGATCTAGATGCATGCTTAATAGCTAAGACTAGCATGGGCTGGCTGTGGCATCGTCGCCTAGCACATGTTGGGATGAAGAACCTTCATAAACTTCTAAAGGGAGAACATGTGTTAGGACTAACCAATGTCTGCTTCGAAAAAGATAGACCTTGTGCAGCTTGTCAGGCAGGGAAACAGGTGGGAAGCACTTATCACAACAAGAATGTGATGACAACATCAAGACCACTGGAGCTACTAGATATGGACCTCTTCGGACCCGTTGCCTACCTTAGCATCAGGGGAAGTAAGTATGGTCTTGTTATTGTTGATGATTTTTCCCGCTTCACTTGGGTGTTCTTTTTGCAGGATAAATCAGAAACCCAAGGGACCCTTAAGCGCTTTCTATGGCGGGCTCAAAACGAATTTGAGCTCAAGATGAAAAAGATAAGAAGCGACAACGGGTCCGAGTTCAAGAATCTGCAAGTGGAGGAGTACCTTGAGGAAGAAGGCGTCAAGCACGAGTTCTCCGCTCCCTACACACCACAACAAAATGGTGTGGTAGAGAGGAAGAACATGACGCTTATCGACATGGCGAGAACGATGCTTGGAGAATTCAAGACGCCCGAGCGGTTTTGGTCAGAAGCTGTGAACATAGCTTGCCACTCCATAAACCGGCTCTACCTACATCGCCTCCTCAAGAAGACCTCGTATGAACTTCTTACCGGTAACAAACCCAATGTCTCATACTTTCGTGTATTTGGGAGCAAATGTTACATTCTAGTGAAGAAAGGTAGAAATTCTAAATTTGCTCCCAAGGCAGTAGAAGGGTTTTTACTAGGGTATGACTCAAATACAAGGGTGTATAGAGTCTTCAACAAATCATCGGGTTTGGTTGAAGTCTCTAGCGACGTTGTATTTGATGAGACTAATGGCTCTCCAAGAGAGCAAGTTGATCTTGATGACATAGATGAAGATGATGTTCCAACGGCTGCAATACGCACCATGGCGATTGGAGATGTGCGACCACAGGAACAACAAGAGCAAGATCAACCTTCTTTCTCAACAATGGTGCATCCCCCAACTCAAGATGATGAACAGGTCCCTCAAGAAGAGGCGTGTGATCAAGGGGGAGCACAAGAAGAACAAGTTATGGAGGAAGAAGCACCACTGGCCCCTCCAACTCAAGTCCGAGCGACGATCCAACGACATCACCCCGTCGATCAGATACTGGGTGACATAAGCAAGGGAGTAACAACTCGCTCATGTCTAGCTAATTTTTGTGAACATTACTTGTTTGTCTCTTCTATTGAGCCTTTCAGGGTAGAAGAGGCCTTGCAAGATCCGGACTGGGTGTTGGCCATGCAGGAAGAGCTCAACAACTTCAAGAGGAACGAAGTTTGGAGCCTGGTGCCACGTCCCAAGCAAAATGTTGTGGGAACCAAGTGGGTGTTCCGCAACAAGCAAGATGAGCACGGGGTGGTGACAAGAAACAAGGCTCGACTTGTGGCAAAAGGTTATGCCCAAGTCGCAGGTTTGGATTTTGAGGAGACTTTTGCTCCTGTGGCTAGGCTAGAGTCTATTCGAATATTATTAGCCTAAGCCGCTCACCACTCTTTCAGGTTGTTTCAAATGGATGTGAAGAGCGCTTTCCTCAATGGGCCAATCAAGGAGGAGGTGTATGTGGAACAACCTGAAAGCACCTAGAGGGGGGTGAATAGGTGATCCTGTGAAAACTTGAAACTTAAAGCCACAACACTTGATTAGGAGTTAGCACAATGAAATCAAGTGGCTAAGGAGAGCTCTTGTGAAGCACAATAGACACAGTGAGAACAAGCACAAGTGACACGAGGATTTATCCCGTGGTTCGGCCAAGTACAAAACTTGCCTACTCCACGTTGTGGCGTCCCAATGGACGAGAGTTGCACTCAACTCCTCTCAAGTGATCCAATGATCAACTTGAATACCACGGTGTTCTTCTTTCCTTTACTCTTTCCCATTTGCGAGGAATCTCCACAACTTGGAGTCTCTCGCCCTTACAATATGGATCAAAGTGAAAGCAATAGAGTAAGGGAGGGAAGCAACACACACAAATCAACACCAATACGCACACACACGGCCAAGACTCGAGCTCAAATGAATATCACAAGGTTCTCACTAGAACGGAGCTCAAATCACTAAGAATGTCAAACAAGTGCGCAAAGACGGAGTATGAATGATCAAGAATGCTCAAAGTATGCTTGGTGTCCTCCTCCATGCGCCTAGGGGTCCCTTTTATAGCCCCAAGGCAGCTAGGAGCCGTTGAGAGCAATCCAGGAAGGCAATTCTTGCCTTCTGTCGACTGGCGCACCGGACAGTCCGGTGCACCACCGGACACTGTCCGGTGCGGATTTCTTTCCTATTCTGGCGCAGCCGACCGTTGGAGACTTGGAGCCGTTGGCACACCGGACACTGTCCGGTGCACACCGGATAGTCTGGTGCCCCTATCTGACCGTTGGCTCGGCCACGCGTCACGCGCGGATTACGCGGCCGACCGTTGGCCCGGCCGACCGTTGGCTCACCGGACAGTCCGGTGCCTCACCGGACAGTCCGGTGAATTATAGTCGTACATTGTTGACTTGATTCCCGAGAGCGGCGACTTCGCCGCAGCCGACTCACCGGACAGTCCAGTGCACCACCGGACAGTCCGGTGATTTATAGTCGTACGCCGCCGTTGAGACCTGAGAGCAGCCAGTTGACTAGACGCCAGCCTGGCACACCGGACACTGTCTGGTGCACCACCAGACAGTCCGGTGCACCCAGACTGAGCAGAGTCTTGGCTGCCGAGCCAAGTCTTTTCCAATTGCATTTTCTCTGATTCTAGCACTTAGACAAATATGTTAGTACACAAAAACCAATGTATTAAGTCTAGAATCATACCTTTGTGTTGACTTTGCACTTCTTCCACCATTTGGCATAGTTTCACACTCAAACTATTTGTGTTGGCACTTGATCACCAAAATACTTAGAAATGGCCCAAGGGCACATTTCCCTTTCAATCTCCCCCTTTTTGGTGATTTATGCCAACACAACAAAAAGCAACTAAAGAAAGTGCAACATCAATGCAAATGAGAACACAAATTTGTTTTGATTCAAATTTGGCATATTTGGATCATTCTTTGCCACCACTTGGTTTGTTTTTGCAAATCAAACTCAATTTACTATCTCTAAGTCAAACACACTTGTTGAGGCATAGAGAGAGGTACTCCAAGAGAAATTGATCAAGAATTCAAAAACTCCCCCTTTTTCCCATAATCAAACATTCTCCCCACAAGAGACCAACTTTTGATAATAAGAGACAATAAGAGTATTTTGACAAACCAAAAGCTCTAATTCTATTATTTTCAAAATTCTCAAGTGGTAGATGATCCATTTCTTGCTTTGGCCTTATTTTCTCCCCCTTTGGCATCAAGCACCAAAACGGGATCAATCTTGGCCCTTAAACCCCATTGCCTCACCAAAATCTTCATATAAGAGTAAAAAGGCAATAAGAATATGGAGATGAACTTGGAGTGAGTTACCCTCTCATCGGAGTGCAGTGGAAGTTTTGCATGGTCCAAGTTCACCTTTCCCTTTCAATCCACCTTTGATTAAGAAAACTCAAGCACACGATTAGTCTCAAAGGGTCAAGTTGTAGCATTTCTCCCCCTAAATATGTGCATCAATCACACATGGACTTGTGAGGTCCGGGGGTTCCCTTGCACAACTTGAGCACCATAAATAAGCAATAAAGTGCATAAAGGAACATGATCAAAGGCATAAACACATGTATGCTATAAGTCAATCCAAGTTCCGTGAATCTAAGACATTTAGCTCACTACGCAGCCTGCAAAAGGTCTTCTCATCTAAAGGCTTGGTAAAGATATCGGCTAGCTAGTTCTCGGTGCTAACATAAAACACTTCGATATCTCCCTTTTACTGGTGGTCTCTCAAAAAGTGATGCCGGATGTCTATGTGCTTTGTGCGGCTGTGTTCAATAGGATTTTCCGCCATGTGGATAGCACTCTCATTGTCACATAGGAGTGGGACTTTGCTCAGATTGTAGCCAAAGTCCCTGAGGGTTTGCCTCATCCAAAGTAGTTGCGCGCAACACTGTCCTGCGGCAACGTACTCGGCCTCAACGGTGGATAGGGCAACGGAAGTTTGTTTCTTAGAACTCCAGGACACCAGGGACCTTCCTAGGAATTGGCACGTCCCTGATGTACTCTTCCTATCGACCTTACATCCAGCATAATCGGAGTCTGAATATCCAATTAAGTCAAAGGTGGACCCCTTTGGATACCAGATCCCAAAGCAAGGCGTAGCGACTAAATATCTAAGAATTTGCTTAACGGCCACAAGGTGACACTCCCTTGGGTCGGATTGAAATCTAGCACACATGCATACGCTAAGCATAATATCCGGTCTACTAGCACACAAATAAAGTAAAGACCCTATCATAGACCGGTATGCCTTTTGATTGACGGACTTACCTCCTTTGTTGAGGTCGACATGTCCGTCGGTTCCCATTGGAGTCTTTGCGGGCTTGGCGTCCTTCATCCCAAACCGCTTGAGCAAGTCTTGTGTATACTTCGTTTGAGAGATGAAGGTGCCGTCCTTGAGTTGCTTCACTTGGAATCCAAGGAAGTAGTTCAACTCGCCCATCATCGACATCTCGAATTTCTGAGTCATCACCCTGCTAAACTCTTCACAAGACTTTTGGTTGGTAGAACCAAATATTATGTCGTCGACATAAATTTGGCACACAAATAAGTCACCGTCACATGTCTTAGTAAAAAGAGTTGGATCGGCTTTCCCAACCTCGAAAGCATTAGCAATTAAAAAGTCTCTAAGGCATTCATACCATGCTCTTGGGGCTTGCTTAAGTCTATAGAGCGCCTTAGAGAGCTTACACACGTGGTCGGGGTATCGTTCATCCTCAAAGCCAGGGGGTTGCTCCACGTACACCTCCTCCTTGCTTGGCCCATTGAGGAAAGCGCTCTTCACATCCATTTGGTACAGCCTGAAAGAATGGTGAGCGGCATAGGCTAACAAAATATGAATCGACTCTAGCCTAGCCACAGGAGCGAAAGTCTCCTCAAAGTCCAAATCTGCGACTTGGGCATAACCTTTTGCCACAAGTCGAGCCTTGTTCCTTGTCACCACCTCGTGCTCGTCCTGTTTGTTGCAGAACACCCACTTGGTTCCCACAACATTTTGCTTGGGACGCGGCACCAGTGTCCAAACTTTATTTCGCTTGAAGTTGTTGAGCTCTTCCTGCATGGCCAACACCCAGTCCGGATCTAGCAAGGCCTCTTCTACCCTGAAAGGCTCAATAGAAGAGATAAAAGAGTAATGCTCACAGAAATTAGCTAATTTAGAGCGAGTGGTTACTCCCTTGTTAATATCACCCAAAATCTGGTCGATGGGATGATTCCTTTGAATCATCGCTCGGACTTGAGTTGGAGGGGCCTGTGGTGCTTCTTCCTCTTCAACTTGGACATCCTGTGCTCCCCCTTGATCACACGCCTCCTCTTGAGGTACCTGTTCATCATCTTGAGTTGGGGGGTGCACCGTCGTTGAGGAAGAAGGTTGATCTTGCTCCTTGTGTTCCTGTGGTCGCACGTCTCCAATCGCCATGGTACGAATCGCGTCCGTTGGAACATCATCCTCATCTACATCATCAAGCTCAACTTGCTCTCTTGGAGAGCCATTAGTCTCATCAAATACAACGTCGCTAGAGACTTCAACCAAACCCGATGATTTGTTGAAGACTCTATACGCCTTTGTATTTGAGTCATAACCTAACAAAAACCCTTCTAGAGCTTTGGGAGCAAATTTCGAATTTCTACCTTTCTTCACCAGAATGTAGCATTTACTCCCAAAAACTCAAAAATACGAAACGTTGGGTTTGTTATCGGTTAGAAGCTCGTATGACGTCTTCTTGAGGAGGCGATGAAGGTAGACTCGGTTTATGGCGTGGCAAGCCGTGTTCACAGCTTCCGACCAAAACCGCTCGGGCGTCTTGAATTCTCCAAGCATCGTCCTCGCCATGTCTATGAGCGTCCTGTTCTTCCTCTCTACCACATCATTTTGCTGTGGTGTGTAGGGAGCAGAGAACTCGTGCTTGATTCCTTCCTCCTCAAGGTACTCCTCCACTTGCAGGTTCTTGAACTCGGACCCGTTGTCGCTCCTTATCTTCTTCACCTTGAGCTCAAATTCATTTTGAGCTCTCCTTAGGAAGCGCTTGAGGGTCCCTTGGGTTTCAGATTTATCCTGCAAAAAGAATACCCAAGTGAAGCAGGAAAAATCATCAACAATAACAAGACCATACTTACTTCCCCCGATGATGAGGTAGGCGACGGGTCCGAAGAGGTCCATATGCAATAGCTCCAGAGGTCTTGATGTAGTCATCACATTCTTGATGTGATGAGCACTTCCCACTTGTTTACCTGCTTGACAAGCTGCACAAGGTCTATCTTTTTCGAAATACACATTTGTTAGACCTAACACATGTTCTCCCTTTAGAAGTTTGTGAAGGTTCTTCATCCCCACATGTGCTAGACGGCGATGCCACAGCCAGCCCATGCTAGTCTTAGCAATTAAGCATGCATCTAGACCGGCCTCCTCCTTTGCAAAATCAACTAAATAGAGTTTGCCGTCTAGTACACCCTTAAAAGCTAATGAACCATCACTCCTTCTAAAGACAGACACATCTACATTTGTGAATAAGCAATTATATCCCATATTACATAATTGGCTAACCGATAGAAGATTATAACCTAGCGACTCTACTAAAAATACATTGGAGATAGAGTGCTCATTTGAGATGGCTATCTTGCCTAAGCCTTTAACCTTGCCTTGATTCCCGTCACCGAATATGATTGAATCTTGGGAATTTTTGTTCTTGACGTAGGAGGTGAACATCTTATTCTCCCCCGTCATGTGGTTTGTGCATCCGTTGTTGATAATCCAGCTTGATCCCCCGGATGCATAAACCTGCAAGGCAAATTAGGCTTGGGTCTTAGGTACCCAACTCTTGTTGGGTCCTACAAGGTTAGTTACAATAGCCTTAGGGACCCAAATGCAAGTCTTATCTCCCTTGCATTTTGCCCCTAATTTCCTAGCAATCACTTTCTTATCCTTTCTACAAATTGCAAAGGAAGCATTGCAAGCATGGTAAATTGTAGAGTGTTCATTACTTACATTCCTAGGTACATGAACAACATTTCTTCTAGGCATATGATGAATAACATTTTTCCTAGCCAAATTTCTACCATGCATAATAGAAGAACTCGAAGCAATCATGGTATGTGAGTCAAAAGCATTATAACTTCTATCATAATGAACATTCTTAGAATATCTCCTATCATGATACATGAAAGCATGGTTCTTTTTAGCACTATTAGTCATTGGAGCCTTCCCTTTCTCCTTGGCGGAGATGGGAGCCTTATGACTTGTCAAGTTCTTGGCTTCCTTCTTAAAGCCAAGTCCATCCTTAATTGAGGGGTGTCTACCAATAGTGTAGGCATCCCTTGCAAATTTTAGTTTATCAAAATCATTTTTGCTAGTCTTAGGTTGGGCATTAAGACTAGCCACTTCATCATTTAATTTTGCAATAGAAGTAAGGTGCTCAACACATGCATCAACATTAAAGTCTTTACACCTATTGCAAATTACTATATGTTCTACACAAGAGGTTGATTTATTAGCTATTTCTAACTTAGCCTTCAAGTCATCATTGATACTCCTTAAGCTAGAAATAGATTCATGGCACATAGATAATTCACATGAAACCATTTCATTTCTTCTAACTTCTAAAGCAAGAGAATTTTGCGCACTTACAAATTTATCATGCTCTTCATACAAAAGATCTTCTTGTTTTTCTAAAAGTCTATTCTTCTCATTCAAGGCATCAATCAATTCATTGATCTTATCAATTTTGGTTCTATCTAATCCTTTGAATAAACATGCATAGTCTATTTCATCATCACTAGATTCATCATCACTTGAAGAAGCGTAAGTACTAGTATTGCGAGTGCTTACCTTCTTCTCTTTTGCCATGAGACAGGTGTGATGCTCGTTGGGGAAGAGGGATGATTTGTTGAAGGCGGTGGCGACGAGTCCTTCATCGTCGGAGTCGGATGAAGAACAATCCGAGTCCCACACTTTGCCAAGGTGTGCCTCGCCTTTAGCCTTCTTGTAAGTCTTCTTCTTTTCCCTCTTCTTTTCTTGATCCTGGTCACTATCATTATCGGGACAATTAGCAATAAAGTGACCAACCTTACCGCACTTGAAGCAGGAGCGTTTTCCCTTCGTCTTGTTCTTTTTGGGATGCTCCTTGCGACCCTTTAGCGTCGCCTTGAAGCGCTTGATGATGAGGGCCATTTCTTCCTCGTTGAGCCCCGCCGCCTCGACTTGCGCCACCTTGCTAGGTAGCGCCTCCCTGCTACTTGTTGCTTTGAGAGCAACGGTTTGAGGCTCGTGGATTGGATCATTCAACGCCTCATCGACGTATCTTGCCTCCTTGATCATCATTCACCCGCTTACGAACTTTCCAAGTATTTCTTCGGGCGACATCTTGGTGTACCTAGGATTCTCACGAATAGAGTTTACAAGATGTGGATCAAGGATAGTGAAAGACCTTAGCATTAGGCGAACGATGTCGTGGTCCGTCCATCGCGTGCTTCCATAGCTCCTTATTTTGTTGACGAGGGTCTTGAGCATGTTGTACGTTTGGGTTGGCTCCTCCCCCCTGATCATCGCGAATCTTCCAAGTTCGCCCTCCACCAACTCCATCTTGGTGAGCATGGTGACATCATTTCCCTCATGAGAGATCCTGAGGGTGTCCCAAATCTGCTTGGCGTTATCCAAGCCGCTCACCTTATGGTATTCATCCCTGCACAATGACGCTAAAAGAACAGTAGTAGCTTGTGCATTTTTGTGAATTTGTTCATTGATGAATATGGGACTATCCGTACTATCAAATTGCATTCCATTTTCTACTATCTCCCATATACTTGGATGGAGAGAGAACAAGTGGCTACGCATTTTGTGACTCCAAAATCCATAGTCCTCTCCATCAAAGTGAGGAGGTTTACCAAGGGGAATGGAAAGCAAATGAGCATTGGAACTTTGCGGAATACGAGAATAATCAAAGGAAAAGTTTGAATTAATCGTCTTCTTTTTCTCGTAGTCATTGTCGTCGTCGTCCTTTTGGGAAGAAGATGACTCGTCGTTGTCATCGTAGTAGACGATCTTCTTGATACGCCTCTTCTTCTTCCCGTCCTTCTTTTTATGACTTGAGCCCGAGTCAGTGGGCTTGTCATCTTTTGGCTTATTGATGAAGGACTCCTTCTCCTTGTCGTTGATCACAATCACCTTTCCCTTAGGATCCATCCCTTCGGGCGATTAGTCCCTTTCTTGAAGAGAACGGCTCCGATACCAATTGAAAGCACCTAGAGGGGGGGGGTGAATAGGTGATCCTGTGAAAACTTGAAACTTAAAGCCACAACACTTGATTAGGAGTTAGCACAATGAAATCAAGTGGCTAAGGAGAGCTCTTGTGAAGCACAATAGACAAAGTGAGAACAAGCACAAGAGACACGAGGATTTATCCCGTGGTTCGGCCAAGTACAAAACTTGCCTACTCCATGTTGTGGCGTCCCAATGGACGAGAGTTGCACTCAACTCCTCTCAAGTGATCCAATGATCAACTTGAATACCACAGTGTTCTTCTTTTCTTTACTCTTTCCCGTTTGCGAGGAATCTCCACAACTTGGAGTCTCTCGCCCTTACAATATGGATCAAAGTGAAAGCAATAGAGTAAGGGAGGGAAGCAACACACACAAATCCACACCAATACACACACACACACGGCCAAGACTCGAGCTCAAATGAATATCACAAGGTTCTCACTAGAACGGAGCTCAAATCACTAAGAATATCAAACAAGTGCGCAAAGACGGAGTGTGAATGATCAAGAATGCTCAAAGTATGCTTGGTGTCCTCCTCCATGCGCCTAGGGGTCCCTTTTATAGTCCCAAGGAAGCTAGGAGCCGTTGAGAGCAATCCAGGAAGGCAATTCTTGCCTTCTGTCGACTGGCGCACCGGACAGTCCGGTGCGGATTTCTTTCCTATTCTGGCGCAACCGACCGTTGGAGACTTGGAGCCGTTGGCGCACCGGACATTGTCCGGTGCACACCGGACAGTCTGGTGCCCCTATCTGACCGTTGGCTCGGCCACGCGTCATGCGCGGATTGCGCGGCCGACCGTTGGCCCACCGGACAGTCCGGTGAATTATAGCCGAACGCTGTTGACTTGATTCCCGAGAGCGGCGACTTCGTCGCAGCCGACTCACCGGACAATCCGGTGCACCACCGGACAGTCCGGTGATTTATAGTCGTACGCCGCCATCGAGACTCGAGAGCAGCCAGTTGACCAGACGCCAGACTGGCGCACCGGACACTGTCCGGTGCACCACCGGATAGTCCGGTGCACCCAGACTGAGCAGAGTCTTGGCTGCCGAGCCAAGTCTTTTCCAATTGTATTTTCTCTGATTCTAGCACTTAGATAAATATGTTAGTACACAAAAACCAATGTACTAAGTCTAGAATCATACCTTTGTATTGACTTTGCACTTCTTCCACCATTTGGCATAGTTTCACACTCAAACCATTTGTGTTGGCACTTGATCACCAAAATACTTAGAAATGGCCCAAGGGCACATTTCCCTTTCACAAACCCCTGGCTTTGAGGATGAAAGGTATCCCGACCACGTTTTTAAGCTCTCTAAGGCGCTCTATGGACTTAAGCAAGCCCCAAGAGCATGGTATGAATGTGAAAGGGAAATACGGTCAAACCTTTTCCTATATGATTTTGGTGGTTAATTGCCCAACACAAATAATTGAACTAACTAGTTTGCTCTAGATTATATGTTCCACAGGTGCCAAAGGTTCACAACAAACCAATACAAAGTTAAAAGAAAGGGTTCAAAACAAAGGAGCAAAGGAAACCGAAGTGTGCCCTGGTCTGGCGCACCGGACTGTCCGGTGTGCCACCGGACAGTGTCCGGCGCACCAGGGAGGATCGACGTCAAACTCTTCAGCTTCGGGTTTCTCAGGTGCAGCTCCGCTATAATTCACCGGACTGTCCGGTGGGCCACCGGACTGTCCGGTGTGCCACCGGAGCAACAGCTATCTGCACGCAACGGTCGACTCTGACAGTGAACAGTGCAGCACAGTGAATGCGGCAGAAGTCAGTGCAGTTGGTCAGAGGGTCACCGGACTGTCCGGTGTCGCACCGGACTATCCGGTGCTGCATGAGGACAAAGCCTCCAACGGTCGCCTAGCTCCAAGCCCTAACGGGAGGATGACGTGGCGGCACACCGGACACTGTCCGGTGGCGCACCGGACTGTCCGATGCGCCCATCGCCAGCAGACTTCTCCAACGGCTACATTTTGGATGGTGGCTATAAATACCACCCCAACCGGCCACTTCAAGGTGTGGGAGCCCAAGCAACATTCCAAGTCATCTAGTTGACATACTCAAGCCCTCCCAACCACCTCTATTCATTGATCCATCCTATACATAAGATTTAGACCACTACAACCAACACAAGTGCCACAAAAGAGAGAGCTACTCATTTGAGTTTAGCACTAGTGCCTTGTGAGATTCATTGAGAGATAGTGTGTGCTACATCTTTGTGTTCATTTGCGCGTGGAGTTTTGACTCCCATTGAACTTCCTCCAAAGTTTTGGAGGCTTGTAAAGCTAGCAAGAGACACCAAAGAGTGTGGTGATCCTTGCGGGGTCTTAAGTGATCCTTAAGAAGAAGAAGAGCTCGCCGGTCTTGTGTGATCGGTGGAGAGAGGGAAAGGGTTGAAAGAGACCCGTCCTTAGTGGACTCCTCAACGGGGACTAGGCCTTCGAGGGCCGAACCTCGGTAAAACAAATCACCCGTGTCTCTTGTGTTCATTTCTTGTGATTTGTTTGTTTTCCCTCACTCTAAGTTTTTCTTGCACTATTCTTTACTAATATCATTTGGTGTTGCTTCAAGTTAAATTCTCATTTAGTAAAGCAATACCTTGCAAGAAAGAACTTGTGTTATTGCTCTTCTTATCTAAGCCCCCTTGCTTTATTCTCATAGACCTATTAGTTGTATTGTTTTATCAATTCCGCATTATTTGAAAGCAATACTCTTTACAAGCAAGGACTTAGTTTTTATACTCCAATAATTGTACATCTTGTTCTAACCACTAATCAAGGGATCTAGTTAGGGGATAAAGTTTTAATTTTCAGGTTTCGCCTATTCACCCCCCTCTAGGCGACTTTCAATTGGTATCAAAGCTGGGCACTTCATCTTGAGTCTAACAACTTGAAGTGATGGCTCGTAGAAGATCCCAAAAGAACAAGAAGACCCAGGAGAACAAGGAGGTAACTCTTGAGATATTACTTTCCGATTGTTCTAATTATGATTCATGGTCTACTAGAGTGATAAATGCTTTTAGAACCATAGATCCTCAATTAGAACAAATTTTAGACAAGAGTATTATTCCTCCTAGTTATACTAGGGAAAATGCTTCCGAGGAAGATCTAAGATGTATATGCTTAAACTATCTAGCTTATGACATCTTAAGTAAATCCCTTAGCAAAGAAGATTATCATGCCTTCATAATAAAATATGATAAACCTATTTGTGATGTGCATGATATTTGGACTAGAATTAAAAGAAAATTTAATGAGTCCAAACATGATGGTTCATTTTGTGCCTCTACTTCCTTTGGTATTCGTGAAACTAACCCTTTGAAGGAAGAAGAAGAAAATGAACGATGGAGACTAAACGATGAATCCACCTCTCCAAAAGGTTTGTCTTCCCATTTCGATTCCCACATATGTTGTGTGGCTAATGAAAATGATAGCGGGAGCACAAATGAGGATGAGGAGGAAGAAAGAAGCTTCTTGCAACTCTACGCTCGCCTAAGCCATGAAGATAAGGCGGTCATGCTCAAACTTCTAAAAAGAGCGAGAGAGCAAAGCGAAGCTCGTCAAAGGCTAGAAGATATTCTCTCCATAAAAATGCTAAGCTTTGACGAGTTGACTAAAGAACATGAGGAGCTAAAGTGCTCTCATGTTGATTTGGTCCAAAGGTATGAAACTATTTCAATTGAGCAAGATAATTCTTTACATTGTATCGCTCAATTAGTAAATAGGAATGCCTTACTTAAGGACCAAGTAGAAAAGCTAAAATTCGAAAATCTAGCTTTTCAAGAAAAATATGATATGCTTCTATGTTCTCATAAAAATCTTATGGATGATCATATCATATTAAATATTGCTCATGAGGTTGTGGTAGAAAACTTAAAATTCCAACAACCTCACTCATGCACATGTATTCAAATTGAAACTACATTACCATGTGCTAATGCTTGTTGTCCGTCGACAAGCAAATCTTCCTTTGAGCTAGAATTTGCAGGAACGAAAGATGATACATATCAAAAGCTCAAAGAAGAAAATGAGAGACTAAAAATGAGCTTGACACAACTAAAAGGGAAGTGCATTGCTCAACCTTCTCAAGATAACCGTGATCACATGGTGAAAAAGCTTGAGACGGGAACAACCGTGGCATGCACTAAATCCCTTGAAGAAAATGTCAAGGACTTGAGGATTGTCAAGAGGAAGGAACAAAAGATGAAAATCAATGCCTCCTCCAAAAGCCTCAACCACGCCTCCATAAAAGGTAACATCCAAGGTAACAATCAAGCCACACTTCACACTAAGAAAAGTAAGAAGTGTAGTGAATGCTTTGAAAAGGGGCACTCGATTAGGTCATGTCCCTATATTAAAAATGACCTGATTATTAACAAGGATGATAAACTTTGTTTTAAATGCTCAAAGAAGGGACACTTAATTAGGTCTTGTCCCTATTTAAAACAAAAGGGCTTTATGTCAGAAAAGAAATTATCCACTAACCATGTAGCAAGCAAGAAACAAGGAAGGAAGAAATCTTCAAGGCTTGAAGATCGCCTATGCTACATATGCTGAAAGAAGGGACATCAATGCAAAGATTGTCCCATTGGTAACAACCCCACTCCTAGCTTGTCAATTAATTCTCATGTAACTAGGCAACCCAAAATTGCAACTTGTGCTAGAAAGGTAATGAGTTCACCTAGTGCGAACACAAAGGACGTTTGGGTTCCTAGATCTTTGTTGACTAACCTTGATGGACCCATCAAGAGATGGGTACCAAAATACGCTTGACAAGCTTTGCAGGAGAAGGAGATGATATGAAGCTTTAGGGGTGCTTGAGAGAGTCAATTCAATTTTTGTTAACTCAAGCTATCAATCTTCAATGATCTATATATACAAGATTGACCCAAAGTTATTTAAATTTATTATATTCAAAACTCATATCATCTCGGGAAAGATATTGATGTTGTAGGAAATAAAGAATTACCCTGTGCAGAAAGATCAAGGCCTACAACATGGAGGAAAGCCAAAGGATGGTAACACTTATGTTTTAGGTGCACGCATCTTAAATTATGATTTCTCATGTGTCTTGTGTAGTCATATAGAAAAAGAAGTACTTTAAATGTCCTTAAAATTATGTCACCGTTCTTTGAAGAAATTCCTCTCATATGGTAGATTGCATATTCATCATTTCTATTATATGGCAATCTACATGCTTTAAATTATTGTAAATACCTCATGGCATGTTTTACACTAATTATCTTATTATTGCCATGATTCTTGATATAGAGAGGTATTCCAAGTTCTTAAGAGAATAAGGTGTCATGTAAGGAATTCAAATCCTTAGGACACTTATAAAAGGAAAATTCTCTCTATAACTAGAATAGTGAGATTAATGCTTTTATCTAAGTAACTCAAGTAGTCTCACTTGTAGAGAATAAGTTTCTCTTTGTAAGTGCGTAATCTAACATAAAAAGAAAAATCAATCCAATGACTTATGTTGTTGTGCTTCTTGCTTAAAATTGGATATGATTCTTCTACATTCATCACTCTCCATGTTATGAATTGGATTTGTTCCATAATCTTAAGAAATTATTTATGCTTGCTTTATGAGTTAAATTTGAGCATAACATCATCTATGGATAATCCAGTTCATGCTATGAAGTTTCCATGTTTTAGTATTCTATCTTCCATTTCTTTCAAAAATGATTACCAAAAAGGGAAACTAGTGCTTGTGCTACTAATGACATATCTCTTGAGCTTACTTATGAAAATCGACAAGAGAGTAAATGCAAGCCACAAGCCTCAAGGGTTTCTCTTCACCCAAAGGAAGAAAGGTAAAAGCAAAGGTATGGGAACTCTTTTTCCCATCAATGGTTATTCACTCTAAATTATCTTATTTTACCTCATGTATATGTGAATTATGGATGATGAAGTGTGTTTATTTCCTATCTAAAGAAATCATCCTTCATTATATACTCCCTTGTGCTATTAACATCTTTCTTGAGTATTTTCAATAAGTTTGGAAGGAAAAAGAAGCCACTGCAAAGGGAGGACTCTCAAATGAAAGAGGAGGACATCAAGAACAACACCACCTACTTCTACAAAACAATCAATGTTGTGGTTGTGAGTACTCTAAATCCTTTTCATTGTGAGAATATCAGGCATAAGGTGTTTATTGCAAATCTTATAAGCCTTGATCAAGATGTATAATGCTTCTCCCTACACGTCTCTAAAATGAATGCATCTTTTCATCTCATTCAAATTCTTGATGCACATCTTTAGGGGGAGTCTATTTCTATATCTTGGTCATATTGAGACTATCACTTTATCTTAGTAATTTCATATAGTCTCTTGCATGAGAATGAGTCTCTCATGAAGTATGCTACTATTTTTCAATTCTTATCTTTCACTCTAAAGTAGCATATTTGCTGGATTCTCCTACTCTAAGCTTAATTGATAATCTAATGTGTATGTTGTTCTTTTGATCACATCTGTTACTTGTTTGATCATTGAATAAATTCAATTAACACTCATGTTTCTTAGTGTCGTATATACTATCAATCGATATCTCTTGATATGCACTAAGTTCAAAGGAGAATTCATGACACATTTATGCAATTTGTGATTCATTTAATATATGCTAACAATGACCTGGAGAAGGATCACTAGTTGTAGAACTCTCTATTGTGCAAAATATTTCCATACATTGTCTTGAATAGAGGTCTTAAGCAACTAAGACTAAGGACAAAGCACAATGAAGAGAGCGTCTCTATGAGAAGGTACAAAACGGTAAAACTACTTCCATTCATTTACACATGTACCTAAATCTTCCTTTTCTATACTTTATACGCATATCTTGTATAAAAGGAAAAAGAAGCATGTCCATGCATTATCCCTGCTTCATACCTAGTTTTACCTCTCAAAATTTCATTCCTGCATTAGTGCATTTTTGTTAAAACTAGATGAAGTGATTTTATTGTCAAAGAGCTTAAAGCTTAACCTTGTAACGAGGATAAGCTGCCTTTGTTCCAAAGGTGGATGGTCCTTAAGTCTCTTTGAAATCCTTAAGGGTAAATGCTTAAGATGTTTACAACATGCTTTCATAAGTGCATAAACTGTCATGAGCATCACACTTATACTACGACACAATGCACTTCACATTCTGTATGATATAGATATATCCTCATTAACCTAATTATGTGCAATTGGCATTTAAGGTCAAAATATGTGTTCCTCTCCATGCACATATTTAGGGGGAGCAATCTATGTTATATAGAACCATGATCATGCTTAATTGATATATCCTTTGATCATATCTCTTTTATGTCTATGACTAATGTGTTTTCAAGTGTATTCTCATGCTTAGTCATGGAATTGAAAGGGAAATTGAGTATTCGGCAAAGGCGACGCTTCCACTCAACTCCATCGGTATTATCCACTCTTTGCCGGTATTCTGCATAGTTCTCCACTTTGGTATAATCTTCACTCATATTTATTTGTTTACCATTGGGGAGAAAGTAAAAAAGGCTTATATTTCACTCATAAGTATCCGTTTTTGGCGATTCATGCCAAAGGGGGAGAAAGTATGAGCCCAAAGCAAAAGGACCGCACCACCACCAAATTTTAAAAATGAAGTTTTTCAAATTGATATCTTATTGTGTTCAAAAGGGGAGAAAGTAGTATCTTCAAAACTTGCAAAACCCTCTTGAACACTAAGAGGAGAATTTTATTCAGGGGGAGTTTTGTTTAAGTCAAAGGAAAAGCATTTGAAACAGGGGGAAAAAATTTCAAATCTTGAAAATGCTTCTTTCAATCTTTCATGTACCTTTGACCATTTGCAAAAAGCTTTTGAAAAGAATTTTACAAAGAATTTGCAAAAACAAAACTAGTGGTGCAAGCGTGGTCCAAAGTTTTAAATAACAAGAAGAAAAACATTCATGCATATCTAGTAAAAATAATATATTGGTTTAACTCCAAGCAACCTTTGCACTTACTTTATGCAAACTAGTTCAATTCTGCACTTATATATTTGCTTTGGTTTGTGTTGGCATCAATCACCAAAAAGGGAGAGATTGAAAGGGAAATAGGGTCAAACCTTTTCCTATATGATTTTGGTGGTTGAATTGCCCAACACAAATAATTGGACTAACTAGTTTGCTCTAGATTATATGTTCCACAGATGCCAAAGGTTCACAACAAACCAATACAAAGTTAAAAGAAAGGGTTCAAAACAAAGGAGCAAAGGAAACCGAAGTGTGCCCTGGTCTAGCGCACCGGACTGTCCGGTGTGCCACCGGACAGTGTCCGGTGCACCAGGGAGGATCGACCTCAAACTCTTCAGCTTTGGGTTTCTCAGGTGCAGCTCCGCTATAATTCACCGGACTGTCCGGTGGGCCACCGGACTGTCCGGTGTGCCAGCGGAGCAACGGCTATCTGCGCGCAATGGTCGACTCTGACAGTGAACAGTGCAGCACAGTGAACGCGGCAGAAGTTAGTGCAGTTGGTCAGAGGGGCACCGGACTGTCCGGTGTCGCACTGGACTGTCCGGTGCCACATGAGGACAAAGCCTCCAACGGTCGACTAGCTCCAAGCCCTAACGGGAGGATGACATGGCAGCATACTGGACACTGTCCAGTGGCGCACCGGACACTGTCCGGTGCGCCCATCGCCAGCAAACTTCTCCAACGGCTACATTTTGGATGGTGGCTATAAATACCACCCCAACCGGCCACTTCAAAGTGTGGGAGCCCAAGCAACATTCCAAGTCATCTAGTTGACATACTCAAGCCCTCCCAACCACCACTATTCATTGATCCATCCTATACACAAGATTTAGACCACTACAACCAACACAAGTGCCACAAAAGAGAGAGCTACTCATTTGAGTTTAGCACTAGTGCCTTGTGAGATTCATTGAGAGATAGTGTGTGCTACATCTTTGTGTTCATTTGCGCATGGAGTTTTGACTCCCATCGAACTTCCTCCAAAGTTTTGGAGGCTTGTAAAGCTAGCAAGAGACACCAAAGAGTGTGGTGATCCTTGCGGGGTCTTAAGTGATCCTTAAGAAGAAGAAGAGCTCGCCGGTCTTGTGTGATCGGTGGAGAGAGGGAAAGGGTTGAAAGAGACCCGTCCTTAGTGGACTCCTCAACGGGGACTAGGCCTTCGAGGGCCGAACCTCGGTAAAACAAATCACCCGTGTCTCTTGTGTTCATTTCTTGTGATTTGTTTGTTTTCCCTCACTCTAAGTTTTTCTTGCACTATTCTTTGCTAATATCATTTGGTGTTGCTTCAAGTTAAATTCTCATTTAGTAAAGCAATACCTTGCAAGAAAGAACTTGTGTTATTGCTCTTCTTATCCAAGCCCCCTTGCTTTATTCCCATAGACCTATTAGTTGTATTGTTTTATCAATTTCGCATTATTTGAAAGCAATACTCTTTACAAGCAAGGATTTAGTTTTTATACTCCGATAATTATACATCTTGTTCTAACCACTAATCAAGGGATCTAGTTGGGGGATAAAGTTTTAATTTTCAGGTTTCACCTATTCACCCCCCCCTAGGCGACTTTCAGAATGCCTTAGAGATTTCTTAATTGCTAATGCTTTCAAGGTTGGGAAAGCCGATCCTACTCTTTTCACTAAGACTTGTGATGGTGATCTTTTTGTGTGCCAAATTTATGTCGATGACATAATATTTGGTTCTACTAACCAAAAGTCTTGTGAGGAGTTTAGTAGGGTGATGACTCAAAAGTTTGAGATATCGATGATGGGCGAGTTGAACTACTTCCTTGGGTTCCAAGTGAAGCAACTCAAGGACGGCACCTTCATCTCCCAAACGAAGTACACTCAAGATCTTCTCAATCGGTTTGGGATGAAGGACGCCAAGCCCGCAAAGACACCAATGGGAACCGATGGACATGTCGACCTCAACAAAGGAGGTAAGTCCGTTGATCAAAAGGCATACCGGTCTATGATAGGGTCATTACTTTATTTATGTGCTAGTAGACCAGATATTATGCTTAGCGTATGCATGTGTGCTAGATTTCAATCCGACCTAAGGGAATGTCACCTTGTGGCCGTTAAGCGGATTCTTAGATATTTAGTTGCTACGCCTTGCTTCGGGATCTGGTATCCAAAGGGGTCTACCTTTGACTTGATTGGATATTCAGACTCCGATTATGCTGGATGCAAGGTTGATAGGAAGAGTACATCACGGACGTACCAATTCCTAGGAAGGTCCCTCGTGTCTTGGAGTTCAAAGAAACAAACCTCCGTTGCCCTATCCACCGCTGAGGCCGAGTATGTTGCCGCAGGACAGTGTTGTGCGCAACTACTTTGGATGAGGCAAACCCTCAGGGACTTTGGCTACAATCTGAGCAAATTCCCACTCTTATGTGACAATGAGAGTGCAATCCGCATGGCGGATAATCCTGTTGAACACAGCCGCACTAAGCACATAGACATCCGGCATCACTTCCTGAGAGACCACCAGCAAAAGGGAGATATCGAGGCGTACCATATTAACACCGAGAATCAGCTAGCCGATATCTTTACCAAGCCTTTAGATGAGAAAAGGTTTTGCAAGTTGCGTAGTGAGCTAAATGTCTTAGATTCGTGTAACTTGGATTGATCTATAGCATACATGTGTTCTACGCCTTTGATCATGTTACTCTATGCATTTATGTAATTTGTTGCTTATTTATGGTGCTCAAGTTGTGCAAGGGATCCCCGGACCTCACAAGTCCATGTGTGAGTGATGCACATATTCAGGGGGAGATGTGCTACAACTTGACCCTTTGAGACTAATACATTTGTTTGAGTATACTTGATGTAGTCTCAAAGGTGGATTGAAAGGGAAAGATGAACTTGGACCATGCAGAGACTTCCACTGCACTCCGGTATTAGTGTACTTAATTTCAAGTTCATTTGTATGCTCTTATTGCCTTTTTGCTCTTAATTGACATCTTTGGTGAGGCAATGGGGTTAAAGGGTCAAAAATGATCCTGTTTTGGTGCTTAATGCCAAAGGGGGAGAAATTAAGGCCAAAGCAAATGGATCAGCTACCACTTGAGAATTTTGAAAATAGTAGAGTTAGAATTTTTTATTTGTCCAAAATACTCTTATTGCAAAATTTGGTCTCTTGTGGGGGAGAATTTATGATTATGGGAAAAAGGGGGAGTTTTGGCTCTTGATAAATTTTTCCATTGGAATATCTCTCTTTGTGCCCAAACAAGTGAGTTTGACTTAGAGATAGGAAAATGAATTTGATTTGTAAAAACAAACCAAGTGGTGGCAAAGAATGATCCAAATATGCCAAATGAGAGTCAAAAACAATTTGGTCCTTATTTGCATCGATGTTGCACTTATTTGTGTTGCTTTTTGATGTGTTGGCATAAATCACCAAAAAGGGGGAGATGGAAAGGGAAATGCGCCTTTGGGCCATTTCTATAATGTTTTGGTGATTAAGTGTCCAACACATATTAAGTGAGTTGACTATGTGCCAAACAAGCAAGAAGTGCAAATCATGTAACAAGGTATGTTTCTAGACTTAGTACATTGTTTTAAGTACTAACGTATATTGTCTAAGTGCTAGAAACAGAGAAAAGAAGAAAAGAAAAGAAATGCAAAAGACTTGGCTTGGTACAGCCAAAGTCTAGCTCGGCTTGGCACACCGGACTGTCTGGTGGTGCACCGGACAGTGTCCGGTGCGCCAGGCCAGCCTCCGGTGAACAGGCCACTCTCGGGAAAAATCGGCGATGTACGGCTATAATTCACCAGACTGTTCAGTGGTGCACCGGACTGCCGGTGAGCCAACGGTCGCTAGCGCAATGGTCGGCCGCGCAATCCGCGCGTGACGCGTGACCCGCTCCAACGGTCGGCGGGGGGCACCGGACTGTCCGGTGTGCACCGGACAGTGTCCGGTGCGCCAACCAGCCCGGGGCTGCAACGGTCGTCCGCGCTAGAAAAGGAAGGAGATCAGCACCGGACCGTCTATAGTGACTGTCCGGTGGCACACCGGACTGTCCGGTGCGCCACTCGACAGAAGGCAAGGATAGCCTTCCTTGTTGGTCTCCAACGGCTCCTAGCTGCCTTGGGGCTGTAAAAGGGACCCCTAGGCGCATGGAGGAGTCACCCAAGCTTACAAGAAACATTCTAAGACTCCAACTTCGCGCATTTGATTCTTTGAGATAGTGACTTGAGCTCCATTTGAGTTGAGAACTCCGTACATTGTGTTTTGAGCTCGAGTTGTGACTTGTGTGCGTGATTGTGCTGTGATTTGAGTCTTGTGTGTGTTGCTCTCCCCTCCCTTACTTTTGTGCTTCTTTTGTGATCATCGTTGTAAGGGCGAGAGGCTCCAAGTTGTGGAGATTCCTCACAAACGGGGGAAAAGACTAAGGAAGAAACTCGTGGTATTCAAGTTGATCATTGGATCACTTGAAAGGGGTTGAGTGCAACCCTCATCCATTGGGACGCCACAATGTGGAAGTAGGCAAGTTTCACTTGGCCGAACCATGGGATAAAAATCACGTGTCTCTTGTGTTACTCCTCTCTGTGATTAATTGTGTTCGCAAGAGATCGCTTTAAGCCACTTAGCCGCACTAACACTTATAACCAAGTTTTGTGGCTATTAGTTTTTGATTTTTACATGATCACCTATTCACCCCCCTCTAGGTGCTCTCAGCCCCTGCTCTGGTGACCATTTAGACTTATTTGCTAGAACTATAGGTCCTACTGTGGGATCTGTAGCTAGAACTGGAAAACGGCTCACAAGTTTGTGGACACTTTATTAGGCGATGCGACACCAAAGGTGTGTACAAAATCATGATCATTGCCCTGATAGTTCATTTCTAATGTGGTTGATGCAAGCTCCTGTGATACGTCAACTTCACCATGCTTAGAATATGAGTCAGCAGCAATCCTATATCCACTGCTACGTATACCTTTAATTGTAGGTTCATCTAAGATTCTAACCATAATTACAGAAAAACAACCTAAAATATTATGCATAATATATTTTTATAACAACCACTACTACGTATACCTATGTGACTTGTGACTAACAAAGTGACAATATCAAATAGAGGACACTACCACTTGTTTCTGTGGGGGAACTATATGTTGCTTCAAATATAGGCCAGGAAGATAGAACAATAAGATTGAAAGAGAACACATCAATACTACCACTTGTTTCTATGGGGGGACTATATGTCGAGGCGATTGCGCTCATGCCGGGGATGCTGTTGGCCACGAAACGCTCCACCGGGTGTACGTGTGCCCGAGCCCAACTGCATGCACCACTCCATAGCCCGAAGAGGCAGTATTCATTACTGCCAAACATACTTCCTTAGTAGTTTGACCCTTAAAGTGTGAAATGATATCTCAGTATAATTTCAAACTAAAAACAAGGAGATTCAGGGATACAATTTATATGCACAAAGGCCTCAAAATGCCAACCTCAAGGCACAGGCCAAGACCTGCGGCCCTCGCGAGTACCACTGCGACTGCGGCACGCTCTTCACCATGTGCTTGATTACTTGCTTGTTGCTGAAAGAATGGTCATAAAGATATATAAATCTGACTGTTGGTATCCCTAAGGCTGGACCAAGGAGTAAAATGGATGAGATACAATGTTGAAGTTGACGATGGACTATGAGAAAGAGGGATGAATGGGCATACTTGTCAATGTCATCCCAACAGTCAAATATACAGAAAGATTCTCTGTCCAATTCTAAAAAACAACCAGAAGGAGTCGAGCTCATGGTAATGACCATGAGGCCTATAAATTCCAAATTCAATAAAAACATTTAGCACTGCTAAAAGCTCATACCTTATTTTGGACACAAATGTTGCACGAGACAATGCACCTGTGGTTTTCCAAGCACACATGGCACATCTCGCCAAAGCATCCATGCAAGGCATCTAAGGTGGGGGCACTGCATCCAGCCAAGGTGCCAAACCATGATAGTCCTATTTAGTTTTATCATCGAAGAATGAGAAGTATTATTACTTGGAAAAAACTATCATTCTGATCTGAACACTTGCTAATATATATCTTGTATAGAAAATATCAAAAGGGATTAGCTACAGTGACCAATAAAATGTAATATCTAACGACAATTTGTGGAAAAATATCATACAAATACTCGTCACAAAAAACTAGTAGTTAAATAGGACTGCATTTTTTAATGTAGCTATAGAGGACTGAGGACCAATTATAGTACTTAGTTCAAACATAATTTCACTGGTATGGATTTGGTTTGCCTTCAATCTACAATATCCTGTAAATATTGCACAATTAGGAGATGAACTCACCACAATTTTAGACCTCTGGATGAATCAGTGGTAGCTCACAGATCCCAATCTGTAGATTCACCAGCGAAGAGGCAAGATAATTTTTTCGCCAGTTTGCAGAACTAAGGAAATCTATTTATGAGATAGTGCAAGATTTGGCGATGGGACAAAAGCAAAGACCTAATACTCGTAGAGCTCTTCTGCAGGATATAGGTTATTTGTGTTACTTCTTTGGGCACAAACAAAGTAACGATTTTCTTCTTCCTATACTTCCAGCATTTCTAAATGATCATGATGAGCAGCTCCGTGCAGTTTTCTTTGGCCAGATCGTCTATGTTTGCTATTTTATTGGAGCAAGAAGTGTTGAGGAATATCTTCTACCATATCTTGAACATGCACTAAGTGATGACATGGAGGTTGTCCTTGTAAATGCACTTGATTGCTTGACCATGATGTGCAGAAGTGGTTATTTGAGGAAAAGAGTAATTGTTGGTCTATTGGTAAAGGTTCTCCCCCTGCTCCTGTATCCAATCAATTGGGTTAAACAGTCTGTTGTAAGATTTGTTGCTACCTGCAGCGAGAGCTTAGGATCTGTAGATACTTATGTGTATCTTTCTCCTCATCTAAGACAGTTCCTACACAGGGAGCCACCTTCATTGGCCTCTGAAACTGCTCTTCTTTCATGTCTTAAGCCTCCACTACCAAAATCAATCTTCTACGAAGGTTTAGAGCATGCTCAGAACATTGGAGACATTTTACTGAAGAGTAGTGGCAAGAAAGAACAGATAGTACATGGTGGAAGATATCCTGGTACAGCACAAAGTGGATCCTTGGCCAACCTTGAAGATATCTTGGTACAGCACAAAGTGGATCCTTGTATGTCAAAGACTCTGTTTCTTTTGAAAAAACACTATATTCTGGTTTTGCTCTGCATGCATCTGCTGGAAATAGCTCCTTTATGATGGCTTATCTAAAGGAATACCATCATATTCTTTTTGTACTGATAATAAGCGGGGTTTAGGAGAAACACACATGGTCCTTGATTCATCAGTGTATAAAGCTTCAATAATGCTACCTTGGTTGGAACCAAACCGTCCTGACATGCAGACCAGATATGATCATTTTAGTAGCACGCGACGAGATTCCAGCATCAATGACTCTATGAAGAGCAATTCCTCTTTGCAAGGGGATATCATTTCGAACTCTGATACTGGAGGGTTGCCTTTCTCCAGATCAGCAATGAACTTGGAGACTGGATGGAAGCCTCGTGGAATTCTAGTGGCACATCTCCAAGAGCATTGCTCTTCTGTCAATGACATTGTCGTATCAAATGATAATACCTTTTTTGTGACTGCTTCTGACGACTCAAGTATCAAAATATGGGATACAAGAAAATTGGAAAAGGACATTGCTTTCAGATCTAGGTTAACATACATCATGGGTAATAGCCGAGCTCTATGTACGACAATGGTTCATGGTACTTCACAGGTTATTGTCGGTGCTAGCGATGGAACATTACACTTGTTTTCTGTGGATTGTGCACACAGCGTAGGGAGTGTTGTGGAAAGGTATCTGGAATTGTTGATGTGAAAAGGAATGAGATTAAAGAAGACGCAATTCTCAGCGTTGTAAATTGTTCAACCGACAGCTTTAGCCCGACTGTTCTTTTCAGCACTAAACATTGTGGCATCCATAAATGGGATACAAGAACCAACTCAGAATCTTGGTCATTTAAATCCTCTCTGGAGGAGGGCTATATATCGGCACTTGTTGTGGGCCCATGTGGGAATTGGTTCATCTTAGGTTCTTCGAGAGGCGTCCTTACACTGTGGGATAATAGGTTTTTACTACCTGTTAAAACGTGGAACTATTCAACATTAAGCTCAATAGAGAAACTATGCTTGCTTATACCTCCACCAAGTTCGACACCCTCTGCTAGAAGGCCATTAGTTTTTGTTGCCGCTGGATGCAACGAAGTTTCTCTATGGAATGCTAAGAATGGAAACTGTCATTAGGTAATGAAAAGTTCTCTAATTATCTACATAGAGCCACTAAAACGAACTTGTGCTTGCAGATACAAGATACTGGTATCCGTGACATGATACTTCACATGATCCAGTTGGACCCCAAAAAAAGGGTACCATGTCGAAGCTATCTGCAGAAATATGAATCTATTGTGTTCCCATTTTATTTTTCAAAATTTTTGCACAAGTTCTTCTCGGATATCGTTCCACTTGATTCCGATGCTAGGGTAAGTGTCATTTTATTCTGTAGTAACCTCAATTTTGCTGCTACTGTTCGGCAATGTTTTTCAACATAATTCTGTTTGCAAGTTGAGAAGACTAAAGAAAATTTTGGAAAGATACAGGAAATAATGATGGGTAGTTCAACAATTGAACAAATCGAGAGGTCTACAACGTGTGAGCATAGTGAACCATCTAGGAGAAAAGGCATGGAAGGGGAAATTTTAAACTCGCCAGGAAATTATAGAAATAGCACATCTGTAGTTAAGAAAAATACTCCTGTAGACCATCAACATATTATTGGAGATATCAATTTCCTCCTCAAAGAAGTGGTGGGCAGGAGTAACCTTAGCGCTTGTCTGTGCCCCCGATGGCGAGAGGCGACGACCGGCAGGGCAGGGCGGGAGGTTGGACGGTGGCTCGGGGAGGTCGGATCCGCCTCCAGGTGGCCATGGAGGCGAGCAGGGAGGGTGGGCCATGGGAGCGGTGGCGGTGTGGGGAGGAGAGTCGGGGGGAGGTTGGACGACGGCGTGGGAAGGCCGGAGCTGTTGCCGACGATGGCGTGAATGAAGCCTGATGGAGGATCTAGCTGTCGAGGAAGAGGGGAGTGGAGAGAGGAGCAGTTGCGATCGAGGGATGGAGGAGGCTTGAAGTGGAGGCGACGAGACGGACGGTGATGATTTGACGCATATAGATGGACGGTGCAGATTGGTTGAAGGCAGAACGAGGTGGAGGCAGGCTACCCTTACAGCCTTAATATAGTAGTATAGATATGCATTCCATATCAAAGCAATGTAATCCTGCTTCAACAGCTTGTGTACGTACAATAGCAGGAAGGCTAGATGATTCATATGCAGAAACTAAAGTCTCATCCAAGTCAAGCACTACCTGAACAGACAACTCTAATGTTGTGAGAATATCAGATGCGTAAACATAAGAGACAAATGTTTAGTCTGACTTCATTTCAAGGAACTTAAGTAGTAATGCTTAGCAACGATATGACTTCCAGTTTCGGCTCCTTTTATGAGAAGCTATAAGCTTCTTTGCCGATCCAAACTATCAGAAATCCAACTATGGGCATACCTTACAGTACAACAGCCCGTGTACTGGATCAGCTGATAAGATAGTATATATGTCATAATCCAGCTACAATCAAGATGTTTTTAACAATGATAGAAGGTTATCTACTCACCTACACAGAATGACAGGGAACCAGTATTCTGGAACTATGTCCCAAAGCTTCACTTGAAGGCCACCGGAAACATATCATCGCCAGTTTGGAGAGGAGATGATAATGCAGTAGTATGTACTACTAAATCGATCAAGGCCTTATTTTGCAATTACAGGGCAACTAATTGCCCATGCTATTAACCAACTCATCGGGGAAGGACTGTTATATAGTCCAAATACTAATTATTCTATAACCAAAAATCAACAATACTACATGAACTAAACCACCAAACCTCCGTTAGCCTTAAATTAGCCACTCCAACTAATCCCAATCATCCCCAAATACCGAAGCATAATCCAATTTGATCAGCACGTCCAAGTCCAAATACTATTTGATTGAAACCCTTCTACTCCTACTTCATAAAGGCGTTGTTTCCCCACCCCGGACATCTCAAAAGCTCAACCGAATCGAATAAAAATCAAAGCTCCATACCGTGAGGCGGCCCACGGGCTCAGGCGCAGGTGTCGGGGTAGGTGCCGCGTCAGCTGGGATCTCGGAGCGGAGCGGCATGAAGGCCACCTCCAGCGACGGGTTCGAGGCCGCGGGCCCGGAGAGGAGCGGGTACCGAACGCCGACGAAGGATAAGAGCTGGGCGTAGGACGGTGTGCCCCGAAGGATCTGAAGCAGAACCTGAACAAGGAAGCTGATCCACCCCACCACCGCCCGCCACACCTGTGACGCCGCCTTCTCCCGCTGCTGCTGCGCCGCTGCCGCCATGGTCGGCGAGTACACCTCTGCCGCCGCCATAGACGACAGAGACGAGCTGTCGCGCCACGTGGAGCTTCCGGTCTGGGAGGCTGGAGACCAGGAGGATGGAGGGAAGTCGAGGACAGAGGGATGGCGAGGCCAAAGGCAACCAGAGGAGGAGGTGGTGCCGTGGTGGTCGATCTCCGCGCCCGTGCCCGTGTGCGTGGTGTTTTTGCGGGCGGTGGGAGCGGCCGCGGTGTGGGGAGGAGAGTCGGGGGGAGGTTGGACGACGGCGTGGGAAGGCCGGAGCTGTTGCCGACGATGGCGCGAATGAAGCCTGATGGATGATCTAGCTGTCGAGGAAGAGGGGAGCGGAGAGAGGAGCAGTTGTGATCGAGGGATGGAGGAGGCTTGAAGCGGAGGCAACGAGACGGACGGTGATGATTTGACGCATATAGATGGACGGTGTAGATTGGCTGAAGGCAGAACGAGGTGGAGGCAGGCTATCCTTACAGCCTTAATATAGTAGTATAGATTATGGGTAAATAACTTTTTTGGAAGGATGTATTAGGCTATCAAGCTTACCTATCTTCATATTTATATTTAAACTAGGTATATATTCGTGCGTTACCACAAGCCCGGACGCAGAAAGCGACGTCTAAGCTACAAATATAATTATTGTTTATTTTTAATCATTAATGTATGTGTAGTATGATGGTTAGTTCCAAATTGCTAGAGCAGAGGACATGGGTTCAAGTGCTCACTTTGCACTAATTTTTACGTGCTGGCGCTGGACGGGCTCAAAGTGTCAGCATGGAGGGTGAAGCCGTGAAGCACAAGGTGTCCACATTAAGTTCTTAATAGAGTCGTGAAGCACCAGGTGTCCACATTAAGTTCTTAATAGAGTAGTATAGACTTTATTTTGTGAACAATATAATTTACAGTGCAAATAGTGGTCGAACTGATGGACATGGTCTTCTTCGATAAACTCTTCAAACTTACTCATGAAATAAGCTGACATCTGTTGGCGCCGATCTAGGTGTCCATCACTGCGATGAGTACCGACGGCGGTACTTTCTGCGGAGGCACGAACAGTACACGATCGAGGGCCGGACCCTTTCAAATATATAAGGGGGTCTAGACCCGTTTCTAGGCGTTCTCCAACAGCTCCCGCAGGACTAGAGGACTAAACACGTGAGGAGATAGGAGTTTTAACCATCTGATTCGATCTATTCGCGGACCGTCCGCGAGCCGGACCGTTCGGGCCTCAGGGCCAAAGCGTCCGTCCGTGCCCATTGACACAAATGGTGCTCAACAATATCCAATAAATTGATACATGACCATTAGGCGGACTCCAACAGATTATATATCCTGTTACGGATATATATTTTGCACAATGCAAAGTGTGCGCTTGATCGTGCAGTCGCACATCTTCACGCGTCTCTCTTCTCTGTGGTGTGCGACCCGTAGTAGGAAAATTTATAATTTTGTCACTCTCAGTTTTAGCTTCCTGTTATTATGTCATCATGTGTCTATTACTGGTGATACTATTTGTGTCTATGATTTATGAGCCCGGTGAAACCACAAATCATAATGACAAAATTGTCAATGTCTCCCCGCACGAAGGCTCTATTTTTTGAGAACATATCAAATGTACATGGAAGTTTAGTGCACATGGTGCACATATTAAATTATCATCACTCATCTTAGATCTAACGCCTCTAGTTGTTTGTTATATTTTGCGAAGGACACCCTCCGACGTGGTGGGGTGTAGTGGTGGAACGTGTTATTTGTAAATTGCAATGATCAACTATAGACGTTAGATCTAAGATTGATAGTGATGATTTAATATGTGCACCACGTGCACTAAGCTTCCTTGTGCATCAGATATGTTCTCCTATTTTTTCATTGGCTTTGCGGTGCAGTGGTTGCGCTTGCGCATACGGCATCCACGGGAGTCACAGAGGTCTACCATACACATTCTCATAAACCAGCTCCTAAACATAATTGGATGCACACATATTAAAATAATACATCAACAGTAAAATGTCGTTTGGTTCATAAAATGTAAAGTAAATGGTAATGGTAATAATTCACACTCGAATACCGGCGATAACAAATTTGAATAAGACGGTATCAATTTATAGTGTAGTATCGATTGCGGTTGATTTAAGCAAACATAATTTAACGTTATCGTTTATCCATTACATTATCAATACGTGAGCCAAACGGCACCTAAATACAACGGCTAACCAATGTCTATTGCCTAGCTACTCGTTGTCGGACTGTCCTGTCTATTTCACAACTCTCTCATTCCACATAACACAAACAACAGGCATAAATGTTCTTTCCTCTTTATCTCATAAAACAAAAGCAATGCTTAGGGTTTGTGAAACGGAGAGGAGAGCCAAACAGCTGTATCTTTTGCTTGCGTTTTATGAAATGGAGAGGAGAAAGCACGTATTTATTGCTTGTGTTTTGTGAAATAGAAACGAGAGTTATTCATCTCGTAGAGCATAAGAGCAATGAGACAACGACTAGCTGTGCAATGAGCAACGAGTTAGGCAGTTGACAGTTCTATTCACTTTGTTGATATATTACTTCCTCCATTTACATGAATTTGTCTTTCTAGTTTTGTCTTAAGTCAAACTATTTAGACTTTAACAAAACAATATATATATAATTAATTTAAATAAAAAATTAGTTCAAGTTACGACAAATGTAATAATTTTACTTTTATGTTATAAAATCTTATAAAACATATGGTATAACCGATTAAAGTTGATAATGGTTGACTTAAGACAACTCACGTGGTTTTGGTGTTGATTTCTGGTAATGTGCAACAACAGTTTGCAGCGCAAGGTGGGGCACATTCAGCAGCACCAGCTACTAATGTTTGTCAAGGAGATCTTACATAGATTGGAAATTATCCAAGATGTTTGTGTAGAGATGGCAACGTGGAATTCCATATCAGGTTTTCCTCACCATCCTCATCCCTGAGACAAAAATATTCCCCGCGGGGATCCCATGAATGGTTACGAGGGACATTTCTTCCTCATCCTTGTTCCCACGGGGATAAATCCTCGTCGGGGATCCACATCCCCGTTTAAATTATAATCAACACATACTTTCTTTGTTATTAATGCAAACATTGTCATTTATACATATTATCAGATATAAGAAATTATTATGTGTACATCAAAATGGACACATTTGTACAACGAGTGATCTATTGACAAGGTAATTATTTATTTTTATAATTAACTATTGCATGAAAACGTCGTGCAAGTTTAACGGATCCCCGCGGGAAACGGTCCCCGTCTCCGTTTACCTGTCAGGCAGAGTTTTTCTCGTTTACATCCCTGTGTGGGAAGAAACTACCACATATCTATCCCCTAATGAAAGAATTCCCCTGGAAATTGGGGTCTATTGCCGTCTCTATGTTTGTGCCCTCTCCCCTCACCAAGATTGGGTGTGACATCATCCCCGTCTCCGTTTACCTGTCAGATAGAGTTTTTCTCATTTACATCCCTATGTGGGAAGAAACTACCACATATCTATCCCCTAATGAAAGAATTCCCTGCAAGAAATTGGGGTCCATTACCGTCTCTATGTTTGTGCCCTCTCCCCTCACGAAGATTGGGTGTGACATCAATTAAAACGTCATTCGCTAGGGCTGGTTTCCTTGGGAAAGGATCAAAGGTACTGGCTTCTACAGCTTTTACAATGTTTTGTCTTTATGAATTACAGCGGCAACACTTTATAAATTACAGCGGCAACAGTCTAAACAATCGATTTTAATCCGAAACGAACAGACCCAATAATGGCTCGTACTCGTTGTGGACAGAATTGATTGAAGGAAGGCGATTCAAACTTTCTATTTTCAGCACCACACTAGGTATAGGAAGAGAAAGAATTACCTGGCCAAATTTAAGGTGGAGGATCGTATCTGAGTCAGACAATTGAAATCGTGAAAATTTCCGTAGCTAAACTAATTTCCGTCACTTTGTATTCATTCAACTACAAGTACTTCAAGCGCTCTTTGTTATATTATATACAAGGTCGTGTATCAATCCATGGAATGTCTGTGGCCCCACCTTCAGTCGGTGCAGAGATTGGACGGAAACCCAATAACTCTTATTCATTAGGTTTACTTCAATTTGCACGATTCTTCACATTCCAGAACGACGACATCATTCAGGATCTGAAGATGAGGCTCTTGCAGCTTGGAGCATTTCCACAATTAGTGTCTTAACATCCCTGTACAAGAGTGGCATGCCCATGTCAGAGAACCCATCAAGAAATATTCAGAAATAACTGTATTTTAGGCATCAATTAAATGGTGTACAAAACATACTGAAAGACAACCATGAAGAAAAAACATCTGAGCTTAATAGCACACAAATTAAGAGGAAAAGAAGAGATATATGTCAGATTATTAGGTTAAGAGAGTCAAGAGTGAGGACCCACTTCCTGTCTTGCGCCTGTCTTGGGAAGGGGATTCTCAACTTCAGAACACTTCCATCATAACCAGCCTAGGCAACAGAATTCGGCATATTAGAATTTATAACATAGTAGGATTTTTTCAATACATGAAAACAGAACTCATTAATTAAAGGCGCAACTGTGTAGCCAAATAAGTAAAAGATCACAGTCGAACAGATTGTATTATCCAGAGTGCAGACCATAATAAAGGTCAGAATATTGAAATGTTGCAGTTCTGTTATGATGTTGTAATGCTGACCATGTGGTTACTGATCTGTTTTTTAGTCCTACTGAGTACTGATCCAAACTGAGTAGGCAGAATATAGCATATAAGTTCCAGGTATTATTTTGTCTAGTTTATAGCACTGTTACCATGGGCATTAGTCAGTATCTCAATATGACATTGAGCAGGTACGGGCCATTTCGAGGACAAACCTAGCAAAATATAAGGCACATGCTATAAAGAGTTACCTTCACATTAAAACCAAGGCTGTCCACGTCCAGCATATAAGCAAAATCCACCTGAATTGTATTTGTCATCTTTCAAGTTTCAATATATTTGAAAGCAATATTTGGTCAAAAGTGTAAAACAACAAAATGACAAACTGTAAAAGAAGTTGTGCAAAGCACTGAACAATTCCCCTTTGCTACTATCCCCTGCTGATGGGTGATCAAGAGTTTCATGACTGCATTGTTTGGGAATACTGATAAATAAACACTATGTACAATGCTAACTACAGCAATGAATCCAGTTCTTCAATGCAGATTCCAGCAAAACGCAGAATAACACTTCTGGTTGCCAAGTATACCGACAGATATGCATAACAAATAGACTATAAAGTAAATGGTTACTGTTAGCATACTGCGTATTGTAACTGTGTAGTGTCATGGGCCTTGGCCTATGTACCTTGATATATATTAATACATCCCCTACCCAATTAGGGTTAGGGTTTTCAGTCTTCCAACAGTTACATTCATTTGTAAACTAGTTTGCAATTTTGAATGAGTGGCTGGCTGTTTTCCCAGGCAAGAATTGCACAGTTGCACGCAGATCTAGCCCTGGATGATGTATCTACTTTTGCACCTGTGGATTGACAAGACTGCAAGCATATGCTTAAACAGAGTACAATTTTAACTTTCCGAACTACAAGCAACACAATGTGTCAAGAACAAAAGATACACATATATGATATATGATCAATAAAAAATGCTAGCTATTTAGTTACAGAAATAACTACATTATAAAAAAACAGACAGCACCCTCAGGAAAAGAATATTTAGGCTCAATTTTCTTCAAGATACATCAGGTTTTGCAGTAATGTTATTCGAATAAATACTTTATTGTAATATTGTTGGAACAAAAGAAAGCATTAAAGTAGACTTCATCATTTACTTGCCTTGACAGTAGTGGAGTGTTGCACAATGAGCTTTGTATCATTGGCATGATCCTTGTTCATATGGCTCTGTAGGGCATATACACAATGGAATGTTAACATTTAGAGTAAAGCCCAAGGGCAAGGAGTAAACGGAAACAGAATCGAGACATACTGTGATAGGAGTTGAGAATTGAGATATTGGATCAACTTTTGCTTCCTTATACTCTGCAACATTGAATTCTGGGGATTTTGACGCTAGGTTAGCATATTAGGCAAAAACACTATCACCAGATTGTTTTTTGTCATGTTTACAAAACTGACTAAGATGCAAGTACATCTCAGATACGTAGTTGCTATTTATGCATTTATGCTAGTATGTGAAAAATTGCAGAACCATAAACTTCTGCATCATGACAGTCTCTCTTTTGACGAGTAGCTTTCCTCTAGAGGATTCAAAGAGGCACCTACCTCCAGAACCAAGGAGAGCAGTTGCAACGCCAGATACATAGCGCACAGCTTTAGGTTTGATGTGCAGGAAACTGAAGTCACCAAAGTCAACCTTAATTTGGCAAATAAATCATCATAGTCAGTACTCCATTAAAGTACCTTTGGTCTTTGCAACAGTAACGACATTAAGAAAGTATACCCAGAAAGCATCAGGGTGCCTGCGTAGGTAAGCACTTCTCACTGAATCTTTTTCTTCGTCAGAAACCTGCAAATAAGGATAAGAGCATCAGCAAACACAGTTACTATCAGGTGACATGCAAATTAAAATTATGATTTTTATCCCCGACTTTAGTGACTCTTGTTGGGTTTCACCGCTAGCCTGCACTAACTTGCTTAAGATGATTGGCTGTTGTATGCACATTATGATTTAGCAATGTATCTGAAATGTAACAAGGAAAAAGCATGACGATGTATCAGTGGGAAAGAAAAGAAGGGAGGAAATTACAGGAACAGCATCGCCATATACAGTGATTACAGTATCAGTTCTGTCCTCAGGATCTTTGGCAACAAGAAGTGAGCATTTAGGATTTCCAGAGAGATTCTGCAAAATTGGTAGCAAAGCATAAGGGTCACTGGTGAAAGAAATATGTTTACAACAGCTGCCTGTGTTTACTGAATGTAGACTAGACAATTATGTAATTCAAACAAATGTTCTAGCGGTGTTAGTTTTGCATATCTATGCATATTTCTTGTTCACCCACACATGTGCTTCGATGTATTTTCCAGTGATGCTACCAAATTGCAAGGCATCTATGCATAATGGACATGGAAAGGTAAAACAAATGGCTTAAAAACTTACCTTTGAATGGACTGCTAAACTACTCACTGCTAATATGGGGTAACCATCCTGATCACATGCAAAATCAACCATTGAACCAGATGGATAACCAGCATAATCCTGCAAGCATAATAATATATAATATGAAATCTCCGAACAAGGACTAGTATAATTCTGCAAGATTACATACATTGGAGTTCTGGAACTATAAATTCCCTGTTTGTTTAATTAAAAGAAAACTATGAGTTTGTCTTCACTCAATTTTTTAGATATATATTCTTCGCTTCTCACCAAGTAGAAAGACTTATACTTGGGAGGTAGTTTGTGACATGTACAAAGCTTTTATAGATAATAGTTTTTGCTATGTACGTAGACATAGTGTATATCTAGGTGCATAGCAAACTCCATGTGCTTATAAAAGCCAAATCGACTGATAATTTGGAACGGAGAGGGTAGAAATCATGCTCTGGTGATACCTAGTATCTGGTTCAGTAAAAACTGGATGTCACCAAAGCATTCAAAACAAAAAAAAATAGCTTCCAGAGTTCAGTAGACAAGATTGTTCTTCATGAACAGTGGGACAGTCTCTTCACATCATCTAATGCTCACTGACTACAGAACTTTTGAGAGTAAATGAAGAAAAAGACTAGCTAAGTGTTTGTCCAATATAAAATGCAAATATAATGACATTTGTTGTTTCATAGTTTAGGTACCTGAGAATGGGTAGCAAGAACACCTCTGACACTTCGGTCCATAATGGTCCGTATTTCTTCAACTGGAGAAAGACGAGCAGCTTTTGCCTATAATTATGAGAATTTTGAGTAAATAAGAAGGATACACAGACAATGACTAAATCCACATTCTGAAGAGCGCAGGTGCAAGCTTAAGCGACTTGCAAATTTTTTTAAGCATTCAATCCTGCCACAATTGTTGCAGATAAATTCATTGATGATTGAACTCACATGATAAATTGATTAAACATGCTGTAGGAATTGACAAGGTTCGGTTGTGACTTGGAATACCTATGGTTTGCTACAAGAGACAATGAGACATTGAAACCTCACGACATGGCAACACTGGACTCTGGCCTTTCTAAAGAAAACATGTGCACATCATTGTATCAATGTTTTTCTTCGTCCCGTTGACTTTTGAGAAGAAAATTAATTAACATACCTAACAATTCACATATTTCAATTGAATAATAAGTCCTATCGGTGAATTTATTTGACACCCTCAGCCCGTCGGCCCCTCCTCGTAATACAGTCCATCTGCTACTATTGTCCCCAAAAAAATCCAAAACTGTGGATAGATTGGGGTCCTACAGGACTCAACGGAACCAAGACACCCCGATTCACTTCACTTGAGTTGCATAATGACTGCCCACGTGGAGGACTGGGCTCCACTGGGCGTAGCCCAATTGGCGCGTTCGCAGGTGAGCGAATGGCCGGGCATGGGTTCGATTCGCAGGATTGACATCCTGTGCCTCACTTTAGAAATTTTCAGTGGTATTGTGTGTGTCCTACGCACTAAGGGGTTTATGCCTCTCAATCTCTTTTTAATGTGTGTATGGTATTTGAAAGGGAATTAGGCTTAGACCTAGTTCCTAAATAATTTTGGTGGTTGAATTGCCCAACACAAACATTGGACTAACTAGTTTACTCTAGTGCATAAGTTATACAGGTGCAAAAGGTTCACAATCAGCCAATAATAAGACCAAATGTTGGATTCAACAAAGGAGCAGCAAGGCAACCGAGGGCTCCTCTGGCCGGAGGCACCGGACTGTCCGGTGTGCACCGGACTGTCCGGTGTGGCCAGAGGACTTCGACTCCAACTCTTCACCCTCGGGTATTCTCCAAGGCCGGCGCGCTATAATTCACCGGACTGTCCGGTGTGCACCGGACATGTCCGGTGCCCCAAGGGAACGCGGCCTTCGGAACTCGCCAGCCTCGGGTTTGCTCGGGAGCCGCTCCGCTAAAATTCACCGGACTGTCCGGTGTACACCGGACTGTCCGGTGTGCCAGCGGAGCAACGGCTCCCTGCGGCGCCAACGGCTCTCTGCGGTGCATTAAATGCGCGCGCAGCGCGCGCAGATGTCAGGCTCGCCCATGCCGGTGCACCGGACATCAAACAGTGCTTGTCCGGTGTGCACCGGACACCCAGGGGGGCCCACAAGTCAGAAGCTCCAACGGTCAGAATCCAACGGCAACCGTGACGTGGCAGGGGCACCGGACTGTCCGGTGTGCACCGGACTGTCCGGTGCGCCATCGAACAGAGGACTCCAGCCAACGGTCACTTGTGGTGGTTGGGGCTATAAATACCCCAACCACCCCACATTCATTGCCATCCAAGTTTTCCAACTCTCAACCACTTACAAGAGCTAGGCATTCAATTCTAGACACATACAAAGAGATCAAATCCTCTCCAATTCCACTCAAGCCCTTAGTGACTAGCGAGAGAGATTTGCCGTGTTCTTTTGAGCTCTTGCGCTTGGATCGCTTTCTTTCTTTCTCATTTGTTCTTGAGATCATCACTCAATTGTAACCAAGGCAAGAGGCACCAAGTGTGTGGTGGCCCTTGCGGGAAGTTTTGTTCCCGGTTGATTGAGAAGAAGAGAAAGCTCACTCGATCCGTGGGATCGTTTGAGAGAGGGAAGGGTTGAAAAAGACCCGGCCTTTGTGGCCTCCTCAACGGGGAGTAGGTTTGCGAGAACCGAACCTCGGTAAAACAAATCCTTGTGTCACACTCTTATTTGCTTGTGATTTGTTTTGCGCCCTCTCTCGCGGACTCGTTTCTTTATTACTAACGCTAACCCGGCTTGTAGTTGTGATTATTTTTGTAAATTTCAGTTTCGCCCTATTCACCCCCCCTCTAGGCGACTATCAATTGGTATCAGAGCCCGGTACTTCATTAGAGCCTAACAGCTCGAAGTGATGTCGGGAGATCCCGCCAAGAAGGAGATGGAGACCGGCGATGACAAGCCCACTACAAGCCAAGGGAGCACCTCATCTTCATCGGAAGAGTCCCGCACCAAGAGAAGGGAGAAGAAGAAGAGATCCTCCAAGCGAAAGGAGAAAAGATCTTCCTCTTCTCACCACAAGGAGAAGAAGAAAAAAACTTCTTCTCACAAGCCGCATCGGAGTGGGGACAAGCACAAAAGGATGAGGAAGGTGGTCTTCTACGAGACCGACACTTCATCGACCTCCACCTCCGGCTCCGACGCGGCGTCCGTCACTTCTAAACGCCAAGAGCGTAAGAAGTATAGTAAGATTCCCCTACGCTACCCTCGCGTTCCTAAACATACACCCTTACTTTCCGTCCCATTAGGCAAACCACCAACTTTTAATGGTGAAGATTATGCTATGTGGAGTAATTTGATGCGATTTCATCTAACTTCTCTCCACAAAAGTATATGGGATGTTGTTGAGTTCGGTGTACAGGTACCATCCGTAGGGGATGAAGACTACGACACGGACGAAGTGGCCCAAATCGAGCACTTCAACTCCCAGGCCACAACCATTCTCCTTGCCTCACTAAGCAAGGAGGAATACAACAAAGTACAAGGGTTGAAGAACGCCAAAGAGATTTGGGACCTACTCAAGACGGCGCACGAGGGTGATGAACTCACCAAGATCACCAAGCGGGAAACGATCGAGGGGGAGCTCGGTCGCTTCCGTCTTCGCCAAGGGGAGGAGCCACAAGACATGTACAACCGGCTCAAGACCTTGGTGAACCAAGTGCGCAACCTCGGGAGCGCAAAATGGGATGATCACGAGGTGGTTAAGGTTATTCTAAGAGCCCTTATTTTCCTTAACCCTACTCAAGTACAATTAATTCGTGGCAATCCTAGATATACACAAATGACCCCCGAGGAAGTCATCGGGAATTTTGTTAGTTTTGAATGTATGATTAAGGGCTCCAAGAAGATCAACGAGCTTGATGAGCCTTCCACATCTGAGGCGCAACCCGTGGCCTTCAAGGCAACGGAGGAGAAGAAGGAGGAGTCTACACCAAGTAGACAGCCAATTGACGCCTCCAAGCTCGACAACGAGGAGATGGCCCTAATCATCAAAAGCTTCCGGCAAATCCTCAAGCAACGGAAGGGGAAGGACTACAAATCCCGTTCCAAGAAGGTTTGCTACAAGTGTGGTAAGCCCGGTCACTTTATTGCTAAATGTCCATTATCAAGTGATAGTGACAGGGACAACGACAAGAAGGGCAAGAGGAAGGAGAAAAAGAAGTACTACAAGAAGAAGGGCGGCGATGCCCATGTTTGTCGGGAGTGGGACTCCGACGAAAGCTCAAGCGACTCCTCCGACGACGAGGACGCCGCCAACATCGCCGTCACCAAGGGCCTCCTCTTCCCCAACGTCGGCCACAAGTGTCTCATGGCCAAGGACGGCAAAAAGAAGGTAAAATCAAGGTCCTCCTCTAAATATGAAACATCTAGTGATGAGGATGATAAAAATGAGGAAGAAAACTTGCGTATTCTTTTTGCTAACCTCAACATGCAACAAAAGGAAAAATTAAATGAATTGATTAGTGCTATACATGAGAAGGATGATCTCTTGGATTCTCAAGAGGACTTCCTTATTAAAGAAAATAAGAAGCATGTTAAGGTTAAAAATGCTTATGCTCTAGAAAGAGAAAAATGTGAAAAATTGTCTAGTGAGCTAAGTATTTGCCATGAGACTTTAGACAACCTTAGAAATGAAAATGCCAATTTAATTGCTAAGGTTGATTCTCATGTTTGCATTAATCCTAGAAATGATAATGTTGATTTGCTTGCTAGGATTGATGAGTTAAATGTTTCCATTGCTAGCCTTAGAAATGAAAATGAGAAACTAATTGCTAAGGCTAAGGATTTTGATGTTTGCAATGCTACTATTTCCGACCTTAGAACTAAAAATGATATGTTGCATGCTAAGGTTGTTGAACTTAAAACTTGCAAACCCTCTACATCGAATGTTGAGCATGTTTCCATTTGTACTAGATGTAGAGATATTAATGTTGATGCTATCCATGATCACCTAGCTTTAATTAAGAAACAAAATGATCATATAGCACAACTTAATGCTAAGATTAGAGAGCATGACTTAGAAAATGAAAAATTTAAACTTGCTAGAAGCATGCTCTATAATGGGAGACGCCCGGGCATTAAGGACGGCATTGGCTTCCAAAGGGGAGACAATGTCAAAATTAATGCCCCTCCTAAGAACTTGTCTAACTTTGTTAAGGGCAAGGCTCCCATGCCTCAGGATAACGAGGGTTACATTTTGTACCCTGCCGGGTATCCTGAGAGTAAAATTAAGAAAATTCATTCTAGGAAGTCTCACTCTGGTCCTAATTATGATTTTATGTATAAGGGTGAGACATCTAGATCTAGGCAACCAACCCATGCCAAGTTGCCTAGAAAGAAAACTACTAATGCATCAAATAATCATGCCATTTCATTTAAAACTTTTGATGCATCTTATGTTTTGACTAGCAAATCTGGCAAGGTAGTTGCCAAAATTGTTGGGGGCAAACACAAGGGCTCCAAGACTTGTGTTTGGGTACCCAAAGTTCTTGTATCTAATGCCAAAGGACCCAAAACCGTTTGGGTACCTAAAACAAAGAACTAAACTTGTTTTGTAGGTTTATGCATCCGGGGGCTCAAGTTGGATACTCGACAGCGGGTGCACAAACCACATGACAGGGGAGAAAAGGATGTTCTCCTCATATGAGAAAAACCAAGATCCCCAACGAGCTATCACATTCGGGGATGGAAATCAAGGTTTGGTCAAAGGTTTGGGTAAAATTGCTATATCCCCTGACCATTCCATTTCAAATGTTTTTCTTGTAGATTCCTTAGATTACAATTTGCTTTCCGTATCCCAATTATGTCAAATGGGCTACAACTGTCTTTTTACTGATACTGGTGTAACTGTCTTTAGAAGAAGTGATGATTCAATAGCTTTTAAGGGAATGTTAGAGGGTCAGCTATACTTAGTAGATTTTAATAGAGCTGAACTCGACACTTGCTTGATTGCTAAGACTAACTTGGGTTGGCTCTGGCACCGCCGACTAGCCCATGTTGGAATGAAGAATCTTCACAAGCTTCTAAAGGGAGAACACATTTTGGGACTAACCGATGTTCATTTTGAGAAAGACAGGATTTGTAGTGCATGCCAAGCCGGGAAGCAAGTTGGTGTTCATCATCCACACAAAAATATCATGACTACCGACAGGCCACTGGAGCTCCTACATATGGATCTATTCGGCCCGATCGCTTACATAAGCATCGGCGGTAGTAAGTATTGTCTTGTAATTGTGGATGATTATTCTCGCTTCACTTGGGTATTCTTTTTGCAGGAAAAATCACAAACCCAAGAGACCTTAAAGGGATTCTTGAGACGAGCTCAAAATGAGTTCGGCTTAAGGATCAAGAAAATTAGAAGCGACAATGGAACGGAGTTCAAAAACGCTCAAATTGAAGTTTTTCTTGAGGAGGAGGGCATCAAGCATGAGTTCTCTTCTCCCTACACTCCACAACAAAATGGTGTAGTGGAGAGGAAGAATCGAACTCTATTGGACATGGCAAGAACCATGCTTGATGAGTACAAGACACCGGATCGGTTTTGGGCCGAGGCGGTCAACACCGCCTGCTACGCCATCAACCGATTATATCTTCATCGAATCCTCAAGAAGACATCTTATGAACTCCTAACCGGTAAAAAGCCCAATATTTCATATTTTAGAGTTTTTGGTAGCAAATGTTTTATACTTGTTAAAAGAGGTAGAAAATCTAAATTTGCTCCTAAAACTGTAGAAGGCTTTTTACTAGGATATGACTCAAACACAAGGGCATATAGAGTCTTTAACAAGTCCTCAGGACTTGTTGAAGTTTCTTGTGACGTTGTGTTTGATGAGACTAACGGCTCTCAAGTAGAGCAAGTTGATCTTGATGATGCAGGTGAAGAACAGGCTCCATGCATAGCGCTAAGGAACATGTCCATTGGGGATGTGTGTCCTAAAGAATCCGAAGAGCCTCCAAATGCACAAGATCAACCATCCTCCTCCATGCAAGCATCTCCACCAACTCAAGTTGAGGATGAGGCTCAAGATGTTGAACAAGAAAATCAAGAAGATGAGCCACCTCAAAATGACGGCAACGATCAAGGGGGAGATTCAAATGATGAAAACAAGGAGGATGAACAACCAAGGCCGCCACACCCAAGAGTCCACCAAGCAATTCAACGAGATCACCCCGTCGACACCATCCTCGGCGACATTCATAAGGGGGTAACTACTCGATCTCGTGTTGCTCATTTTTGTGAACATTACTCGTTTGTTTCCTCTATTGAGCCAACCAGGGTAGAGGAGGCACTTCAAGATTCGGATTGGGTGATGGCGATGCAAGAGGAGCTCAACAATTTCACGAGGAACGAGGTATGGCACTTAGTTCCACGTCCTAACCAAAATGTTGTAGGAACCAAGTGGGTCTTCCGCAACAAGCAAGACGAGCATGGTGTGGTGACTAGGAACAAAGCTCGACTCGTGGCCAAGGGGTTTTCACAAGTCGAAGGTTTGGATTTTGGTGAAACCTATGCACCCGTAGCTAGACTTGAGTCAATTCGCATATTATTAGCCTATGCTACTTACCATGGCTTCAAGCTTTATCAAATGGACGTGAAGAGTGCCTTCCTCAATGGACCAATCAAGGAGGAGGTCTATGTTGAGCAACCTCCCGGCTTTGAAGATAGTGAGTACCCTAACCATGTTTATAGGCTCTCTAAGGCGCTTTATGGGCTCAAGCAAGCCCCAAGAGCATGGTATGAATGCCTTAGAAATTTCCTTATTGCTAATGGCTTCAAAGTCGGCAAGGCCGATCCTACTTTATTCACTAAGACTCTTGATAATGATTTGTTTGTATGCCAAATTTATGTTGATGATATCATATTTGGGTCTACTAACAAATCTACATGTGAAGAATTTAGTAGGATCATGACACAGAAATTCGAGATGTCGATGATGGGGGAGTTGAAGTATTTTCTAGGATTCCAAGTCAAGCAACTCCATGAGGGCACCTTCATTAGCCAAACGAAGTATACTCAAGATATCCTAAGCAAGTTTGGAATGAAGGATGCCAAGCCCATCAAGACACCCATGGGAACTAATGGGCATCTCGACCTCGACACGGGAGGTAAGTCCGTGGATCAAAAGGTATACCGGTCGATGATTGGATCATTGCTTTATTTATGTGCATCTCGACCGGACATTATGCTTTCCGTATGCATGTGTGCAAGATTCCAAGCCGACCCTAAGGAATCACACCTTACGGCCGTAAAACGAATCTTGAGATATTTGGCTTTTACTCCTAAGTTTGGGCTTTGGTACCCTCGGGGATCCACATTTGATTTAATTGGTTATTCGGATGCCGATTGGGCGGGGTGTAGGATTAATAGAAAGAGCACATCGGGGACTTGCCAGTTCTTGGGAAGATCCTTGGTGTCTTGGGCTTCAAAGAAGCAAAATTCGGTCGCTCTTTCTACCGCCGAAGCCGAGTATATTGCCGCAGGCCACTGTTGCGCGCAATTGCTTTGGATGAGGCAAACCCTGCGGGACTACGGTTACAAATTAACCAAAGTCCCTTTGCTATGTGACAATGAGAGTGCAATCAAAATGGCCGACAATCCCGTCGAGCACAGCCGCACTAAGCACATAGCCATTCGGTATCATTTTCTTCGGGATCACCAACAAAAGGGGGATATCGAGATTTCTTATATTAATACTAAAGATCAATTAGCCGATATCTTTACCAAACCACTTGATGAACAATCTTTTACCCGACTTAGGCATGAGCTTAATATTCTTGATTCTAGGAATTTCTTTTGCTAGTCTTGCACGCATAGCACATGAATATACCTTTGATCATGTCTCTTTTATATATGCTATGACTAATGTGTTTTCAAGTGTATTTCAACCAAGTCATAGGTATATTGAAAGGGAATTGGAGTCTTCGGCGAAGACAAAGGCTTCCACTTCGTTCTACTACTCATCCTTCGCCGTCGCTCCGCATCATCTCTCCAACGTTGGTATAACCTTCACTCATTTATTTCATGACCAAAGGGGGAGAATGTACTTCATTGGGCTCTAATGATTCCGTTTTTGGCGATTCATGCCAAAGGGGGAGAAAATATGAGCCCAAAGCAAAAGGACCGCACCACCACCCCTAATTTTAAATTTGATGATTTTCAATGATAAATTTCAAAATTGGTATCTCTTTGTGTTCTAAAAGGGGGAGCAAGTAGTGTTTTCAAAATTAATGGAAAACCCTCTTGAACACTAAGAGGAGACCTCATTTGAGGGGGAGTTTTGCTTAGTCAAAGGAAAAGCATTGGAAATAGGGGGAGAAAATTCCATATCTTGAAAATGCTTTGCAAAATCTTTTTTCATTTACCTTTGACTATCTTGCAAAAGTACTTTGAAAAGAATTTACAAAAGAATTTGCAAAAACAAAACTCGTGGTGCAAATGTGGTCCAATATGTGAAAAATAAAGAAAACCATCTATGCGCATCATATAAATTTATATTGGCTCAATTTCAAGCAACCTTTGCACTTACATTATGAAAACTAGTTCAATTATGCACTTCTATATTTGCTTTGGTTTGTGTTGGCATCAATCACCAAAAAGGGGGAGATTGAAAGGGAATTAGGCTTAGACCTAGTTCCTAAATAATTTTGGTGGTTGAATTGCCCAACACAAACATTGGACTAACTAGTTTACTCTAGTGCATAAGTTATACAGGTGCAAAAGGTTCACAATCAGCCAATAATAAGACCAAATGTTGGATTCAACAAAGGAGCAGCAAGGCAACCGAGGGCTCCTCTGGCCGGAGGCACCGGACTGTCCGGTGTGCACCGGACTGTCCGGTGTGGCCAGAGGACTTCGACTCCAACTCTTCACCCTCGGGTATTCTCCAAGGCCGGCGCGCTATAATTCACCGGACTGTCCGGTGTGCACCGGACATGTCCGGTGCCCCAAGGGAACGCGGCCTTCGGAACTCGCCAGCCTCGGGTTTGCTCGGGAGCCGCTCCGCTAAAATTCACCGGACTGTCCGGTGTACACCGGACTGTCCGGTGTGCCAGCGGAGCAACGGCTCCCTGCGGCGCCAACGGCTCTCTGCGGTGCATTAAATGCGCGCGCAGCGCGCGCAGATGTCAGGCTCGCCCATGCCGGTGCACCGGACATCAAACAGTGCTTGTCCGGTGTGCACCGGACACCCAGGGGGGCCCACAAGTCAGAAGCTCCAACGGTCAGAATCCAACGGCAACCGTGACGTGGCAGGGGCACCGGACTGTCCGGTGTGCACCGGACTGTCCGGTGCGCCATCGAACAGAGGACTCCAGCCAACGGTCACTTGTGGTGGTTGGGGCTATAAATACCCCAACCACCCCACATTCATTGCCATCCAAGTTTTCCAACTCTCAACCACTTACAAGAGCTAGGCATTCAATTCTAGACACATACAAAGAGATCAAATCCTCTCCAATTCCACTCAAGCCCTTAGTGACTAGCGAGAGAGATTTGCCGTGTTCTTTTGAGCTCTTGCGCTTGGATCGCTTTCTTTCTTTCTCATTTGTTCTTGAGATCATCACTCAATTGTAACCAAGGCAAGAGGCACCAAGTGTGTGGTGGCCCTTGCGGGAAGTTTTGTTCCCGGTTGATTGAGAAGAAGAGAAAGCTCACTCGATCCGTGGGATCGTTTGAGAGAGGGAAGGGTTGAAAAAGACCCGGCCTTTGTGGCCTCCTCAACGGGGAGTAGGTTTGCGAGAACCGAACCTCGGTAAAACAAATCCTTGTGTCACACTCTTATTTGCTTGTGATTTGTTTTGCGCCCTCTCTCGCGGACTCGTTTCTTTATTACTAACGCTAACCCGGCTTGTAGTTGTGATTATTTTTGTAAATTTCAGTTTCGCCCTATTCACCCCCCCTCTAGGCGACTATCAGTATTGCGTGTGTCCCAGCACTAAGGGGTTTATGCCTCTCAATCTCTTTCTAATGTGTGTATTAATGTGTGTATTGGACGCGCACGAGTATATGTAGTGGTGTGTGTTTGTGGCATCCTTGTACCCTGATCAAAAAATAATAATTACTACCCACGGGTCATGACAGCACTAAGGGGTTTATGCCTCTCAATCTCTTTCTAATGTGTGTATTGGACGCGCACGAGTATATGTGTAGTGGTGTGTGTTTGTGGCATCCTTGTACACTGATCAAAAAATAATTATTACTGCCCACGGGTCATGACACATAAAAAATACCCAAAGCCAACGAGGAAGGCCAAGGGCCACACCTGGTGAACGCGGATCACCTCGAACGCGTCAGAGGAGCCACCGGCGGCGTCGGCAGGCGCCGCCATCTGCAAACGCAGACAAGCAAACACCAGAGCACCATCAGCCAAATACATCGCCGTCGCAGAGGCATTTCATTGAACATCTGCCCGCACGAAACGATTAATAATATTAGGGGCGGCAGGCGGAGACGCGAGTCGGACCTGAGGCGAGGAGGAGGAGGAGGCCGCGAAGAATCGGCTGCGGCGGTTGCGGAGGCGAGGGTATAGGAGGGGGGAGGCGGGGACGTGACGGTTATGCCGGCCATTAGTAATCTGTAGGTGGAGCGGAAGCAGTAGGCGCGAGAGCGTTGACGGTGAGGGCACCGCCCGAGCGCCCGGCGTGAGCAGGAAGGGCATCGTTGCGTGCGCCACGGAGCGCGGCTCGGTGTCGGAGAGCCTCGCTGGCCGCTTTGTGGTCGCTTCGCTCGGCACGGCAAGCTGCGACCGCGATGGGCAGAATAGTGAGTGGCGATGGAAGAAGGAAGAGGGCCGTGACTGCACAGAAAAATCTTCCAATCCAGACCGTCATGAGATCGTCTAGCCCATTATAAGAACTTGGGGCCGGGCCATCGGAGACTACGTGGGCTAGCAATAATGCTACCGTGCTGGCCCAAATGGCCTTTCGGAGAGATTAAGTGACCAAAGCCCACGATTACGCGGGCCATCGCGAATTGGCCATGCCGGAATAAAGAACCAGAGCCAACAGGCTCCCGGTCGGTCATGGCATCGGCGTAGACGCCTAGCTCCGGGTCCCGGGCGTCGTGAGTCGTGAGTCGTGACGCGCGAGAAAAAGCCGGCGACCAAAGAGTGCCAGTACCTGCCTCGCGCACGCCACAAAAGCATTGACGACCAAAGGCCAACAAAGCAAATTCGGTCGTGTTGAGAACTACGTTATCACGAATCACTAGATTTGCTCTCTTTTCTCCCGTTAGCAGTAGAGGCGCAAGAAGATATAGAGAACTCGTCTCCCTTTTCATAACCACGATAGAGAAAACACACGAGACACATGATATAGATTTGAGCATCTGGCCTCTTTCTGATCTCTCTATGATATGAAGGGGTATACAAGTTCCTTATATACAGATGTGAGACCCCTCAACGGCAAAGTCGGTATTTGCCCACATAATCCTAACTAGGGTTACTTAACACTCTCCCTCGGGCGAATACCGCGACCAACACATGCCTCTTCAAAACTCCCGAAACCCAGTGGAAAAAATATGGAGAAAGAGTACATGGTGACGCAAATTGCATTTGCACTTTGTTGCCTCATTAAAAACCTGATGTGAGAAACTTCAGAAAAATTCACTAAGGAAAAATAGTACAACAAATGTCATCAGGACAAATTTCGATCTTCTAGATCCGGATTCCATCGAATCTTCTACAATGGCTAAATTTAGAAATGTGCTCCCCTGATCCTTACAAAATCGTATCAATATGGCACAACGTCTTCTTCTGGAAGTATACACACATATAGATTTAGTAAACGGATTGCATACTGTTGCAAGAATTATATCAGGAACTTCACCTCTACTCACTTCTAGGATATACGAGGTAAGTACACGTATCAACATAAACAAGCCACTATGACTGATGGTGTTTGATCGACTGGATCTTTATATTTGATAGAAACTTCCATAAAGGTTCACATATTGATCATCAAGCCGATTCCTTCAGGGCATAGAATATGACATTTATTGTCTCACGATTGTGATCAATATAAGCATTCGCTCCCCCTGACGATGACATCTGTCAAAGTCGTTATCCCTCATAACTCAACCATATTCTTCAAGATATATGTCTCATTGTTCATCTAGAATAACGAGAATGGATGAGGTTAGGGTGCTAAAATTTTCTATCTTACATCACAATTTATACATAGTTGTGTAAAGCAAGTAACATGTCCTTCTATAGGACTTTAGTGGATAATATAGTTGCAATGATACATATTCTAAATATGACACATTGTTATAGGCGTTCATCCATTGCAACATCTATGATGGTGTAACAAAAGTCCATCAAAGATCGTAATCCATCAGGGATTTTTCATTGATCAGATACATCCTTATAGTCTGTCATTCTGGCATAATGGGGATATTTTGCCAGTAACACCTAAGCCATATAGTGAAAGTCGCCTAGAGGGGGTGAATAGGCAGAATCTGAAATTTATAAACTTAAAGCACAACTACAAGTCGGGGTTAGCGTTAGAATGAAATCCGAGTCCAAAAGAGAGGGTGAAAAACAAATCAAAGGCAAATGAAGCGGATGACACGGTGATTTGTTTTACCGAGGTTCGGTTCTTGAAAACCTTCTCCCCGTTGAGGTGGTCACAAAGACCGGGTCTCTTTCAACCCTTTCCCTCTCTCAAACGGTCACCTAGACCGAGTGAGCTTTCTCCTTAATCAAATGGGTCACTTAGACCCCTACAAGGACCACCACAACTTGGTGTCTCTTGCTTTGATTACAAATGTCTTGAGAACAAGAATGAGGAAGAAGAAAGCCAAGCCAAGCAAACAAGAGCACAAGAAAACACAAATGATCCTCTCTCAAGTCTAAATGTGCTAGAATTGAATTGGAGACTTTGAGCGGATCGATCACTTGAAATGTGTCTTTGGAATGATGTCTATTGCTCTTGTATTGAATGTGTAGTAGTGAATGCTTGGATGGTTGGAGTGGAGGTGGTTGTGGGGTATTTATAGCCCCCAACCACCAATTCAACCGTTGGGGTAGGCTGTTGTCGATGGGCGCACCGGACAGTCCGGTGCGCCAGCCACGTCACCTAACTATTAGGGTTCTGATGGTTTCGACCGTTGGAGCTTTGTCTTCATGGGGCACCGGTATACATGTCCATATTGGGCCAGCCCGTTGGGCGGCACGAGGCCCGGCACGGATTGGCACGGCCCAAACCCGGCCCGGCACGACAATATCCGTGCCCGTGCCAGCCCGGCACGACCCCCGTGCCGTGCTTGGGCCGATAGGTCGGCCCACAGTGCAGGCACGAGCACGAGCCCGTTAAACGGACAGGCCCGACTCGGGCACGACTGAATTGGAGAAAACCCTATCCTCTTGGCCTCCCCTGGCGTCTGGCGATTAGAAAACCCTATCCAATCGTCTGGCGGGCGGCGGCTGTTCTCTGCTCCATCGCCTGGTGCTCACGGCGATTCTAGAAAACCCTAGACCTAGAGTACATCGCCGCCGCCTGGTCTCTGCTCCATCGGCGCCGGCGTGTCTCCCTCCCGCTCCCGGATCCCCTCGGCGGCTCGGCCTCCAGTCTCTGCTCCATCGCCGCGTCTGTGCTCCGCCTCCACGGGCCTCAGGTATTTCACCTCGTCTCCCTCCCGGTCCCGGCTCCCCTCGTCTTCCGGTCTGTGTTCCATCGCCGACGTCGTGTCGCTGGCTCGCTGCTCCACGGGCTCGCCGTGTCTCAGGTATTTCACCCACATCCACCCTGTCTCCCTCTCGGCTCCCGGTTCCCCTCGGCTTCCAGTCTCTGCTCCATCGCCGCGTCTGTGCTCCGCCTCCACGGGCCTCAGGTATTTCACCTCGTCTCCCTCCCGGTCCCGGCTCCCCCCGTCTTCCGGTCTCTGCTCCATCTCCATCGTCGCGTCTCTGCTCCCCTCGTCTTCCGGTACCGACGTCCCCTTTCGGTCTCATCTCTCAACCACACAGTCGGTGGATCTGGTGCTCCGGTAGCGCAGGTAAGGTGGTATTAATTCGATTCACTGAACCGTACTAGGTAGATCTGGTGTAGTGGTGTCCCTCTCATTTGTATACATTGTTTTTGGATGAAGATCTTAGGTCAGCGCTTGCCGTGAGGGAGCCGGAGACGCCGACTGCGTGGGTGTTCCAATGTCCATGGATGATGATTCCATGGATGACGAGTTTGTCAAAGCCGCAGAGGCTGAGGAACGGCTGCTTGAAGCTCAGAATGAGCAAGATGATGCCCGATGTTTCCTCCTTGGTAGCAGTTCAGCTGCTGCCATTGAGGTTGATGGCACCGGTGCAGCTGCTGGAACAACGGGCATGGCAGATACACGCACCGGATCCACCAGCCCAACGGCGACGGCCGATGCTAGCACATCTGCGCTTGCCTCTGGTAAGCGCTCCAGGAGGAGGGGACCGACCTCCAAGGTTTGGTTGCATTTTGAGGAAGTTACTGAGAAGCAGGGAGGTAAGGAGGTAAGGATTTCCGCCATTTGCCTTCACTGCAAGCACACACTGTCTGCTAAATCTACTTCTGGGACTGGACATTTGATCCGTCACCTAGAACTTTGCCCTGCTAAGAAAGAAAAAGAAAGAACTGGTAGATCTCAATCCATGCTTAAGTTTAACGATGATGGATCTGTTGTGCATTGGGAGTACTCTCCATCTGTTGCAAGAACTGAACTGTGTCGTATGATTGCTAGACTAGACCTACCTCTTTGTTTTGGTGAATCTAGTGCATTTCAAGAATACATTACTCGTGCTCATAATCCTCGGTTTGTTAAGTCCTCTAGGCAAAGCACTGCTAGAGACTTGATTAGGCTTTTTAATAATCGTGCTGAACAACTTATTAATGTACTCAAATCTGTTTCATCTGTTGCACTTACATCAGACATTTGGTCTGGAAAGGCAAAAGAGGATTACATCAGTGTTGTTGCTCATTTTGTGAACTCTGATTGGTGTTTAGAAAAGAGGTTGCTCGGTCTTAGACCAATTGAGGTAGCTCATACAGGTCTTAACATTGCTGAGCGGGTTGAAATGGTTGCTACTGATTATGGAATTACTGATAAAATATTTGCTATTGTGCTTGATAATGCCTCATCTAACAAAACTGCTATGGAAGTTCTAAAACCAGTATTTTCTGGTTACATTGGCCATTTGATTCCTATGCCTAGTAGAAATGAATATGATTTGAGTGCTATTTTCTTGCATCAGCGTTGTGGATGCCACATAATTAATTTGATTGTTAAGAGTTGTTTGAAACGTTTGAAACCATATCTTGAAGATTTTAGAACTGCAATAACATTCTTGAATTCTTCAAATCAACGTATTGCATCTTATAAACAATATTGCCTTAGTGTTGGTGTCCGCCCTCGTAAATTTGGAGTCGACATGGATGTTAGATGGAATTCCACTTTTCTTATGCTCAAGCATTTGGTTCCTTATCAAAGTACTTTCTCTGTTTGGATCACAACCAACCATCCTAGCAAAGTTGATGGGTCATTTTTACTAAGTGATAATCACTGGTCTATTGCAGAAAAATTGTTATCTTTTCTTCAGTTATTCTATGATTCAACTGTGGCATTATCTGGTGTTTATTACCCTACTTCGCCCTTGATGCTGATCATATTCTGAAAATTGCTAGGCATCTTAATGCATATGAGAACCATGAATTGTTAAGAGATGCAGTTGTTCCTATGAAATCTAAGTTTCTGAAATATTGGAGAGAAATACCAATTCTCTATGCCTTTGCTTTCATTCTTGATCCTAGAGCTAAGATGAGAGGGTTTCATAAAGTTCTTCAGAGGTTATCTACTCTAAATGGTACAGATTATAGTAGATTCCCATCATCTATTCGTACCAAACTAACTAAGATGTTTCAGATTTATGAAACCAAATTCGGTGAAGTTTGTTTGAATACTCAACCAATGCTAGGTGCTGGTTCAGGTAAGGCTACAGAGGCTTGGGATGATATATATGGTGATGATGAAACTTATAATATTAGTTCTGGTACTTGTACTGTTAATATTTCAGAAACTAGGCCTGCTGGTTCATCTTCTATATCTGAGCTCACTTCTTACCTAGATAGTGATACTGAAACTAAGTTTGGTCCAGATTTTAACATACTTAGCTGGTGGCAACGACACAATCAAACTTATCCAATTCTTTCTATACTTGCTAGAGATATTATGACTGTTCCTGTCTCTACTATATCTTCAGAATCAACTTTCAGTCTAGCTAGCAGGGTGCTCGAGGAGCGGCGACGACGGCTGACAACGGACATGGTGGAGGTGCTCTCATGCATCAAGGACTGGGAACTAGCTGACCAACACAAGCAACATACAGTGGAGAAGGAAACCAAGGACCTTGAGGCAGCTTTTGAAGCTATGTATCTCGATGATGACCATCAATTATCACCTGGGAGCAAGAGAAAGGATCAAGAAGGAAGCAAAGATGATCAAGGGGGAAGAAGGAAGGAAAAAGCTTGAAATTCTTTTGATTTTTGTATCAATGTATGCTGTTTTGTAATAAACATGGACTATGAACTGGACTATAAATTTTATAAGGAGCTGGCTGTACTATTTTCCTTCTTAGGGTTTTCTCATGAGGTGTGAGTTTTTACCTAGGAAGGTTTTTAATGAGGCAGCATTGCACTAAGGCTCCGATTTTATATTACCTAAATGCATATGTTCTGTGATGTTCTGAGTTCTGTGATGTTTTGAATATGTTTTTATGTGAATTCTGATTTATGTATAAGATTCAATATATGTGTATTCAAGATGTTTTTATGTGATCTGTATAAGATTCTATGTATTTTTGGCACGGGCCCGGCACGAACTGATGGGCCTACCGTGCTTTAAGCCCGGCCCGGCCCATCTAATATCTGGCGTGCCGGGTCTGGGCAACCCAAACAGCCCACGGGCCAGCCCGGCCCGGCACGATGGGTGAACCGTGCCGGGCTTGGACTAGTGCCTCCCGTGCCGGGCCTAGCCGTGCCCGGGCCGGGCCAGCCCGGCACGAACCGTTGGACATGTATAGGCACCGGACAGTCCGGTGCCGCACCGGACAGGTACTGTGCACTGTCTGGTGCTCCTCTGGCGCCTGCTCTGACTTCTGCCGCAAACTGTAGCTCTGTCAGGGCACTGTACAGTCGACCGTTGCGCTGGTAGTCGTTGCTCCGCTTGGTGCACCGGACTGTCCAGTGGCACATCGGACGGTCCGGTGAATTATAGCGGAGTGCGCCTGAAGAAACCCGAAGCTGAGGAGTTCAGACTGTACGGCCCCTGGTGCACCAAACACTGTCCGGTGGCACACCGGACAGTCCGGTGCACCAAACCAGGGCAGCCTTTAGTTTCTTTTGCTCCTTTCTCTTTGAACCCTAACTTGATCTTTTTATTAGTTTGTATTGAACCTTTGGCACCTGTACAACATATAATCTAGAGCAAACTAGTTAGTCCAAATGTTTGTGTTGGGCATTTCAACCACCAAAATCATTTAGGAAAAGGTTTGACCCTATTTCCCTTTCAATCTCCACCTTTTTGGTGATTGATGCCAACACAAACCAAAGCAAATATATAAGTGCTGAATTGAACTAGTTTGCATAAGGCAAGTGCAAAGGTTGCTTAGAAGTAAACCAACTTAAAAATATCAATGGATATGCATGGTTGCTTTCTTTTTCTTTAACATTTTGGACCACGCTTGCACCACTAGTTTTGTTTTTGCAAATTCTTTAGAGATACTTTTGCAAATAGACAAAGGTATATGAATAAGATTGAAAGAAGCATTTTCAAGATTTGAAATTTTCTCTCCCTGTTTTAAATGCTTTTCCTTTGACTTAAACAAAACTCTCCCTTAATGAAATTCTCCTCTTAGCTTTCAAGAGGGTTTTGAGATATATCAATTTAAAATATAGATACCAATTGAGATACTCTTATTAGAGGAATACCAATTTGAAAGATACTAATTTGAAAACTTTATTTCGAAAATTTTTGGAATTGGTGGTGGTGCGGTCCTTTTGCTTTGGGCTGATACTCTCTCCCCCTTTGGCATTAATCGCAAAAAACGAAGACTTAGTGAGCCCTTTGTAAATTCTCTCCCCTTTGGCAAACAAGATATGAGTAAAAGATTATACCAATGATGGAGAGATGGCGGAATACCGACAAAGTATAAATAATACTAATGGAGTTGAGTGGAAGCGTCGTCTTTGCCGAATACTCTATTTTTCTTTCAATCTATGACTTAGTAGAAATTCACTTGAAAACACATTAGTCGTAGACATAAAATAGATATGATCAAAGGTAGATAAATGATCTATGTGTGCAATGTTTCAATCAAAATTCCTAGAATCAAGTATATTTAGCTCATTCCTAAGTTTGGTAAAGGTTTTCTCATCTAATGGTTTGGTAAAGATATCGGCTAGTTGTTCTTTGGTGCTAACATAAGCAATTCCAATATCCCCCTTTGTTGGTGATCTCTCAAAAAGTGATACCGAATGGCTATGTGCTTAGTGTGGCTGTGTTCAACGGGATTATCCGCCATACGAATTGCACTCTCATTATCACATAGAAGAGGGACTTTGCTAAATTTGTAGCCATAATCCCTGAGGGTTTGCCTCATCCAAAGTAATTGCGCGCAACAATGTCCTATGGCAATATACTCGGCTTCAGTGGTAGAAAGAGCTACTGAGTTTTGTTTCTTTGAAGCCCAAGACACCAGGGATCTCCCCAGAAACTGACAAGTCCCTGATGTGCCCTTCCTATCAATTTTACACCCTGCTCAATCAGCATCTGAATATCCTAATAAATCAAAAGAGGATCCCTTGGTGTACCAAAGACCAAACTTAGGAGTATAAACTAAGTATCTCATGATTCTTTTCACGGCCCTAAGGTGAACTTCCTTAGGATCGGCTTGGAACATTGCACACATGCATATGGAAAGCATAATATCCGGTCGAGATGCACATAAATAGAGTAGAGATCCTATCATCGACCAGTGTACCTTTTGATCTACGGATTTACCTCCCATGTCGAGGTCGAGATGCTCATTGGTTCCCATGGGTGTCTTGATGGGTTTGGCATCCTTCATTCCAAACTTGGTAAGTATGTCTTGAATGTACTTCGTCTAGCTGATGAAGGTGTCATCTTGGAGCTGCTTGACTTGAAATCCTAGAAAATGTCTCAACTCCCTCATCATAGATATCTCGAAATTTTGTACCATGATCCTACTAAACTCTTCACATGTAGACTTGTTAGTAGACCCAAATATGATATCATCAACATAAATTTGGCATACAAACAAATCTTTTGCAATAGTTTTGGTAAAGAGTGTAGGATCGGCTTTACCGACTTTGAAGCCATTAGTGATAAGAAAATCTCTTAGGCATTCATACCATGCTCTTGGGGCTTGCTCGAGCCCATAAAGCGCCTTAGAGAGTTTATACACATGGTTAGGGTACTCACTATCTTCAAAGCCGGGAGGTTGCTCAACATAGACCTCTTCCTTGATTGGTCCATTGAGGAAGGCACTCTTCACGTCCATTTGATAAAGCTTGAAGCCATGGTAAGTAGCATAGGCAAGTAATATGCGAATTGACTCAAGCCTAGCTACGGGTGCATAGGTTTCACCGAAATCCAAACCTTCGACTTGTGAATAGCCCTTGGCTACAAGTCGGGCTTTGTTCCTTGTCACCACACCATGCTCATCTTGCTTGTTATGGAATACCCACTTGGTTCCTGCAACATTTTTATTAGGATGTGGAACCAAATGCCATACCTCATTCCTCGTGAAGTTGTTGAGCTCCTCTTGTATTGCCAGCACCCAATCTGAATCTCTTAGTGCATCCTCTACCCTGTATGGCTCAATAGAGGAGATAAAAGAGTAATGCTCACAAAAATGTGTGACTCGAGATCGAGTGGTTACCCCCTTATGAATATCGTCGAGGATGGTGTTCACGGGGTGATCTCTTTGAATCGTCTGGTGGACTCTTGGGTGTGGCGGTCTTTGACCTTGTACTTCTTGTTCATCTTCCTTGTCTTGATTTTCTTCATCTCCCCCTTGATCATTGCCCTCTTCTTGAGGTGGCTCATCTTCTTGATCTTCTTCTTCATTACCTTGAGCCTGTTCCTCATCTTGGGTTGGTGGAGATGCTTGAATGGAAGATGACGGTTGATCTTGTGCTTGGGTTGGTTCCTCGGATTCTTTAGGACACACATCCCCAATGGATATGTTCCTTAGTGCGACGCATGGAGCCTCTTCATCATCTAATTCATCAAGATCAACTTGCTCCACTTGGGAGCTGTTAGTCTCATCAAACACAATGTCACAAGAAACTTTAACTAGTCCAGTGGACTTGTTAAAGACTCTATATGCCCTTGTGTTTGAATCATATCCTAGTAAAAAGCCTTCTACAGCCTTAGGAGCAAATTTTGATTTTCTACCTCTTTTAACAAGAATAAAATATTTGCTACCGAAGACTCTAAAATATGAAACATTGGGCTTTTTACCGGTGAGGAGTTCATATGATGTCTTCTTGAGGATTCGGTGTAGATATAACCGGTTAATGGAGTAGCAGGCGGTGTTAATCGCCTCGGCCCAAAATCGGTCCGGTGTCTTGTACTCATCAAGCATGGTCCTCGCCATGTCAAGTAGAGTTCTATTCTTCCTCTCCACTACACCATTTTGTTGAGGTGTGTAGGGAGAAGAGAACTCATGCTTGATGCCTTCCTCCTCAAGAAAGCCTTCTATTTGTGAATTCTTGAACTCTGTCCCATTGTCGCTTCTAATCTTTTGATCCTTAAGCCGAACTCATTTTGAGCTCGTCTCAAGAATCCCTTTAAGGTCTCTTGGGTTTGTGATTTATCCTGCAAAAAGAATACCAAAGTGAAGTGAGAATAATCATCCACAATTACTAGACAGTACTTACTCCCGTCGATGCTTATGTAAGCTATCGGGCCGAATAAATCCATGTGGAGTACCTCGAGCGGCCTGTCCGCTGTCATGATGTTCTTATGTGGATGATGGGCACCAACTTGCTTTCCTGCTTGGCATGCGCTACTAACCCTGTCTTTCTCAAAATGAATATTTGTTAGTCCATATCGCATAATTGAGAAACAGAAAGTAAATTGTAATCTAAAGAATCTACAAGAAAACATTGGAAATAGAATGGTCAGGAGATATTTTCAATTTTACCAAGTCCTTTGACCAAACCTTGATTTCCATCCTTGGATGTGATAGCTCTTTGGGGATCTTGGTTTTTCTCGTAGGAGGAGAACATCCTTTTCTCCCTAGTCATATGGTTTGTGCATCCGCTATCAATGATCCAACTTGAGCCCCCAGATGCATAAACCTGCAAAACAATTTAGGTCTTATTCTTAGGTACCCAAACAGTCTTGGGTCCTTTGACGTTAGTGAGAGCACCTAGAGGGGGGGTGAATAGGTGATCCTATAAAACTTAAACTTAAGCCACCAAAAACTTGATTAGGTGTTAGCACAATGATGTCAAGTGGCTAGAGAGGAGTCTCAACAAAACACAATAACCACAAGAGATCAATCACAGAGATGGCATGGTGGTTATCCCGTGGTTCGGCCAAGACCAACGCTTGCCTACTCCACGTTGTGGCGTCCCAACGGACGAGGGTTGCAATCAACCCCTCTCAAGCGGTCCAAAGACCCACTTGAATACCACGGTGTTTTTGCTTTGCTTTTCTTTATCCCGTTCGCGAGGAATCTCCACAACTTGGAGCCTCTCGCCCTTACACTTGAAGTTCACAAAGAAGCACGGAGTAAGAGAAGGGATGAGCAACGCACACAAGACACAAAATCAGAATGTCAACACACACACAAGTCGCAACAAGAGCTCGCAACACAACCCGACGAGTTCACAACTCAACAAGAGCTCTAGATGCTATCACGAAGAAACAAATGCGTGGAATCGAAGTCTTGGTGCTTAGGAATGCTTTGAGTATGCTTGATGTCCTCCTCCATGCGCCTAGGGGTCCCTTTTATAGCCCCAAGGCAGCTAGGAGCCGTTGAGAGCATTCCAGGAAGGCTGATCTTGCCTTCTGCCGCCTGGCGCACCAGACAGTCCGGTGCACCACCGGACACTGTCCGGTGCGGATATCCTTCCTTATTTGGCGAAGCCGACCGTTGGGGTTTGAGAGCCGTTGGCGCACCGGACACTGTCTGGTGCACACCGGACAGTCTGGTGCCTCCTTCTAGCCGTTGGCTCGGCCACGTGTCCCGCGCAGATCGCGCGGCCGACCGTTGGCCCGGTCGACCGTTGGCTCACCGGACAGTCCGGTGCACCACCGGACAGTCCGGTGCATTTTAGCCGTACGCCGTTAATCATCTCCCGAGAGCGACGAGTTCGCCTGTGAACGGCTCACCGGACAGTCCGGTGCGCCACCGGACAGTCCGATGAATTATAGCTGTACACCACCGTCGAAGTCCCGAGAGCAGCAAGTTCGCCAGAGTCAGTCTGGCGCACCGGACACTGTCCGGTGCACCACCGGACACTGTCCGGTGCACCCAGACTGAGCAGACTTTGGCAGAACAAAGCCATCTCTTCTCTAACTTGATTTTTCCTGTTTCCAGCACTTAGACACAATACATTAATCTATAAAACAATGTACTAAGTCTAGAACCATACCTTTTGACATGATTTGCACTTTGTCCACCACTTTGCATAGATTAACACATAAGCACTTGTGTTGGCACTCAATCACCAAAATACTTAGAAATGGCCCAAGGGCACATTTCCCTTTCAGTTAGAAACAAGCACCTTGGGCACCCAAACACAAGTCTTTGAGCCCTTGTGTTTGGCCTCAACATATTTGGCAACTACTTTGCCTGATTTGTTAGTTAAAACATAGGATGCATCAAAAGTTATAAATAAAATAATTGGCTCAGTTGATGTAGTAGGAGATTTCTTTTTAGGCAATTTGACATGGGTAGACTGCCTAGAGCTAGATGCCTCATTCTTATACATAAAAGCATGGTGAGGAACAGAATGAGACTTCCTAGCATGAATTCTGCTAATCTTATGCTCAGGATAACCGGCAGGATATAAAATGTAACCCTCATTATCTTGAGCCATGGGAGCTTTGCCCTTAACAAAGTTAGACAATTTCTTAGGGGCATTAAGCTTGACATTGGTTCCCTGTTGGAAACCAATGCCATCCTTAATCCTAGGGCGTCTCCCATTATAAAGCATGCTACGAGCAAATTTAAATTTTTCATTCTCTAGTTCATGCTCGGCAATTTTAGCATTTAGTTTAGCTATATGATCATTTTGTTGTTTAATCATAGCAATGTGATCATGAATAGCATCAATATTAACATCTCTACATCTAGTGCAAATAGAAACATGATCAACAGTAGATGTAGAGGGTTTGCAAACATTTAATTCATCAATCTTAGCATGTAATATAGTATTCTCATTTCTAAGACTGGAAATAGAATCATTGCAAACATTCAAGTCTTTAGCCTTAGCAATTAATTTATCATTCTCAATTTTAAGGCTAGAAAGTGATGCATTCAATTTATCAATCTTAGAAATTAAACTATCATTTTCATTTCTAAGACTAACAATTGAATCATCACAAATATTTAACTTCTCAATCTCAGTTCTAAGGTTAGAGAGAGTGTCATGGCAAATGCTAAGCTCATTAGTTAATTTTTCACACTTTTCTATCACCTGAGCATAAGCATTCTTTACCTTAACATGCTTCTTGTTTTCCTTAATAAGGAATTCCTCTTGGCTATCCAAGAGTTCATCCTTCTCATGAATAGCACCTATCAATTCATATAGTTTCTCCTTTTGTTTCATGTTTAAGTTGGCAAAAAGAGTAAGCAAATTTTCTTCATCATCACTAGAGCTAGCCTCATCACTAGATGTTGTATATTTGGTAGATGCTCTAGATTTTACCTTCTTCTTTTTGCCATCCTTTGCCATGAGGCATTGTGGCCGACGTTGGGGAAGAGGAGGCCTTTGTTGACGGCGATGTTGGTGGCGTCCTCGTCGGAGGAGGAGTCGGTGGAGCTCTCATCGGAGTCCCATTCTCGATACACGTGGGCATCACTGCCCTTCCTCTTATAGTATCTCTTCTTTCCCTTCCTGTCGTCGCCCCTGTCACTATCACTAGATAATGGACATTTAGCAATGAAATGACCGGGCTTACCACACTTGTAGCACACCCTTTTGGAACGGGGCTTGTAGTCCTTCCCCTTCCTTTGTTTGAGGATTTGACGGAAGCTCTTGATGATGAGCGCCATCTCCTCATTGCAAGCTTGGATGCGTCGATTGGAATCCTACTTGGTGTAGATTCCTTCTTTTCTTCCTCCGTCGCCTTGAATGCAACGGGTTGCACCTCGGGTGTGGAGGTGCCGCCTTGCTCCAAGTTGATGATTTGTTTGGAGCCTTTGATCATCAATTCAAAACTCACAAACTTTCCTATAACTTTCTCGGGAGACATTAACTTATATCGAGGATCACCACGAATTAATTGAACTTGAGTGGGATTACGAAAAACAAGAGATCTAAGAATAACCTTGACCATTTCATGGTCATCCCACTTGGTGCTCCCGAGGTTGCGTAGTTGGTTCACCAAGGTCTTGAGCCAGTTGTACATAGCTTGTGGCTCCTCTCCTTGGTTGAGGATGAACCGACCGAGCTCCCCCTCGATCGTCTCCCGCTTGGTGATCTTGGTCACCTCATCTCCTTCGTGTGCGGTCTTTAGTATGTCCCAAATCTCCTTGGCACTTTTCAACCCTTGCACCTTATTATACTCCTCTCGACATAGAGAGGCGAGGAGTATAGTAGTTGCTTGGGAATCAAAGTGCTTGATTTGGGCAACTTCGTCCGAATCATAGCCTTCGTCCCCCATGGATGGTACCTGCGCTCCAAACTCAACAATGTCCCATATACTAGCGTGGAGTGAGGTTAGGTGATGCCTCAATGCCTCATTTTATCACTCCACATACAATAATCTTCACCATCAAAAACCGGTGGTTTGCCTAGTGGGACGGAAAGTAAAGGAGTGCGTTTGGAAATGTGAGGATAGCGTAGGGGGATCTTACTAAACATCTTGCGCTCATGGTGCTTAGAAATGACGGATGGCGCGTCGGAGCCGGATGTAGAAGGTGACGATGAATCTGTCTCGTAGTAGACCACCTTCTTCATCTTCTTGTCGCCACTCTGATGCGACTTATGAGGAGGTGATCCCTCCTTTAGCTTGTTGCTGGACTCCTTCGATGGAGCCTTTCCGTGGCTTGTGGCCTTATCGCCGGTCACGATCTCCCTCTTGGCGTGATCTCCCGACATCACTTCGAGTGGTTAGACTCTAATGAAGCACCGAGCTCCGATACCAATTGAAAGTCACCTAGAGGGGGGTGAATAGGCGGATTCTGAAATTTATAAACTCAAAGCACAACTACAAGTCGTGGTTAGCATTATAATGAAATCCGAGTCCAAAAGAGAGGGTGAAAAACAAATCAAAGGCAAATGAAGCGGATGACACAGTGATTTGTTTTACCAAGGTTCGGTTCTTAAAAACCTACTCTCCGTTGAGGTTGTCACAAAGACCGGGTCTCTTTCAACCCTTTCCCTCTCTCAAACGGTCACCTAGACCGAGTGAGCTTTCTCCTTAATCAAATGGGTCACTTAGACCCCTACAAAGACCACCACAACTTGGTGTCTCTTGCTTTGATTACAAATGTCTTGATAACAAGAATGAGGAATAAGAAAGCCAAGCCAAGCAAACAAGAGCACAAGAAAACACAAATGATCCTCTCTCAAGTCTAAATGTGCTAGAATTGAATTAGAGACTTTGAGCGGATCGATCACTTGAAATGTGTCTTTGGAATGATGTCTATTTCTCTTGTATTGAATGTGTAGTAGTGAATGCTTGGATGGTTGGAGTAGAGGTGGTTGTGGGGTATTTATAGCCCCCAACCACCAATTCAACCGTTGGGGTAGGCTGCTGTCGATGGGCGCACCGGACAGTCCGGTGTGCCACCGGACACTATCCGGTGCGCCACCGGACACGTCACCCAACCGTTAGGGTTCTGATGGTTTCGACCATTGGAGATTTGTCTTCATGGGGCATCGGACAGTCCGGTGCCGTACCGGATAGGTACTGTGCACTGTCTGGTGCGCCTCTGGCGCCTGCTCTGACTTCTGTCGTGAACTGTAGCTCTGTTAGGGCACTATGCAGTCGACCGTTGCGCTGGTAGCCGTTGCTCCGCTTGGTGCACCGGATAGTCTGGTGGCACAACGGACAGTCCGATGCATTATAACGGAGTGCGCCTGAAGAAACCCGAAGCTGAGGAGTTCAGACTGTATGGCCCCTGGTGCACCGGACACTGTCCGGTGCGCCAGACCAGGGCAGCCTTCGGTTTCTTTTGCTCCTTTCTCTTTGAACCCTAACTTGATCTTTTTATTGGTTTGTATTGAACCTTTGGCACCTGTAGAACATATAATCTAGAGCAAACTAGTTAGTCCAATTATTTGTGTTGGGCATTTATTTCAACCACCAAAATCATTTAGGAAAAGGTTTGACCCTATTTCCCTTTCATATAGGTTTCTGCCATCGAGGCATTAGAGGATACCGTAATTCCACATATAGTGGAAAATACCATGAGTAAAGATCGTGGAATGCACATGTGCTTATTCGGTGAACTTCAAGTCCTTTGGTACCTCATCTTATTCCTTTTCGGGTTTGTATGGGTCTTTATCCCTTTATAGGGATTATCAAACTTTGGTGTTTAACATAGACTTTATTTCGTCTGGAAAGGTTCCATCAAGGAACTATAATCTCATCTAAGAGATATTCTCTCTACAGAGGAGAGTGATCATTCATCAGGAATGTATTATCTAGTACGAGATTTATATGATGCATATTTATAATTCAAAGATATGAGTCCTCGTAGGATCTCATGTGGATCGTCAGAATCCTATTAACTGCATATTTTAATTCATGCCATTTTTGCCAGATATATTACATATAGCGGAACAATTTTTATTCAACACATATGTGGGATGGGTCTCTCACAAGACCACTTGAACCATCGCATTCACCACACATTATTTCAATAGTGCCCATAAATGTCTAAACTTCAAGCTCGTGACTTTTATTTTGTGATTATTGGTTCAGCCTCGATTGCATTTATCAATGACCCGATAAGAGAGCTTCAAGCACTCATGCCTAGGACTTTGTTTTGGATCCCTTTGCAATCTAGAGAGGCAAGATAGGTGTCAACACATTTGTCTCCCATATTTAATAACGATCTGCGTCATTTCCCAAAATGAAAGATTCATTGTTCCGTATTCCCAGCACAATGATATTGCGCGCATTGCTAGGAACTTCATCATCAAGATGAACCTCTTCGTGAGGCAAATCACTAGCAAGGCGACTTCATCGGAGGAGAGTTATTATAGACCATGTGAATCTGCAATCAGAACATATGCTTTGGCTAAGGCCGATGGATCATATTCGTAAGCGTCCCCAAGAATAGATCAAATGCCAATAAGTCAAATGTGGATATGATATTAATGTCGGGTATATCCACATCTACATCAGGTAGAAGCATTCAAACCAATATGGTTACTCCTCAACAATTTCTGGCAAACTCCATATACATAGGAGTACACACCGAACGACAGATTCAGTTTGGCTTTTGTGCATTTAATAGAATATTGAGGCATTACACTATATGGGCATTCCTTCCCCTAATGCCGAGATGTTCTAAAAGCATACAGATAAAATCCTTAACCACAATCATCCAGTTGTGGGCAATGTATGCTATTGTGGTGATTTAATTGGGAAATCTTACGCACATTACAGATAGGGGCTTTATGCAGTGAGCTTTGGACTTAGATTAATGTAGTGGCATGAATACTACATATTTGTCCTTCGACATAAAGGGTTAGTCTCAACATCCAACGAGACATGCAACATCAAGTTGCTTCATGGTTACAATTCTGGAAACTTATTGTTATTACTACCAAATGCATAGTCAATCCTTAAGATTTAGACTGATATGCGCAACACTATTTTATCCATAAGGGTCCTTCAGGGGCTCATGCATACCATTCGTCGTTTGGAGCCATTAGTTGACTTCAGATCAACAAGTAAAATGACCATCAGGGTCTAACGCTCACAAAGACATTCACTGGTTGCATTGTGCTTTTAAGCACATAGGAAAAAATGTGTGTGTTTATATTGGTAGTGAAGTGCACAACATTAGGCCGATGCTGCCAAGCAAAGATTTTTATATGTAGATATGTATAGTCCAGCTCGTTTTTATCACTGCCCATGGTTTACCCAATTACTCATACTGCTCTGAAATTGGGTATCGATTTATGCAACATTTTTAGGTATAATAATTTTGAGAGAGAACTTATAACAATAGTTAATTATTTATGGTGTTGCCAGCAGGGCAAACATTTTTCCTCATATTATATACCAAATTGTTCTATATAGCATTATTTCGATCTCTTCATTGTTCAGCAAAAAGAGAAGCTTTAGAATAGAACAGACAAGGCCAAGAATTCATTTTATCTGGGAAAAATCACCATATAACTAGCTTTTGATGAAGCAAATGATGATAACTGCTTGGCAAGAATGAAGCAATACTGGTATCCGCCTAGGTTCCATCTTCAACAACAGATATTACTGTTCTCATACAAAGAAATCAATAGGAGTAGAGAGAATACAACAGATCTCTACAAGATCTTCATATTTCTATCACAAATTATCATCTTTAGTAGTCTAGTGGTCAAGAGATATGGCTCTTCTGGCTCCAAGGACCAAGGACATATTAATGTCTAATTTAGCTTCAAGCTCTGTGGTGATGTGGGATTTCATAGCTAGTTTCTACTCTTCTTACTCCTAGTAGATCAGAGATAGATTACGGTAAGCATTTCAAAGGTGGAATCCAATGTAGTTCTGCTACATAAACTCTAGGTATATGTCCATTCAGGACTGACCTTTACCATTTGGCTTAAAAGTATATCATACCAATCAAAGGACTATACCTAGTCAATTCAACGACTATAAGTATTTACAATTCTGAGAGATGTATGCAACACAAGCATAGAGGTCCTAGACAGGATGAGTAAAGTGGTTCGACGGGAACACATAATGTTTTTTTGCACACCAACATAGTGAAATTTTTCTCAGAGTAACCTTTCGATGTACTCGCAACTTCGTGTTGCTAGGGTACTAGCCATTTATCTCAAAGTTCGCTTCATGTCGTTCAACGACAAAGAGAGCAACGTGTCAACATCTGGTTGAGCAATGTATAACTGAGATTTATAGCCTTAAATCATTTGGTAAGGTCTTATTGCTTACTAATAAAATCTCAATTTGTGATGTTTTCTGTACCAAAAAAGTTTTTATGCATTATATATCTTCGGTTTACTTCGAATAAAACTTTTATGCATGAGGAGAGAGAGCAAAAAAAATTAACTTATCTGTGTTTTATTGTATTTTAATTTATTTTTTCAGATTTCCAAGCACTATAGAGCTTGATATAGTTGTTATAGCCACTTGGCGATATATTTATATAATGCCACACAACACAGTCAAATAAAATATAGGGTCAAACAAAATTGTTTATGAAGTATCGGGGACCATAATTAGGGGTACCCTCAAGACCCCTAAATCTCAGCTGGTAACCCCCATCAGCACAAAGCTGCAAAGGCCTGATGGGTGCGATTAAGTCAAGGATCGGTCCATTCAAGGGACACGATCGTGCCTCGCCCGAGCCTAGCCTCGGGCAAGGGAAGCCGACCCCGGAGAACCTACGTCTCGCCCGAGGACCCCCCCCTCCAGCAACGGGCACACTGTCAGCTCGCCCGAGGCCCAGTCTTCACCGAGAAGCAACCTTGGCCACATCGCCACGCCGACCGACCAAATTGCAGGGGCATTTAATGCAAAGGTGGCCTAACACCTTTACCCTGACGCACGCCCACCAGTCGACAGAGCCGAAGTGACCGCAGTCACTTCGCCGCTCTACTGACCGGTCTGACAAGAGGACAACGCCGCCTGCGCCACTCCGACTGCTGAGCCACCCGACAGAGTGAGGCTGACAGCAGCCAAGGCCGGCCTCGGGCATCATAGGAAACTCCGCCTCGCCCGACCCAGGGCTCGGACTCGGGCTCAGCCCCGGAAGACGGCGAACTCCGCTCCGCCCGACCCAGGGCTCGGACTCGGGCTCAGCCCCAGAAGACGGCGAACTCCGCTCCGCCCGACCCAGGGCTCGGACTCGGGCTCAGCCCTGGAAGACGGCGAACTCCGCTCCGCCCGACCCAGGGCTCGGACTCGGGCTCAGCCCCAGAAGACGGCGAACTCCGCCTCGCCCGACCCCAGGGCTCGGACGTGGGCTCAGCCCCGGAAGACGACGAACTCCGCCTCGCCCGACCCGGGGGCTCGACCTCGACCTCGACCTCGACCTCGGAGGAGCCTCCACCTCACCCAGCCTAGGGCATTGACCGACCATGTCAACAGGAAGCGCCATCATTACCCTACCCCGAGCTGACTCGGGCTACGGGGAACCAGACCGGCGTCCCATCTGGCTCGCTCCACCATGCGAGGAATGATGGCGCCCCGCATGCCCTGTGACGACGGTGGCTCTCAGCCCCCTTACGGAAGCAAGAGGACGTCAGCAAGGACTCGACAACCCCAACAGTTGTCCTCCCGCAAGGTCCAGCACTCCTCCGACAGCCACGACACCACGCGAACTGGGTGCCAAGACCTCTCCAGCTGCCACGATGGCATGTACTTAGGGCGCTAGCTCTCCACCGCTAGACACGTTAGCACACTGCTACACTCCCCATTGTACACCTGGATCCTCTCCTTACGCCTATAAAAGGGAGGACCAGGGCCCTCTTACAGGGGGTTGGTCGGCCCGCGCGGAGAAGGACGGGACGGCGCTCGCGCAAGGCCGCTCGCTCCCACTCCCGCGTGGACGCTTGTATCCCCCTACTGCAAGCGCACCCGACTCAGGCGCGGGGCTAACACGAAGGCCGCGGGATCCACTCTCTCACGCCTGCCTCCCTCCGGCTGCTTCCTTTCCCCCCTTCGCGTTCCGCCTCGCGTCGACCCATCTGGGCTGGGGCACGCAGCGACGATTCACTCGTCGGTCCAGGGACCCCCCGGGTTTCGAAACACCGACAGTTGGCGCGCCAGGTAGGGGCCTGCTGCGTGTTGACGAACAACTTCCCGTCAAGCTCCAGATGGGCAGTCTCCAGCAACCTTTCCGGCCTGGGACGGTGCTCCGTTTCGGGAATCTTGAGTTCATGTCCCTCGACGGCAGCTACGACATGATACTCCTTCTCCCGCCACGCGACAGCGACAATGGCGGTCGACAACCCGCTCGCCGGCGGGGGAATCGACGACGCCTTCCCCACGTGGTGGAAGGACGACATTCAGGCTTGTCCCGTCCCCTCCCCCGTCGACAGAGGAGGAGGCGGGGCAACCAAGGCCAAGCGGGAAGCGGCACCTCGTTGGCTATCAAGCGAGTCGACGGCGCCGGCGCCCCAACGGAGGGCGCGTCAGGCATCGATCTCGCGTCTGAGACGAAAACGAGCACCGCCTCTCCGCAACACACCAATCTCAAGCAAACGCGCGACGCCAGCACGCTCGCGAAGGACTTGCTGGGCGTCACCCTCGTACCTGAGACAACGGTGCAGTCAGTCCCAGACGCGACCTCATCACCGCCCGTCGACCAAAAGGTACCGACCGATTCCCATCTCGCGTCTTTTGGATTTGGCCTCGACCCACCAAGCGATCCCGCTTCGGTGAGCACTCTCATAGAGACGAGCCCAAACCCTCTGGGGTATCATGTGCGGTCACCCTGGGGCCGATTGATGGCCGACTCGACCTATGAGCCCTCGGGGTCCGAGGAAGATGGCGAGCCCGACCTCTATTGGGATTTCTCCGGACTTGGTAACTCCAGTGCCGTGCGGGACTTCATGACCGCATGTGACTACTGCCTTTCCGATTGTTCCGACGGCAGCCGCGGCCTCAACAACGAGGACCACGGCCCAAGTCGTGAATGTTTCCACGTCGATCTAGGGGGTCCCGGCGAAGGCAACCATCTTGGTATGCCGGAAAACGGTGATCCCCCTAGGCCTGTGCCTCGCGTTGACATCCTTCGGGAGCTAGCTGTGGTCCCCGTCCCGGCGGGGGGTCCTGACCCACAGCTCGGACAAATCCGCGAGAGGCAGGCCAGGCTCGACGAGGGAGCAGGAACGCTTGTGCCGATCCGCCGGGACATCGGGCAGGAGTGGGCGGTCCAACCCCCGGCCGGAGAAGCGCGTCATCTCCCCCAGGACATCCAGCACCGCATCGTCGACGACGTCAGGGTGAGGCCACCGCCGGATTCCAGCGGAGTCGGCCAGAACCTGGCTGCAGCGGCAATACTCCTCCGCGCGATGCCGGAGCCGTCAACCACCGAGGGGCGACGTATCCACGGAGAGCTCAAGAATCTTCTGGAGGACGCCACGGTCCGACGGGCCGAAAGCTCTGCCTCCCGAAGGCAGGGGTTCCCCTCGGAACATTGCGCCGCGACTTCCCGATTCATGCGAGAAGCCTCGGTCCACTCCGGGCGCACGCGCAACACAGCGCCTGCGGCCCCGGGTCGCCTCGGCAACGAGCGCCATCGTCGCAGCCGTCGGGCCCACCTCGATGACATGGCGCGTCGAGGCTACCACCCTAGGCGTGGGGGACGCTACGACAGCGGGGAGGATCGGAGTCCTTCGCCCGAACCACCCGGTCCGCAGGCTTTTAGCCGCGCCATACGACGGGCACCATTCCCGACCCGGTTCCGAACCCCGACTACTATCACAAAGTACTCGGGGGAGACGAGACCGGAACTGTGGCTCGCGGACTATCGGCTGGCCTGCCAACTGGGTGGAACGGACGACGATAACCTCATCATCCGCAACCTCCCCCTGTTCCTCTCCGACACTGCTCGAGCCTGGCTGGAGCACCTGCCCCCGGGGCAGATCTCCAACTGGGACGACCTGGTCCAAACCTTCGTCGGCAATTTCCAGGGCACGTACGTGCGCCCTGGAAACTCCTGGGATCTCCGAAGCTGCCGCCAGCAGCCGGGAGAGTCTCTCCGGAACTACATCCGGTGATTCTCGAAGCAGCGCACAGAGCTGCCCAACGTCACTGATTCAGATGTCATTGGCGCGTTCCTCGCCGGCACCACCTGCCGCGACCTGGTGAGCAAGCTGGGTCGTAAGACCCCCACTAGGGCAAGCGAGCTGATGGACATCGCCACCAAGTTCCCCTCTGGCCAGGAGGCGGTTGATGCCATTTTCCGGAAGGACAAGCAGCCCCAGGGCCGCCCACCGGAAGATGCTCCTGAGGCGTCAACTCAGCGCGGCGCCAAGAAGAAGGGCAAGAAGAAGTCGCAAGCGAAATGCGACGCCGCCGGACCTTGTCGCCGCCGCCGAGTACAAGAACCCTCGGAAACCTCCCGGAGGTGCCAACCTCTTCGACAAGATGCTCAAGGAGCCGTGCCCCTATCATTAGGGGCCCATCAAGCACACCCTCGAGGAGTGTGCCATGCTTCGACGACACTTCCACAAGGCCGGGCCACCCACAGAGGGTGGCAAGGCCCTCGACGATGCAAAGGAGGAAGATCACAAGGCAAGAGGGTTCCCCGAGGTCCACGACTGCTTCATGATCTATGGCGGTTAAGTGGCGAACGCCTCGGCTCGGCACCGCAAGCAAGAGCGTCGGGAGGTCTGCTCGGTAAAGGTGGCGGCGCTAGTCTACCTAGACTGGTCCGACAAGCCCATCACCTTCGACCGGGCCGACCATCCAGACTACGTGCCGAGCCCGGGGAGATACCCACTCGTTGTCGACCCCATCATCGGCAACGTCAGGCTCACCAAGGTCCTCATGGACGGAGGCAGCGGCCTCAACATCATCTACGCCGAAACCCTCGGGCTCCTGTGGATCGATCTGTCCTCGGTCCGGACGGGCGCTACGCCTTTCCACGGGATCGTCCCCGGGAAGCGCGTTCAACCCCTCGGACAACTCGACCTACCCGTCTGCTTCGGGACGCCCTCCAACTTCCGAAAGGAGACCCTCACGTTCGAAGTGGTCGGGTTTCGAGGAACCTACCACGCAGTGCTGGGGAGGCCATGCTACGCCAAGTTCATGGCTGTCCCCAACTACACCTACCTCAAGCTCAAGATGCCGGGCCCCAACGGGGTCATCACCGTCGGGCCCACGTACCGACACGCGTTCGAATGCGATGTGGAGTGCGTGGAGTACGCCGAGGCCCTCGCCGAATCCGAGGCCCTCATCGCTGACCTAGAGAGCCTCTCTAGGGAGGTGCCCGACGTGAAGCGCCACGCCAGCAACTTCGAACCAGCGGAGACGGTCAAGTCCGTCCCTCTCGACCCCTGCAACGACGCCTCCAAGCTGATTCGGATCGGTTCCGAGCTCGACCCCAAATAGGAAGCAGTGCTCATCGACTTTCTCCGCGCAAACGCCGACGTTTTCGCGTGGAGTCCCTCGGACATGCCCGACATACCGAGGGAAGTCGCCGAGCACTCTCTGGATATCCGAGCTGGGGCCCGACCCATGAAGCAACCTCTGCGCCGATTCGACGAAGAAAAGCGCAGAGCCATAGGAGAGGAGATCCACAAGCTACTGGCGGCAGGGTTCATCAAAGACGTATTCCATCCCGAATGGCTTGCCAACCCTGTGCTTGTGAGAAAAAAAAGGGGGGAAATGGCGGATGTGTGTAGACTACACTGGTCTAAATAAAGCATGTCCGAAGGTTCCCTACCCTCTGCCTCGCATCGATCAGATCATGGATTCCACTGCTGGGTGCGAAACCCTGTCTTTCCTCGATGCCTACTCAGGGTATCATCAAATCAGGATGAAAGAGTCCGACCAGCTCGCGACTTCATTCATCACACCCTTCGGCATGTACTGCTATGTTACAATGTCGTTTGGTTTGAGGAATGCGGGGGCAACATACCAGCGATGCATGAACCATGTGTTTGGCGAACACATCGGCCGAACGGTCGAGGCCTACGTCGATGACATCGTAGTCAAGACGAGGAAGGCCTCCGACCTCCTTTCCGACCTTGAAGCGACATTCCGATGTCTCAAGGCGAAAGGCGTGAAGCTTAATCCCGAAAAGTGTGTCTTCGGAGTTGTCACACCCGGTTTTGGAAGGCAAACCAAGTGCGAACTATGTACGTGCCAGGATCAGAACTCACGTACACAGCGATTACATAAATGAACATCAATGCACATTGCTCGAATAATAACTTAAAAGGGTATTAACTTATTACATCACAGAGTCATAGACATCCACATAGTCATCGTCTTAACCGGTAAATCAAAGTGCTAGCGAAACGCAGTAAAGATAAGGCCTTCACAGGCAGCTGACTGGGGGTTGCCGCCAACCCACACCTAGAATTCGTCGTAGTCTTGGAACTCCTGGAAGTCTCCTCCCACGGCTTCACCTTCTCCTGAGCAGTGGTTACAATGCGGACAACCTGGTGTTTTGTGGTAAAGCAAGGATGAGTACACACCAACGTACTCAGCAAATGTCCCGTTTGGCTGAAGTGGACTAGCTTTATGTGGGGTTAGGCTCAAGCAGTTGCTTTTAGTTGGTCAAGTATTTATCATTAGTAGAAGCCAGATTTTAGCTTTAACCAACCCATGAACCATTTCCTCATCGAGGAACAACATCATCATATTCGAACCCAAAACCATAACATAATCCTTGTATCTCGAACCATCTGTATCTCTAATCAAAGAGGATCCCAAGGCTGCTCTTAACCGTGAGCACGGCTGATATATCAGTTTCACTACCCTCTGCAGAGGTCGCACACTTTACCCATGAGTCATGATTCCCTTTCTGCCCGGGGAGAGCTAATCCCCATTGACCACTACCTAGGTGGTCCGGCAGGGCATCACTACGTAGCTTTTACAAAGATTCCCTAGAGATCATAGCTGCCCGTTAGGTTTCTCCAGTTTGATAAACACAGTACCCCTCCGGCACATGGTACCTGCGGAAACTCTCGCTGAATTCTTCCCAGGTGATGGCTTCGGGGTCAACATGTGTGGCGAGGTAGGACTCCCACCAGGACTGGGCTGCTCCCCTTAGCTGACGGGGACCATACAGAACCTTCTCCCTGTCGTTACATTGGGCGGTGCGCAGTTCTCTTTCCACTGCGCGCAGCCAGTCTTCTGCATCCATGGGGTCAGCAGAATGGGCGAAGGTAGGAGGGTGCCCTCTCATGAACTCACCACGCTTATCCCGTGGCATCTGGGGCATCTGCACTTGCAATTGGGGTTGGGGTTGCTGTTGAGCCTGCTGCATGGCTGCCAGAGTCTGCCCAATGGCCTGCACTGCCTGAGTCTGCATCATGAACATCTGCTCCACTGACATCGGGGGTGGCGGGGGAGGCTGCCTCTGTTGTTCCTCCTGCTGGTCATGCTGCTCTTGCTGAGCACGCCTGTTGCATCGACGCCTGTTGTCAGACATCTGTGGAAGACATTCATACATCAGCATTGATCTTACAACCCTCCAGCATAAGAAAAGAGAATACAGAATTCTTCATGACACTGAGTGAACAAAGAGCTTCACTGATCCTCATTACGGTTCAACACAGCTTCTCAGATAAGAAGGAAAGTAGAAGTAAATGGCTTCCCAACTAAATAACTGACTTTATTAACATTATAGCTAGGCCAAACTGCAGGAGAAACCCACAGGTTGGCAACAGTCATTACAAAGATTCAAATCCAGCACAAGTTCATCATAACAAGCATGCAAGCAACTGATAAGCAAACTAAGCTAATTGGAAACCACTGATAAGCAAACTAAACTAACTATTTAAGACTGAGACATCTGACTTAAAAATTATTACAGACTTCGACGCTAACGATCTAAGGATCCAGATCTATCCTGGTCTTACAGGCAGGGGAACCATAGGTGTGGTGACCACGTGGCGGCGAGCGGTATGGGTGCTGAGTCCCAACAGGAGCGGGAGAACCACCCTCCTGGTGATGGCGCTCTGCCAGCTCAGCACGCAACTCCGCAATCTCCGTTCGAGCCCTGCTCAGCTCGTCTAGAGAGTGATCCAGCTCAGTGTTAAGCACTGCGACTAGGTTGACTGTGCTGCTCAACCTAGGGTTAGCCTCACCAACAGGTGAGACAACCACACTCTCTGTGCTGCCAGTAGGGCGGCGGGGGTAGTACCGAAGGTTAAGACCGTCGGCCACCCCACCGAACAAAGAACAGTATTGGGAGAGTGCACGTCGTGCTGCATCCTGCATAGCCGCCTCTGCAGTGTCCCTCTCGGAGATGGAATAGTGCTCCGAAACGGCCTCCGCACCCCGGAGGTCATCCTCCGGACGGCGAACTAGGCAGGTAGCCTCCCAGCGGTCCGGGTACCTCCCACGGCTGTGCTGGTAGACTACACAACGATACTTGATCGACCAGGTATGCCGGTCAAAAGCCTGGCGCAGCAAGGTGTCGAGTGCGTCGTGGAAGTGACAACCGCGAGCGGCGTCACGGGTGATGGGTCGGGCGACCCATCCTTCCGCCTCCTGCGGCTCAGAAGACTCCATGCTGTGGTCTGAGTCGTCGTCGGGGTCTCCTCCAGGACTTCCTCCGGTAGCTCCTCCAATAGCCGAGGCGTCCCGCGGTGGTGCAGGGGGCGCCTCCAGCTGGGCAACAGAGGAACGGGGCCTCACGGACTCCACCCCCTGCTGAGGTGGGGAGGAAGAGCCCTGCTGCTCTCTGTGCTGGCGCCGGCGTTCCTGCTCCTCACGCAGGCGATGGTGCAGTCTCTCCAGGTGACTCGACTGACCGGACACGGTGCGGTGCAGAGGACGCTCCGCAAGTCGAGACGGCAGGAAAGGAATCACCGACTTACGTGCAGTGTGCCTAAGACGAGCCATCTACAAAAGACACCGTAAGCATAAGAGTAAGAGCAGAACTAATATGACAAGTGAATAAACCATAGACAGAACAAGATAAAAATTTTAGCAAGGTATAATATAGTATATATATGTAGTAAAACATAGGGTTGGTCGAGGTGACCGACTTTTGAAGTAACATCAGAGGTCAAGGTGAGGGTGAAGGTCAATAGTCCTTAGTACGACCAGTGCTACTCTAGGTCAGCGGTCCTACAGTCAGCACGGCTTTGATACCACTTATGTCACACCCGGTTTTGGAAGGCAAACCAAGTGCGAACTATGTACGTGCCAGGATCAGAACTCACGTACACAGCGATTACATAAATGAACATCAATGCACATTGCTCGAATAATAACTTAAAAGGGTATTAACTTATTACATCACAGAGTCATAGACATCCACATAGTCATCGTCTTAACCGGTAAATCAAAGTGCTAGCGAAACGCAGTAAAGATAAGGCCTTCACAGACAGCTGACTGGGGGTTGCCGCCAACCCACACCTAGAATTCGTCGTAGTCTTGGAACTCCTGGAAGTCTCCTCCCACGGCTTCACCTTCTCCTGAGCAGTGGTTACAATGCGGACAACCTGGTGTTTTGTGGTAAAGCAAGGATGAGTACACACCAACGTACTCAGCAAATGTCCCGTTTGGCTGAAGTGGACTAGCTTTATGTGGGGTTAGGCTCAAGCAGTTGCTTTTAGTTGGTCAGGTATTTATCATAGTAGAAGCCAGATTTTAGCTTTAACCAACCCACGAACCATTTCCTCATCGAGGAACAACATCATCATATTCGAACCCAAAACCATAACATAATCCTTGTATCTCGAACCATCTGTATCTCTAATCAAAGAGGATCCCAAGGCTGCTCTTAACCGTGAGCACGGCTGATATATCAGTTTCACTACCCTCTGCAGAGGTCGCACACTTTACCCATGAGTCGTGATTCCCTTTCTGCCCGGGGAGAGCTAATCCCCATTGACCACTACCTAGGTGGTCCGGCAGGGCATCACTACGTAGCTTTTACAAAGATTCCCTAGAGATCATAGCTGCCCGTTAGGTTTCTCCAGTTTGATAAACACAGTACCCCTCCCCGCAGGAGAGTGACTAACAAAAGCAAAACGAAAGAACCTCGGCACCCAGCCTCGGCAGAGCAAGCACTGTGCCTGGACCCCATTGACGGCACGACGGCTAAGCAACTACACCTCTAGTTCCTCTAATTAATTAGCTAAGGGCATCCCATTTCACCCTCATGGTTGCACTGTTATCCCGGGTGGTCTCTCAACGAACAGGTCCTTACGGAGAGGTACTCAGGAAGCAGCCTGAGCCCCCTAGAGTATCACAAGATCATCAACATCATCAGGATAACAGTATCATAAATAGTCACATCATGTTCATTGATTAAGTTAAGGCAATAGCAGAATGCTAACCATAACAACCCATAAGGTCATCAAGGATAAAGTAAAGTGTAAAGCTAGTCAATCCTTAGGGTTCAAGTAAGTAATGCGGGGTAGTAAGTTATAAATGAATAGGACATAATGGGTCAGAGGACACTTGCCTTCACCAAACTGTTGATCAGGAACTTCCTCTGCAACTTCCTCGGGAAACACAGACTGCTCGTTGTCTACGTAAAGTAATCATTCACACTATGCACTTGGGAAATAACAAACAAAAATAATATACCAAACATATGCAGCAGAGAGATCACAAGTTCATAATAGAAAAGGGATAGGCACTCTGGTATTCCCTAGGTCTAGGGTAGAGGACTATACAAAATGATTCATTATCCACTAATCAGGTTTAAGTCAGTGGTGGGGTTAAATCATTACATGGTTTTAAGTCCATAAACTTAGGTGCTCCCACTTTTATTAAAGTCTTCTACCTTTTATTTATCTCAAATAGGGGTTCCAATAACCTTAATCTTATCTTAATGATCAACTATCAATTGGGACATAAAAACAGCAGGGAAACATTGGTTAAATAGGTAGACAAAAATACTATGAGCATTTTGCAATTTGAAGCACCTAATTTGGAGTTCATATGACAAAGTTATGAATTTTACAAGTTTAGGGATTAAAAAATATACCCTAAATACTTATTTTGAATTAAATAAAAGGTCCGAGGACCTAACTGCGAGAATCCAGGGACGGCGGGTTAATTTTCAGGAAGCCGGGGGTCTTTTTAAGAAAACGCGCGGGCGAAGGGGTATCGGGCTTTTATAGCCGTTGGATCTCGGATCAACGCCCGAGATTAGATCCGCGGGCGGGCGCGCGAGCGCGCGGCGGCCTGAGCGGCTGACAGGCGGGGCCGGGCGGGCAGCACGGGGCGGACGGCTGACAGGCGGGGCCGGGCGAGCAGCGCGGGGCGGACGGCTGACAGGCGGGGCCGGGCGAGCAGCGCGGGCGCGGGGTGTGAGGGAAGCGGCCCTGGGCCGTTGGATCTCCGGCGGACGGTCAGGATTGGGCCCGGGCTAATTGAATCAGGGCCGCCCGATCTGGGATGAACGGCGGGGGTCGGGTGGCCGGCCTTGGCCTTTCCTATGGCTAGCAGAGGCGGCGGCGCTCGTCTCCGCGGCGGAGAACTCGCCGGAGACGAGGGGCGCGGGCGCTCTGCGGGTCTTTGGGGTGACCCGAGCGGCCGGGAAGGTTGGGGAGGGCGCGGGGAATCGTCCGGTGGGGGCTAGGTCGGGGCAGGGGCACCGGAGGGGGGCGGTCCACGGCGAAGCGGCTCGGCGGCGGCGCTATGGGACTCCGGCGAGCAATTAAGCGCAGTAGAGAGCAATAGAGAGGAAGGGAGAGGGCAGGGGAGGTTCCTTACCTCAAGACGGACTCCGGGGACTCCTCGGTGGCGGCAATGGCGCGACGACGGCCCGGGTCGGCGGTGGCGGACCCCCGCGGCTGCACGGAGGACGGCGGGTGAGCGCGGGCAGAGGGAAATAGGGAGGGGAAGGGGAAATTGGAGCGCATCCCGGGTTGCGGACGTCGGGGCGGAGCTCACCGTGGCTGAGGGCACGGCGGAGCTCCAACGGCGACGGGGAAACGAGCTCGGGACGGCGGCGGTTCGTGGCGACGGCGCTCTGGCGTGCGCGCAGCGAGGGGGGGAGAGAGAGGCCTGCAGGTGCGCAAATGAGGGAGGGGGAGAGGGCGAGTGGGGTTCTGGGCTCAAGTGGCCGGGGGCGGGGCGGTTGCGAGCTCCACGCGCGACGTGGGCGCGGAGACCGCGGCAACGCGCAGCTCGGGCGGCGGTTACGCGGGGAAGACGGGGCTGACAGGCCGGGCCCGCGAGCAGAGAGAGAGGGAGGCGGGCGCGGAGACGGCGGCCGCGCTGACGGGCGGGCCCGCCAGGGCAGAGAGAGCGGGGGGGGAGAGGCGCGCGCGCGGGGTTGGGCCGGCTGGGCCGAAAGGCCGAGGGGGCGGCAGGGTTGGGCTTCTTTCCCTTTTTCTTTTATTCTGGTATTTGTTTTCTCTTTTCTTTTTATTTTCTCTATTTGATTCAAATTCAAATGAGCCACAAATTCAAATTAGACTTTCTAAGAATTATGCACCGAACAAAAGTGAAATCTAGGGTTCAACATGATGCAACAATTCATACTCCCTTGGAGTTTGAGCTAATAGACTATAGTTACAAATAAAATAACCACTTTTCTCCTATAGAAATGAGAAAGAGAAGATTGGGGAAGGATGAGAAAAGGGAAGTAACACCTGAATTTGTGAATATGAGCAAAGAAATTTTATACCCCCAAATTCAGGGTGTTACAGGAGTCCCCCGAGGCATGCTCTTGGGGTTCATCGTCTCCGAGCGGGGCATCGAAGCCAACCCGGAGAAGATCGCAGCCATCACCAGCATGGGACCAATCAAGGACTTGAAAGGCGTACAGTGGGCGGTGGAGATCATGGGCGAGATGATCTCGTTCACCCCTCAGAAGGCCATCAAGTCCCAGGTCTTAGCGGACTTCGTGGCTGAATGGGCCGACACCCAGCTCCCGACGGCTCCGATCCAACCGGAGCTCTAGACCATGTTTTTCGACGGGTCGCTGATGAAGACGGGGGCCGACGCAGGCCTCCTCTTCGTCTCGCCCCTCGGGAAGCACCTACGCTACGTGCTACGCCTCCACTTCCCGGCGTCCAACAACGTGGCTGAGTACGAGGCTCCGGTAAACGGGTTGCGAATCGCCATCGAGCTAGGGGTCCGACGCCTCGACGCTCGCGGTGACTCGCAGCTCGTCATCGACCAAGTCATGAAGAACTCCCACTACCGCGACCCGAAGATGGAAGCCTACTGCGATGAGGTTCGACGCCTGGAAGACAAGTTCTACGGGCTCGAGCTCAACCACATCGCCCGACGCTACAACGAGACTGCGGACGAGCTGGCTAAAATAGCCTCGGGACGAACAACAGTTCCCCCGGACGTATTCTCCCGAGACCTGCATCAACCCTCCGTCAAGACCGAGGACACGCCCGAGCCCGAGGCACCTTCGGCTCCGCCCGAGGCACCTTCGACTCAGTCCGAGGTATCCTCGGCTCAGTCCGAGGTACCCTCGGCCCAGTCCGAGGTACCCTCGGCTCAGCCCGAGGTACCCTCGGCCCCCGAGGGTGAGGCACTGCGCGTCGAGGGGGAACCGAGCGAGGTCACGCCTAATCAAAGCTGGCAGACCCCGTACCTGCAATATCTCCGCTGAGGAGAGCTACCCCTCGACGAAGCTGAAGCTCGGCGGTTGGCGCGGCGCGCCAAGTCTTTCGTCTTGCTGGGAGATGGGAAGGAGCTCTACCACCGCAGCCCCTCAGGCATCCTCCAGCGATGCATTTCCATCGCCGAAGGCCAGGAGCTCTTGCAAAAGATACACTCGGGGGCTTGCGGCCATCACGCAGCACCTCGAACCCTCGTCAGAAACGCCTTCCGACAAGGATTCTACTGGCCGACGGCGGTGGCCGACGCTACTAGAATTGTCCGGACCTGCGAAGGGTGTCAGTTCTACGCGAGGCAGACCCACCTGCCCGCTCAGGCTCTACAGACCATACCCATCACCTGGCCGTTTGCTGTGTGGGGTCTGGACCTCGTTGGCCCCTTGCAGAAGGCACCCGGGGGCTACACGCACCTGTTGGTCGCCATCGACAAATTCTCCAAGTGGATCGAGGTCCGACCCCTAAACAGCATTAGGTCCGAACAGGCGGTGGCGTTCTTCACCAACATCATCCATCGCTTTGGGGTCCCGAACTCCATCATCACCGACAACGGTACCCAGTTCACCGGCAGAAAGTTCCTGGACTTCTGCGAGGATCACCACATCTGGGTGGACTAGGCTGCTGTGGCACACCCCATGACGAATGGGCAAGTGGAGCGGGCCAACGACATGATCCTGCAAGGACTCAAGCCTCGGATCTACAACGACCTCAACAAGTTCGGCAAGCGGTGGATGAAGGAACTCCCCTCGATGGTCTGGAGTCTGAGGACAACGCCGAGCCGAGCCACAGGCTTCACACCGTTCTTTCTAGTCTATGGGGCCGAGGCCATCTTGCCCACAGACCTAGAATACGGTTCCCCGAGGGCGAGGGCCTACACCAACCAAAGCAACCGAGCCAGCCGAGAAGACTCACTGGACCAGCTGGAGGAGGCTCGGGACATGGCCTTACTACACTCGGCGCGGTACCAGCAGTCCCTGCGACGCTACCACGCCCGAGGGGTTCAGTCCCGAGACCTCCAGGTGGGCGACCTGGTGCTTCGGCTGCGACAAGACACCCGAGGGCAGCACAAACTCACGCCTCCCTGGGAAGGGCCGTTCGTCATCGCCAAGGTTCTGAAGCCCGGAACATACAAGCTGGCCAACAGTCAAGGCGAGGTCTACGGCAACGCTTGGAACATCCAACAGCTATGTCGCTTCTACCCTTAAGATGCTTTCAAGTTGCTCGTATACCTCGTTCACACACCAATTCTGGTCGTCAAGGAAGGGTCAGCCTTGCCTCGGCAAAGTCCGACCCTCCCTCGGGGGCTAGAAGGGGCAACCCCCTCTGCGTCAAAATTTTCCTCGAAAAAAGAAAAAAATCTTTTCTGCCAGAATGCCTTTCGTGCTCTTCGACTACTTCAAAAAGTGGATCCTGAAAACGACGGAGTACACGTAAGCAGCCAAGGCTGACTGAGCCAAGGGACTCCTACGCCTCCGGGATACGGATACCTCACTCATCACCTTCTGCGATAAGTAACCCGCGCTCGAATAAGTGACTCCACGGACCGAACAAGTCTTCATGCTCGAGAGCTCCTCTGCCGAAATGATTTTTCGGGCCTTCTCGACTGCGTCGGTAACAGAACCCTATGGACGAGTAAGAGCGCGCGTAAGCGGCAAGGTCGACCGAGCCAAGGGATTCCTACGCCTTCGGGATACGAATACCTCACTCATCGCCTTCCGTGAAAAGCAACTCTCGCCCGCACAAACAATTCTGTTACCGACAAATGAGTCCGGATACTCGAAACAAGAGGAAAAGAAATGCAGCTTACAACACGATGACGGTGTGTTTAGGCCTCGGCGGCTGCAGAAAACATACACACACTACAAGACAACCTGATCCTGCAGGCTCGGACGACGACAGCCGAAGGGGGCAGCAGCACCCTCGGCATCAACTACACCTTCGGCGGGGTCTGACCTAGCCTCGGACGGCGACGCGGTCGGAGGGCCCCCACTCTGAAGGACGGCATCAGCACCACACCCGGGCCATCGCTGCCAGGGTCTTCTTCGAGAATCCGGCCCGAGCAGGCGGTTCGGCCGGCCACCCCGAGGCCTCGGCCAGCCGTCCCCCGAAGATATCAGCCCGGCTTGTGGCCTCGGCAACTCAACTCCGGCGTCGGCCCCGCCAGTGGACGACCCGGCCAGACTCCGGCCGACCAAGTCTTCTTTTCGAACCAACTCTGCCTCTGTTCGTGCTGACACCGCTACCTCCGGCTTCGGCTCATCAAAGAGCGACCGAGGGGTTCCTTTAACTAAGCAAGAGAAGCCTCTGACAGCAAGGCCGGCCGAGCCGAGGGACTCCTACGCCTCCGGGATACGGATACCTCACTCGTCTCCTTCGCACGAGGCGACTCACGCTTGGTGAAGCAGTTCAGATAACCAACAGGCGAGTCTTAGTACTCGAAATGAAGAAAAAACACGGCTCCACGCCGAAAATACATACACGTTCAGGCCTTGACAGCCGCGTTGAACAAAACACCGGCACTTAAGGTGCCTTTACAAACGGAACTCCGGTTCCACCTCCGCAGGTACGAACAACCCCACACGATTGGGGGGACCTGCGGAGCAACAGAAGACCGACGAACGACATGTCGTCGCCCGCCCCGGCAGCGGCAACGACGACGACTTCTGCTCCGGAGGGCCGAATAGCAGCAGCGATGACCTCAGGGCGGATGCTGCTGCCATGAGGCCCTCGCCCATGCCCCCAACTCGAGAGGCAAGGACGGGCAGAAGGCCATGGAGTTGGAGGTCAGTCCATGGGTGGCGCCGGCTAGCCCGTCGGCGGCGGAACCTCTTCCAGCTGCCGTGGCGGAAGGCGGCACCGGGAGCGGCTCCGAAGCCGCTCGGCTCAGAAAGCCGGGCACGCGGTAGCTGCCCACGCTGCGAACGGCGGACGCCCTTCCCCCCGATCACTGAGGGAAGGAGCGGGCCGCCGCCCGCACAAGGACCGACCCCAACTCGACACACTCCCCTCCCCAGCACTGATGATGAACATCATTGAAGCTGAGGGAGGGGCAGGGGCCGCAGCCCGGCTCGCTTCTCCCTGCCTCAAGCTGGAGGTCACCGTCTTCGGTGACCACCGGCGAGGGGATGCAGCCAGGCTGCATGATGAAAATCTTTGAAGCCGAACGATGGCTGAAAGATACCAACTTCCACGAAGTTGCGTTCCTCCGACGACAAGACAGAAGGATTCCGGGCGTCCCCCGCCCGGGGGCTCGGAAGGTGGGAAGACACGATGCATGAGGGGAGCACGAAGACATGGTTGCCCTCCAAGGGGGTCGCCCCCCTTTTAAAGGCGACTCTCCCCACTTGCGCCCTCAACCGTTGCAGGTTGAGTCTTCTCCAACACGCTCCAAGATTCTCCCCCCCCCCCCCCCACGGCGCGGGGGCTGGGTCCCTCACGTCATGCAAGCTGGTCCAGGGGAGAAGAAGCCAAACCGCCACGCGCGCGCGGTGCATGCAACCACCCGACGGTTACAAGCACTCCTCCACTTTCGCCCAGACCAGCGGGTAAAAGGGCGGACAGCCATGCAGGCGGCATGCAACCGTGCCAAGTGGGCGCGCCCCTTCGACTCCAACGAGCCCAGCATGGAGGTCCAGGCCCACGCGTCATGCAACCGGCGCGCCGGTTGCTACGTGTGAGCAACTGCACCGCCACTCCCGCCGCTACCGCGCCTCCTCGACTGCGGAGTCAATACCGCGACTCGAGGCAACCATATAGTGCCAGCCAAGCGCGACGGTCAAACGCGGTCAGAATTGGGCCGGCAGTAATGGCGGTGACAGGCGGGCAGAAGCAGCGGTCACGTCGTCAGCCAAGCTCACATCCCATCCAAGGGCAGCGAGGGAGCCCTCTCTCATGGCGTGAAGATGGCGCGCCCGTGATCCATTCCTCGAACGGCGCGCGCACGCGCAACGACCGCCTCACGAACCACTCGCCCCGTCGCATTAACTCTGCGGCAGGATAGGCGGCGCCTCAGGCGGGAGAAGCAAGCGACGCTTCGCCTTCGCCATAATAACCACGCCGAAAGAGGTACGCCACGTCATTCGACTTCGCATCCTTTTCCTTTTCCTCTTTCTCTCTCTTACAACAGGGACCGGGAAAGGGGGGTACCCCGAAAAGGACCCTTCTCCGTGAAGGAAACAGGCTCCGTGCCTCCCTACTGATCAAAGGTTCGAAGGCCGGCCCCTCGGAGGGGTTCAACGGCCGCCTCAGATCGATTGGGTTCTGCACCCACTACTGGTCAGAGGTTCGATGGCTGGCCCCTCGAAGGGTTCAACGGCCGCCTCAGGCCACATGGGCTCCGCGCCCATTACTGATCAGGGGTTCGTAGGCTGGCCCTCGAAGGGTTCACAGTCGCCTCAGACACAGAGCGAGGGATGACCCTGGGTACGTTCGATACATAACCAAGGCTCGGGCTACGCTTCCGAGGTACCCTAGGACATTTCCGAGACCAGCGGGAGCGATCTTGTAACGGAATCCCATCAGAGGGAGGCATCGAGCCCTCGGACCCCGTCAAAGGGGACCGGGTCCGGCAGATCACCCGCAGGTACTTTTGGAGCGCGCCTCCGGGCCTCTAGCCGACCCCTAGCAAATGGGGCACGGGCGTCCGCTCGGATTACCCGCCAGCAGCTCACCGGAAACACCATGTTCGGCGCCCTCCGAGGGTAGCATGCCGCTTTCCCCCTCCTCCTTGCGGAAAGGCGACGCAGGGCGTATGTAAAAAAGACGAGTCTGTCCTTGACCGTCCTCTCGCCCTGTGCAGAGGCTCGGGGGCTGCTCTCGCAAACCCGGCTCCGGCCAAACCGTTGACAGCGTCAACATACCAGCCCGAGAACTTGGGACCCGACCGTGCACTCGGGCTACGGCTAGCTCGCATGAGGGAACAACTAGACCAGCCGAAGTGTTGTGAAATGCACTAAGACCTCGAAGGAGTAAAACTACTCCTCCGAGGCCTCGGGGGCTACACCCGGCGGGTGCGCTCGCGCGCACCCACCGGAACAGAATGTAACCGAAAAAGGCTGGTCCCCTCGCAAAAAAGTGTGGCAAAAGCCTCCAAGCGAGTATTAGTACCCCCTTGGAGGCTCGGGGGCTACTGTCGGGGACCATAATTAGGGGTACCCTCAAGACCCCTAAATCTCAGCTAGTAACCCCATCAGCACAAAGCTGCAAAGGCCTGATGGGTGCGATTAAGTCAAGGATCGGTCCATTCAAGGGACACGATCGTGCCTTGCCCGAGCCTAGCCTCGGGCAAGGGAAGCCGACCCCGGAGAACCTACGTCTTGCCCGAGGACCCCCCTCCAGCAACGGGCACACTGTCAGCTCACTCGAGACCCAGGGCTCGGACTCGGGCTCAGCCCCGGAAGACGGCGAACTCCGCTCTGCCCGACCCAGGGCTCGGACTCGGGCTCAGCCCCGGAAGACGGCGAACTCCGCTCCGCCCGACCCAGGGCTCGGACTCGGGCTCAGCCCCGGAAGACGGCGAACTCCGCCTCGCCCAACCCCAAGGCTCGGACGTGGGCTCAGCCCCGGAAGACGACGAACTCCGCCTCGCCCGACCCGGGGGCTCGACCTCGACCTCGGAGGAGCCTCCACCTCGCCCAGCCTAGGGCATGGACCGACCACGTCAACAGGAAGCGCCATCATTACCCTACCCCGAGCTGACTCGGGCTACGGGGAACCAGACCGGCGTCCCATCTAGCTCGCTCCACCATGCGAGCAATGATGGTGCCCCGCATGCCCTGTGATGACGGTGGCTCTCAGCCCCCTTACGGAAGCAAGAGGACGTCAGTAAGGACTCGACAGCCCCAACAGCTGTCCTCCCGCCAGGCTCCAGCACTCCTCCGACAGCCACGACACCACGCGAACTGGGTGCCAAGACCTCTCCGGCTGCCACGATGGCATGTACTTAGGGCGCTAGCTCTCCACCGCTAGACACGTTAGCACACTGCTACACTCCCCATTGTACACCTGGATCCTCTCCTTACGCCTATAAAAGGGAGGACCAGGGCCCTCTTACAGGGGGTTGGTCGGCCCGCGCGGAGAAGGACGGGACGGCGCTCACGCAAGGCCGCTCGCTCCCACTCCCGCGTGGACGCTTGTATCCCCCTACTGCAAGCGCACCCGACTCAGGCGCGGGGCTAACACGAAGGCCGCAGGATCCACTCTCTCACGCCTGCCTCCCTCCGGCTGCTTCCTTTCCCCCTTCTCGTTCCGCCTCGCGTCGACCCATCTGGGCTGGGGCACGCGGCGACGATTCACTCGTCGGTCCAGGGACCCCCCGGGTTTCGAAACACCGACATGAAGGTTGCGCATAATGTGACTTTAGAGGGCTTGAACAACCCACCACAATCCACGCGAGTACAAGCTCTAGCGTCTGGTGTCAACGCGTGTGCGGCCATCAGGGCTACGATAACAAAACAAGCCTTCGTAATAAGCGCAACTGGCACAATTATGGCTCGGTAATTGGGGTGCACGATAAGTCCACGCAACGTACGCAACAGGCGCAATTGTGGCTCGATGATCATGGCTGACAGACAGTGCCTATAGGGCATGCAAAAAATAAGCGACTCAGCGATGGCGGTCTGACTCAACAGGAGTGATCCGATTAATAGAGAGCGCGGCATAGCAATCACATGACGCAGACAAGTTCGAACGACAAAAATAATGCGTCGTGTTGCCAGGGCGCAGTCAATATTCAGCTAATGCCATAACTCAGACGATTACCAACGTAGCCTGATCGGCGTGTCTGAGTACCCACTATACAATTTAATCGCTCGACGTGAGTCCAAAAGCTCAACATAATATAAATATTTAGAGCAATTTAAGTATGTATAGATAGTACAATATAGCCTTAACATGCATTCTAATGACTTTCTACTGTATATCCACCACAAGAATAGAGCAGAAAGATAATAAGCTTATCATGTGCAAGAAGACATTTTTCTATGTTTAGGCATGCATTATTCTATTCATTATTATCGGCAGAAGAATAGAATAAAATAAATATACATAACATGCTTACATTTTAAAACGTGCACACAAACTAATGAATAAATTCATCAAAAAATTATTTAAGTGCAACAATTATAACAGAAATTAATGTAGAAATTAATTCTACATAAAACGGTCAATCAGTAAAAATCTCTTTTATTTTTTTGTTTGTTATTCTCTTTTCCTCATATTTGCATGTGGCAGTGAGAGGTGAGCGACGAGCGTGTCTAAATCGCGGCAATAATAAAATAAAATAAATCAGGTGCATGCGAACATCGTGAGGCTCTAGATGATGATGGCCAAGCCCACGGATTAGCATGCACGCATGCAACGAGCAGTCAACGTGGCCAGCCGTACTGTGCGTGTGGGTGACCCGCGGCTCTACCTGCTTCTCCTCAAGAATGCCAGCCTCTCTGTTCCATCCATCTAGGCCACGACGTGTCGACGGCCGGCTACTCGATCTCGTGCTCCAACAGGAGAGTCGAGGGAACGAAGGCATAGAGGAGAACGGAGCCGCCATGAGCAGGGATGGGTGGGGTCACGGCCTCACGGCGCCGCCAGCAGAGCGGTTCACGTGGCGCAGCGCGCGGACGACCAATGTGCTCCAGCGAGGCATGGCCAGTAGAGCCACCACCGTATTATTTATTTACCGTGAACAGTGGGGATACACGCAAGGGCAGTACCACAACAGCGATAGCTATTTCGTCGCACATGGATCGTAGCGCATGTAGCAGATTATTAACAGTAAACATATCGCTCGATTATATATAGAGAAAATCGAAGCCTGTCGCGTAGGACAGTTTGGCTAGGCCAAAAGACCTGCCAGCTTGACGAAGAGTTGATGCAGATCTGATCCCGTAGCAACGTCGAGGTAGAGCGTGGTGATAACGTGTTGAGAACTACGTTACCACGAATCACCAGATCCGCTCCATTCACTCCCGTCAGCAGTAGAGGCGCAAGAAGCTATAGAGAGCCTGTGTCTCTTCCCATAAGCACGATAGAGGAAACACACGATACACAGTATATAGGGTTGGGTCTGTGACCTCTTTCTAATCTCTTTATAATACTAAGGGGTGTACATGTTCCTTATATAGAGATGTGAGACCCTCAGAGGCAAAGTCGGTATTTATCCATATAACTCTAACTAAGGTTACTTAACAGATCGGTCGGTCCTGCTCCTGCCGAAGAAAAAAAAAATCAAGAACGTTCCAGTAGCAGTGCCGGTACGGTACCAAACGCGGTTTTACCACCACAGCGCCGAACTTCTGGCCTCCGAGGCTTCAACGCGCGTCAGTTGCTCGCTCGCCCACTGCCCTTTCAGACCGAGCTTCGTCAACCGCCCGTCACGTTTTGCCAGCCGCTATTTTGTTTTGTAGGTAGTACCGTGCTTCAACGCGTCGTTTGGTCGTTAGCACGCCGCGATCAGATGGATCGAGCCCGGTTTGGCGTCTGACCCATTCTCTGCTCCGGAAGCTACTGCCGGAACGCGATGACACTCACACTCCCTTCCTCCACAACGGTGTATTCTTAAAACTAGTGAAAACGATTGAAAACGGTAGGAAATGATATCATCTATCGGGTCAGAATTTTAACCGGCTTTCTAGTTAATCTACTTGCTAGCTACTACAATACGACGTTGATAGATATTTGAGATTTAAAATTTTAAAACAGTAATTTTTAAATCGATATTGTCTTTACGGAAACCGACAATTTTTTTGTTACTGTTTGCAGCCCTACTTAAAAGTAATGTGCCTATAAGATAATCTAACTCTTGTTACTATTTTTCTTTCTATAAATTACAATAAGTATATATTTATATAAAATATATATAATTTTATAATAACATACATATAAGTGTGATTATTTTAAGACATGGATTCAACCAAACGTGCATACAGTCTGCCCCGGTGAAACGAGATAAGCCTCTGGGCTTGGGGCAACGGTCAAATTTAGTTGCCTGCTCGTTTTGTGGTTCTACATTCTCTATTTTAAAGTAAATATATTTTTAAACTTTATAATATGAATAGATTAATATTAATAAAAGTTGTATTTAGATCTTTATAAAAAAATATAAACAATGAACTTTAATGGAAGAAAAACGACGAAAATTAGATTGCCTAAATTTTAAACTTTATATAAACGCTGGACAGGCCAATAAAAAGTGTCACGCCAGCTCAGCCCACCAGGCTGGTCTTTGCCCATGCGCGCATGACCGTTTGCTACCGAGATCCTCTGGATCCGCCTATCCTTGCGACCTGTCGTGGGGCTCATGACGCCTTGCCACGCGTCTTCCCTGCTCCCGTAAGATGCTCCCATGCCTGCTCCGGCTAGATGTCACGCACTTATCCGTCCACATCGCATCAGGTCAGGGGTCAGCAACCGCTTTTGACGGACTCCTATCCCTCGCATCCAATTAACGGACGCAGTTATTGAACACAGAACATTCCCCCAAACAAAGATCGGAGGAAATAAATCAAGACATCCCGCCAAAACAGTACCATGCAAACATAAAAAAATCTTTATTCATCAACTAATCTACCATAACACATAGCAATGGCACCTATTCTTAATCCTGTAGCTCCAACATCAATACTACTTTTAATCAGAGATGGCAATAGGTACCCAATACCTGAATATCCGACGGTTTTTGCCCTATAGAAAAGCAGGTACAAGATGATTTCTTTACCCGCAGGAATTTAATGGGTAAAAACTTCTACAGACGGGTATGAGTATGAACGGGTACGGATTGGTACTATCTATATCCGTCTACTTATGAGTAGAATATACCCGTATCAATATCACTATAACCATCTAATAGAGTTCATCTTACCTAAAATAAAATCCTTCTCTAGCTATCATTTATCTAGCTACCAAGATATATAATCATATGATTTATTATATTTGAAGTTTAACTTGTTTTTATATGTTTATTTAATATTTCGAGTGATTGGTATATTGGAACTTAATACTTTGCTAACGGGTACGGGTTACCTGTAAGACCCAAAATTAGAAGAAAAAAAATATAAAATCATAATACTTTGGAAATAAGGGAATAAGAAAAAGATGGGAAAAGAATTTTTCTTTTAAAGGAAACCATTTATACATCCCATGAAATAAATAACAAGGAGAATAAAACTTAAATTAGTAATATTAAAATAGTATGGTTTATATTCACCTTTGGGAATTCAATTGATACATTTGAAAAAAAATCTGAAAACAAAAATAGAAGTATAAATTTGAATTTAGAATAGAAAATAGAAATTAGAAAAGTGAGGGAAATAAATATTATGTAGAGAAAAATAAGTAAACAAGGATATATGATTCCTACACTAGGATTTGAATTGGTATAATTTACTCAAAGGTGAAGCTCATAACAAACTTTGAATTTAAATTTGAATTCAAACTGAATTTGGGAATAAGGAAAAATAAGAAAATAAAAAGAAAAAGAAAACAAAAATGGGAAAACGCTCCTGGGCCGAAACCATCTCTGCTCGGCCCACTTACCACCGCGCCGCGCGGGCCTGCTGGCATCAAACCGGCGCCGACAGGCGGGCCCTCGATGTCAGCCACCACGCGCGCCCTCCAACCACTGACGGGCGGGCCCGTGCAGTCGGGTCTTTCCCCTCCGTAGACTTCGCGCGCGTCGCTCACAATTTGTGCCGCTGCCGGGTGGGGCCGCCTCGTCAGGAGCTTCGTCTTCATCCGAAAACGCAACAGAATCGGGCGCCGTTCTTCCGCCGCGATTCCCGTTGTCCGCGCAACGACCGTCGCCGGAATTCCTGGACCGTTTCGCCCGCCGCCCTCGCAACTTCATCCGTGCATAAAAGCACCCCCTAGACCCCTTCTCCCTCCAACCGACGCTGCTTCCTTTCTCCATCCACAAAACCGAAGCTCTGGACGCCGCCACTGCAATTCGCCTCGGCGCTCGTCGTTTTGGTCCCGGGAGCTAGTCGAGAACCTGCACTGTGAGGTTGCGGAACTATCCGTGGCGCTAGCTGGTCGAATCGCCGGGCAGTGCGACCCCAATTGCTCGGCGGAGTTCTTCACCACCGCCGCATTGCCATCGCCCGTGGGCAGCACCGTCGGGTCATCCAATCGCGGTAATAAATCCACCCCCATCTTCATTAAGCCCTCTGCTTGGACTAGCCGAACCGAATTAGAGAACGGGAGCGCGTGGTCGGGGATTGGCTGGGCCGGCAATGGCGCCGCCGCTGTGTGCCGTGTACCGGGTCGGGCACTCGGGGTCGACCGAAATTGATTGGGGGATCGAGTTTAGGGAGGCATCAACTCTGCGTGGCGCGATTTAATTGCTGATAGGTGCTCGGGAACGGCCGATTGAATCGTCGCCGGCGTGCTCCGCCGAGCGGGCGGGGCGGCGCCGCCGTGTGTTTGGTCGGGGGAAAGAAGGCGGGCCCGTGGCCGTTGATCCGTGGATGGACGGTCCCGATTAGATCCAGCGTATCCCTTCGCTCGGAATAAATCCACACCGTTGATCTCGGATCGGGCGGCCACCAGCGCGTACCGGTTCGGGCGGGGGAAAGATTTAATCTGGGCCCTTGATCAGTGATCGGGCGGCCGATATTCGCCGATACCCCTTCGGCCTGGGAATCTTTCTAAAGAGACCCTGTCTTTTTCCCGAATCAACCCGCCATCCTCGCGGGGAGAATTCTGAGTCTGCGGACTTTTTGTGTTAACGCCCCTGCGCTTTCTGGGAATTGGGGCCCAGTCCAGAGAGTTATAAAATCGAGAAAATGAATTAGAAAAAGAGTTTTTAGTATAAAAACAATTCATATAATTTGTATAATTCATAGTAAATGCATATGAACTCCAAATTGGTCCATTCCAGTTCCTAAATTTTTGTAATAATATTATCTACCCATTAGTGCCTCTGTTCTGACATGACAAACACATTAAAATTATTCTTTCACTTAATTTTGTATTAAATGCATAAAACATTAGAAAATTCATAACTTAAAATCTACAACTCCAAATTTAGTGATTCTTGTTCCTACAATCTCGTAGCAACGCGTAGATTATTATTGTTCAGTTTGTACTTATGTTTGGTGTAATGTTAATTTTTGCCTATACCATGTTTGTTTGAATTGCTACGACTAGCAGTGAGGACACGAGTCACCTGAAGATCATCCTGGTACCTGGAATCTCAAGGCCCAGGCAAGTTGTGCCCTTGATCACTTCTTTTTACCCAGCCATGTTCTGATTAATCATAATGATCTGCATAGGTTAATTTTGATGGGACCCAATAGGTTACCCTAGTTTGTATATCTTTATACCTTGTTTACCACTGAACCTTTTGGGTAGTACTTGCTAGTGCTTTATGTGGTTTTGGGTATGAAGGTACATTATTCATGATCACACTTTTATTATATGTTTATTATTACTGTTCATGATAAGATCATTATGTTAATTGGAACATGGAGCGACCACCCGGGAAAACAGTGCTACCACAAGGGAGGAATGGGACCCCTTGGCTGATTAATTAGGAAAGCTAGTGGAAGACTACCTTACCCGAAAGGGGCAAGGGCAGTAGGGGAGTGGTCAGTGTAGGGAGGCCCTCGGGAGGATTTTGCTGCGATGGCGGTCCTGCAAGGGATTCCTGCATTGGAACTTCTTATAAACTGTAGCGGGTTTTCGGAAGCTAGTGGAACTTTGTAAAGGCCTCGTAGTGGACCCCTAGCCATTCACCTCGGTAGTGTCTAAGGGCCTTGCAAACCCTGGCGACATGGGATACACGACTTGTGGGTAAAGATGCGCAACCTCTGCAGAGTGTAAAACTAGTATACTAGCCGTGCTCACGGTCATGAGCAGCTCGGACCCTCACATGATTAAATTATGGAACTTAAACTCAATTTGTCATATGCATTGCATCGCAGGTGAAGTTGTTACTTTTGTTCTACTATTTAATTGGGTTTGGTATTTACTTATACTTAGTAACTGCTAATAAAATTTTGACCAACTTTAAAAGCAATGCTCAGCTCTAACCATCTTCTTTGGTAAGCCTTACACTTCACGTGAGCTCCCACCTTTGGCGAGTTCATGCACATTATTCCCCACAACTTGTTGAGCGATGAACGTATGTGAGCTCACTCTTGCTGTCTCACACCCCCCCACAGGTCAAGAACAGGTACCGCAGGATGAAGCGCTTGGAGGATGCTGTGACGAGTTCGCGAGAGGTCTAGGTCGTCGTCTCCCAGTCAACTTTGGGTTGCTGGACCGTTGTCTCCTTATTATGTAATTATTTATTTTGTAAAGAACTCCTGTTATATATAAATATGTGACATTCGATCCTGTGCCATGATTCATCATATGTGTGAGACTTGGTCCCAGCACACCTGGTGATTATGTTCGCGCCCGGGTTTTGGACCCCTAAAATCCGGGTGTGACAGAAGTGGTATCAGAGGAATGTTGACTGTAGGACGAAACCTAGATAGAACTGGACAACCAATACTTACTTACCTTACTCTGATTCTTTTCTAAACTCATCTTAATCTTTTATCATCTATTTCCGCTTCACTCTGATTATTCTTACCTTTTCCTTCTAAAGACAAAAGTGGATTTCACACTTTGAAATCCTGTGCCCAAAGTGACCTTTAGGAATAGGAGATCTACTCATAGGAACAAAAACAAAACTATTTTTATAAGTGTCTATGTATTTGAATGTTTGTTCTTATGATATCTGTCTGATTTGGATCTTTGTTTGAGTGTGATGGGTTGTGGAGTAATGTCCATAATTACATCTGCATATACATATAGGCATAAAGGATAGTATTTATAAAATAACTAGACAATCTAGAATATCCCCATTAAAGAGGTAACTAGTATTCCATATCTATCTCATCTTGACATATTCTATCTTACCTTTGGACATTCACCTTGTACAACTAATTGCCCTAGTCTTGACATAGAATGTCTGGCCCAGCCCTACCAAAGAAGTTTCAGTACATCACCAACCATTAGCTTATTCATTCTGTTTACTAAATGATTCCCTTGCAAAGCTATCTTACCATATGCTTCTAACTTAGATGGTCAATACCAGGCGGGGTGGTGGAATTGATTTACCTGCTAATCGACAACCCCAACCACAGCCAGCAGAGATGAATCCTCCTAATCCTCCACCAGGCGGAGTCGATCCACTAATGGCAGCTCAAATGCGGATGATGCAGCAAATGGCTGACACTATGGCAGATATGCGCACCCAAATGCAGCAAGAACGCCAAGAAATGCACCAGGAAAGAGAGGATGCACGTCGGGAAATGCGCCAAGAGCGGGAAGAGATACGCCAGGAGAGAAGGGTACAACAACAGCAGCTGCAGCAACAACTTCAACAACAGCAGCAACAACAACAAGTGCCATTGCCTCCACCTCCACCACCGGTTCCACCCCGAGATAAGCACCGGGAATTCATGAGCCACAAACCACCAACCTTCTCCAACTCCGCAGATCCGCTGCAAGCAGATGACTGGTTAAAGTCCATAGAGAAGATGCTCAACATAGCTCAGTGCTCGGATAGAGAGAAAGTACTCTATGCATCAGGTCGTCTTGCTGGTCCCGCTGCGGATTGGTGGGATGCGTACTGTGCAGCTCATGCTGCTGCCGATACAATTACCTGGGAAGAATTCTCCACACAATTCAGAAATTACCATATTCCTGCTGGACTCATGAAGATTAAGAGGAAGGAGTTTCTATCCCTCAAGCAAGGAAATATGTCCGTGAGCGAATACAGGGACAAATTCATCCAGTTATCTCGATATGCTCCTAGAGATGTAGAAGATGATGAGCAAAAGCAGGAGCTTTTTCTGGACGGTTTGATTGGACCCTTGCAATATCAACTGGTATCGCACACATTCCCATCCTTTCAAAGGCTACTTGACAAAGCTATTGTTGTAGAAAACAAGAGGAGTATATTTGGAGAGAAAAGAAAGGCTGTCAACCAAGGGCAGGCTGGAAGTAGTTCCCGTCCTCGCTATACTACCACTCCCAATACACCAGCTAGTGGCAATTCCGGACAACAAACTCAACAGACACCAACGGCTCCTCCGAAAGCAAGCACTCCAGTAGGAACCGTTGCTCCCAACGCAACCGCCATCAGGACATGCTTCAAGTGTGGACAACCGGGACACTACGCCAACTACTGTCCCAACAGAGCTGCCTATACTACACCGGCTCCGATGAAACAAGGACAAGCCTCGGCAGGAAAGAGTCAGCCCCTATCTATCAACCGGGGATATGCCCATCATGCAGAAGTAGAAGCTGAACCCAGTGAACTTGAAATTCAAGGAGAAGAGCCAGTTGAAGATGAAGTAGTCGGGGAAGAAGTCAACGAACAACAAGAATAGAGAGATAAACATAGATATAGATACATACATATATATATATATATATATATTTACTATTTGTAAGACCTAAATATTAGTTTAGCTATCAGTTAGTATTATTACTATTTTAGTGATAATAGTAAAGTCTATTGACCCTATGTTTTGTTAAAGAATTGTGCATCATGCCGAGATCTCTTTGTTTGTGCATATGTTCCGAGAACACTATAAGCATACATCCCTTTTATTACTAATCTCGAGGATGAGATTATTTTTAAGGGGGGTAGGATTTGTAAGACCCAAAATTAGAAGAAAAAAAATATAAAATCATAATACTTTGGAAATAAGGGAATAAGAAAAAGATGGGAAAAGAATTTTTCTTTTAAAGGAAACCATTTATACATCCCATGAAATAAATAACAAGGAGAATAAAACTTAAATTAGTAATATTAAAATAGTATGGTTTATATTCACCTTTGGGAATTCAATTGATACATTTGAAAAAAAATCTGAAAACAAAAATAGAAGTATAAATTTGAATTTAGAATAGAAAATAGAAATTAGAAAAGTGAGGGAAATAAATATTATGTAGAGAAAAATAAGTAAACAAGGATATATGATTCCTACACTAGGATTTGAATTGGTATAATTTACTCAAAGGTGAAGCTCATAACAAACTTTGAATTTAAATTTGAATTCAAACTGAATTTGGGAATAAGGAAAAATAAGAAAAGAAAAAGAAAAAGAAAACAAAAATGGGAAAACGCTCCTGGGCCGAAACCATCTCTGCTCGGCCCACTTACCACCGCGCCGCGCGGGCCTGCTGGCATCAAACCGGCGCCGACAGGCGGGCCCTCGATGTCAGCCACCACGCGCGCCCTCCAACCACTGACGGGCGGGCCCGTGCAGTCGGGTCTTTCCCCTCCGTAGACTTCGCGCGCGTCGCTCACAATTTGTGCCACTGCCGGGTGGGGCCGCCTCGTCAGGAGCTTCGTCTTCATCCGAAAACGCAACAGAATCGGGCGCCGTTCTTCCGCCGCGATTCCCGTTGTCCGCGCAACGACCGTCGCCGGAATTCCTGGACCGTTTCGCCCGCCGCCCTCGCAACTTCATCCGTGCATAAAAGCACCCCCTAGACCCCTTCTCCCTCCAACCGACGCTGCTTCCTTTCTCCATCCACAAAACCGAAGCTCTGGACGCCGCCACTGCAATTCGCCTCGGCGCTCGTCGTTTTGGTCCCGGGAGCTAGTCGAGAACCTGCACTGTGAGGTTGCGGAACTATCCATGGCGCTAGCTGGTCGAATCGCCGGGCGGTGCGACCCCAATTGCTCGGCGGAGTTCTTCACCACCGCCGCATTGCCATCGCCCGTGGGCAGCACCGTCGGGTCATCCAATCGCGGTAATAAATCCACCCCCATCTTCATTAAGCCCTCTGCTTGGACTAGCCGAACCGAATTAGAGAACAGGAGCGCGTGGTCGGGGATTGGCTGGGCCGGCAATGGCGCCGCCGCTGTGTGCCGTGTACCGGGTCGGGCACTCGGGGTCGGCCGAAATTGATTGGGGGATCGAGTTTAGGGAGGCATCAACTCTGCGTGGCGCGATTTAATTGCTGATAGGTGCTCGGGAACGGCCGATTGAATCGTCGCCGGCGTGCTCCGCCGAGCGGGCGGGGCGGCGCCGCCGTGTGTTTGGTCGGGGGAAAGAAGGCGGGCCCGTGGCCGTTGATCCGTGGATGGACGGTCCCGATTAGATCCAGCGTATCCCTTCGCTCGGAATAAATCCACACCGTTGATCTCGGATCGGGCGGCCACCAGCGCGTACCGGTTCGGGCGGGGGAAAGATTTAATCTGGGCCCTTGATCAGTGATCGGGCGTGTCGGGGTTTAGGGTCCGACTGCACACCCGGGGTTGCCCCTCAAGGTGTCTTAGGAGTAGGAAGGTGTCAACAACTGTAGCAAAATGGTTCGTGCTGATCGCACGAGGGACGGTGGACAAGATTTACAGGTTCGGGCCACTTAGTGATGCGTAACACCCTACGTCCTGATGAATATGCTTGGTGGATACGGTTACAAGAGAGCTCTCTGGATCGAGAATATAGAGAGTTGATGTGGGTGGCTCAGTAATGGGTCGATCGTTCTGAAGGGATGCCCCCTAGGCCTTATATACTCGACCGTGGGGCAGTACACACGGATAAGATAACAACAAGTGGCTAAAAGATAGTGAACCTCTCGAGATTATCCTTTACGTAACCCTCGCCGACTTATCTTCACGTGGCTTCGTTGCATGGAGGCCCCGACGCGGGAAAGTCGGATCTCTGTTACAGCTACTCGCTCGACGCTATGGGCCATCCTGGTTTGCACCAACCCGGCCTCATGTCGCCCTGCGTTGCTGGTTGTTTTTTCCCAGGCCCACGAAAGAATAACCTTACGATTTATTGGGCCCTTGGGCCTTTCGTGAGGTCCTTTACTCTTTTAGTGGACCCGGGGGATATCTATCCCCCACAAGCCCCCGATCTTTGGGTTAATTTAGAGGTAATCAACCCGAAGATCTCAGGTCCAGCTTGTAGGTGATTTGAAGAAAGATGGCTTCCTGTTGTTCTCTCCTACTTCGATCACTTGTTGACCAAAACCTAGCTTCATGCCTGTGCCTTAGAGATCGGCATTCCTGTTTGTAGGATTCTGAACTTCATTGGGTGCACCGGAGGTGCACCCAATGGGTGTAGCCCCCGAGCTTCGAGTAGATTTTAGAAAATAATCTACTCGAAGGTCTTCCGCAGAGATTTCTTCCATTTGTGTTCCTTCATTTCAGTTGAGGATTGGCTTCTTAATCTTGTCCCGTGCCCTTAGAAATTGGTGCTATCCTGGCTTAGAATGACAATCCATGGGGTGCACCGAAGGTGCACCCAATGGGTGTAGCCCCCGACCTTCAAGTGGATTTTTTGAGGATAATTCGCTTGAAGGTCTTCTTTTTGTGTCCTTTTGCTGAAGTTTACTCTTTCTGCTCATAAAAAGGTTGGCATGATGTCATCCGTGCTATGTCATCAACATTATGCTTCAGAGGTCAGCATGTGTTTTGTCTTTTGCAGCCGAATTTGCAATCCTTCCATATCTTGCTAGGTAGCGTAGTTTATTTGCTCTGCAACTGATTGGACATTCGATGGACGTTCTCTGTCTAGTCCTCAAGTCATGTCTGTCGACCATATTTTGCACTCTGCTGGCTATACTTGGCTTCTCTCTAACCCTTGTTGATATCTCATTTTTGTCTTGAGGCATTCACTGCATGCTCTGCACAGATGTGACCAATTTGAAAAATATACTGACAATTCCTGGGCGTCCCCCCCAATGGGTGTGGGCAAGGGACGGCTTGGTACGCTGAGTGTTTTAACCGGCTGCTTCTGAGTTGTAATGTGATGGGACGGCGAGTGTAATCATATCCTTTGCGCTGTTGACTGGAGTCCCAATGGGTGTAGTGCTGCATGAAACGGCGTCAGCCGCCTGACGTGTCTTTGGACGAGTGGAGGTGTATATTGAATGCTTAGCGACTGTTCAGTGACCGCGGTTGGAGGTGAGCGGTTGCCTTTCTCTTCTATAAATAACGCTGTTGCCCCTCTGGTTTCTTCGCATCTCTTCGCTATTCCTTACTGCTTCCTTCTCTCCTTTTCTGCTTGCTTCCACCATGGGAAAAAACAACAAGCGCAAGCGCGAGCCGACTCCTCCATCGGAGGACTTCGGCGACTCGGAGTACTCGGAGGAGGAGTTCTCCTCCGAGTCCGAGAGGTCTCCGGCCCCCGTCTCTCCCCCGGCGTCGTCCGATGACTCGGACGACTCCCAGGGGATAGCCGCGGAGGTCTGGACGTACATCCGGGCCGTCGAGCGCTCCGGGCTCGAGGGCTCGGATGAGTCCGAGTACTCCTCGGATGAGGAGGACTCGGATGGCGGCGGCGAGGGCGAGGACGACGACGACGACGACGACGATGACGACGACGACGACGACGGCGACGACGGCAGCGGCAGTGGCGGGGGCGGCGGCAACGGCAGCAGCAGGGGCAGCACCAAGAGCGGCAGCAGCAGGGGCAGCACCAGGGGCGGCGGCAGCAGGGGCAGGGCCAGTGGCTAGATGCCACTAGTCTTTTTAGATATTAGTATAGATTAGAAATAGTATAGTTAAATAATGTAGTAGTATTAGTAATGTAGAGTAGTATAGTGTAGCGTAGTAGTAGTAGTAGCGGTAGGGGAGTATCAACTCATAATGAGTTGATTTGTAAGTATTGCCACTTCCCTTGAATGAAGAATGAATTTGGCTTCCTCTTGATGACTCGTTTTGTTTGACTATAAATCTGATTCTTTTTGAGACCATAGACGAACAGCTTGATCATTATGCTGACGCTTCCGAGCGATATTGCAGTCTGTATCAATGTTTTTTAGAAGTAATGCTGGGCGATTGAAGGTCAACGTTGGCATTTTAGAAGTAATGCCGAACGATTGAATTCGAGATCAACGTCTTAGAGGCAACGCCGAGTAATTAAAGGTCGACGTTGGCATTTTAGAAGTAATGCCGAACGATTGAACTCGAAATCAGCGTTTTAGAGGCACGCCGAGTGACTGAGTGGTGACGTCGGCGTTTTAGAGGCAACGCCGAGTTATTGAACTCGAGGTTAGCGTTTTAGAGGCAACGCCAAGTTATTAAGGGTCGTTGTCGGCATTTTAGAAGTAATGCCGAGCGATTGAGCTCAAGATCGACGTTTTAGAGGCTACGCCGAGTGACTGAGTAGTGACATCGGCATTTTAGAGGCAACGCCGAGTTATTGAACTCGAGATCAGCGTTTTAGAGGCAACGCCGAGTGATTGAAGGTCAACGTTGGCATTTTTAGAAGTAATGCCGAACGATTGAACTCGAGATCAGCGTTTTAGAGGTAACGCCGAGTGACTGAATAGTGACGTCGGCATTTTAGAGGCAATGCCGAGTTATTTAACTCGAGGTCAGCGTTTTAGAGGCAACGCCGAGTGATTGAAGGTCAACGTTGGCATTTTAGAAGTAATGCCGAACGATTGAACTCGAGATCAGCGTTTTAGAGGCAACGCCGAGTGACTGAATAGTGACGTCGGCATTTTAGAGGCAATGCCGAGTTATTTAACTCGAGGTCAGCGTTTTAGAGGCAACGCCGAGTTATTAAGGGTCGTTGTCGGCATTTTAGAAGTAATGCCGAACGATTGAACTCGAGATCAACGTTTTAGAGGCAACGCCGAGTGATTGAATAGTGACGTCGGCATTTTAGAGGCAACGCCGAGTTATTTTGAGGATTAACACCCGAGTAAGGAGATGGCCCACCAGTTTTTTGGAAATAACTGCTGAATGACCACGTGGCATGCTGGGATTTCGGAAATAACTGCCGAGTGATGACTGGGCACTTTTTGAAACGGTATCTGGTCCGAGAATATCCCATAAGAGCTGCACTTTTAGCCGCCTTTGCTTTCCGCGCCCTAGTTCTTGCATTCCTGCTTCCAAATCCTCTCTGCGCTCGCCTCCAATCTGCTCGCTGGTGAAATCGAGATGGCTCCCAAGAGAAAAATCGCAAGCTCTTCCGCTGTGGTGATTCCTCCAATTGATCCCAATAGCCAGTTGCCTTTCGCAGGTAACCACATGTCCATCATCTCTGAAGCCGAACTCCTCCACCTCGTGTCCATCGGGGTTCTTCCTCCACGGGAACTCTGTTCTTGGCGGATTTGCCACGGGACTACGGTCCCGACGGAGGATACCCACGAGTCCGTGGTTTACGCTCCTTTTCTTCTCCGCGGCCTTGGCCTTCCTATTTCTCCCTTTTTCCGTGGTCTTCTTGATTTCTACCACATCAACCTAACCCATCTGAACCCTAACTCAATTCTTCAAATTTCTATCTTCGTCCACTTATGTGAGGCCTTTCTTGGCGTGCTGCCGCATTTTGGCTTGTGGAAACACCTGTATCATTGTCGCCCTGGGATGGCCGGGGGACAACATCAGTTGGTTGGAGGTGCCAGCTTGGAGATGCGCTGGGGACGGAAAACTGAATATCTTGAGATTCCCCTTAAAGACAGCATTAAGGGATGGCGCCTGGAGTGGTTTATAGTTGATAACTATGGAAATTCTCTCCCCCCCGGTCAGGAAGACAGCCAGACGTTCGCACCCCGAGCTGGACCGAGTCTCCTACAGATGAGGAGGTGGCTGAGGCCAGTGTGCTGCTAGCTGAAGTTGGGCTATTGAAAGAGAGGGGTTTAACTGCTGAAGCTATAGTTGCTGACTTCGTTTTCAAAAACATTCAGCCACTGAAAGATAGAGTCCACCCGGCTTATCTGTATCAAGGCTTAGCCGACCCAACTCGAGTTACCAATAGAAGAATCCCTTCTGCAGATTTGGTGAGCCGACTGGAGATGATTCTCAGAGGCAAAGTATCCAATGTTGGTGCTCCGGTGGCGTACTCAGCCTGGAATCTACCTCCTGCCAAGGCCTTCACCCTTTTCGTGTCAAATCCACCTGCGACTGATGGCAATTTGGGCCTTAGAACGCGGCCCTCTGATGAGGAAGTTAATGCTTTGGTTGCCTCACTTGGGAAAATTCCTGATGATGAACGACAAGTCCACTTCGAGGTGCCTTTGGATCCTAATGACGCGGAAATGAATGCCATGCTTGATATGTTGGCTGAAGATTCTTCTGACGCTACTCCTGCTGAGACGTTGGCAGAGGCACCTCTCCCAGAGGCCGGTATAACCCTGGATGTTCAGAGACCTGTCCGTGCTCGCTCGAGGCGTCCCTGCCGAACCATTCAAACTGATCTACCTGTTGATGAGCGGAAAAAAAAGAAGAGACGTATTCGGCGAGTATCTAGTTTGGATCAGGGTGCTGGTCCCTCGGTTCCTGCCGATGAGGAGGTTCCTGTGCCTGAATTTACTGATGCAGATCCCAATGGGTGTACTCCATCCGTCGTTGATCCCAATGGGGGTGTTGCCAGGGTTGCTGATGAAGACGACGAAGAGGAAGAGAATGAGATCCCTCTGACTCGGAAGAACAGTCGGCAATTCCTCGCCAGTGGGGAAAGTAGTGGAGTTCCTTCTCCTGCTTTGTCTGCCCTTGTTGGTCTGCAAAACATATCCCTGGCCGACTTTGATCAAACTCTCGAGGATATGGTCCCAGAGGACTTGTTATCAGGGCCAGTGGATGATGATGTAACTGAAGCTTGTGGTGCCGTGCCGGACGCTGGGTTGAGGTCATCCCGTGCCTCGTCAACCTTAGAGCGCGGTCTCGAGGGTCGGGATGCTGACTTGGATTGTCCTGATTCCATGGAAGTAGCCGAGGGCCCGTCAACCTTAGAGGTGGTTACTGCTGAAAGTTTGGGCCTCAAGAATGGTGTTGACACATGTCCAGCCCCCGAGGGTGTCGTCGGGGATGACTTAGCTCGGGCGAAGAGTGCGAGCTACTGCCCAGCCCCCGAGGGTGCTGCCGGGGATAATCCAGCTCAAATGGGCAGTGCCAACTATAGCCCAATCCCTGAGGGTGCCCAAACAGGGTCTCCCTCCGGCACTTCCATGGACGTTCACGCAGGGTCACCTCCACACTCTGGCTGCATGGTGGTGGCCCAAACTTTGGACCGGGGCGTCGCTTTGGAGAGCAGCGTCCCCACTGATCGGGTATCCGGCTCTGTTGAAGGCGCTGAACTGATTCCCACTGTTCCATTGCAAACTGCTTCGGGTGATGACCTTGCGCCTGGTTATCATCTGATTTCTCCTGATTTGGGGATCCCTTCATTCTTCTCCAACCTCCAGGTACTGTGCTGTTTCTTAGCTTGACTTTTACGTTGCATGAACTTCTGCCATTATGCTCATCTGTTCTTCTCATCAGGTTTTGGTGGATGGGATGACCAGCGAGCTGAAATTGCATGGTGCTCCTGTTCCCGAAGTGGCTTCTTCTTTTTCGTGCTGGAATCCGGTGTCACTTCACCGCCGTGTATCCGAGTTGGAGGCGACTAATGCTGGTTAGTGCCCTTCTTTCTTTTCTTCGTGCTTGTTGTGGACTGTTTTACCTTCTGACCTCGTTTTGTTTGGTTATCCTTTGCTAGGAATGACTCGACAGATTGCGCTTCTTGAAGAAAAACATTCTCAAGATCGGGCTGAACTGTCTCAGCGATGCACTGATCTTGAGGAAAAGTACTCTCAAGGTCAGATTGAGCTGAGTCAGGTCTCTGCCGCCTTGGATGATGCCAATGCGTTAAGTTCTTCCCTGCATGCTCAGCTCGACTGTGAAAAGGTGATATACGAAACTGCGCTTTTGTCTTGCTGTGCTCCTATTATTTGCCTGGTTTTCTGAAGGAACTGATTTGTGCTTGCAGGAAGAAAAACGTATCCTTGCCGCTTCTCGTGACAATCTTGATAGGTTGTATCGAGATTCTAGCAATTCGCTGACTATTCTGGAGAGGAGTCATCGCTTTTCCATGGAGGAGTTAAACAATCTTCGCTATAAGCTGCAGGAGTCCTTGGATGATGTGATTCGCCTTCGGGAGTTGATATCGGCTAAAGATGTTGTCATCAAGAATCTGCGTGCTTCCAAGAAATCTGTTACCCAGGAGCTAGAGGCTGCCCAGTTGGCTGTCAAGGTTGCTGAAGAGACTTCCAGTACTCTGAGAGCCCAGCGCGATAGGGCCATGGATAAGGCCATTCGGGCGGGACGAATCCTGATGAGGAGACCTGGCGTAGTCGTTCCTGAAGATATAAGGGCTGATGTGAACGCCGCCCCTGATTCCTCGAGTCGTCCCTCTTCATCAATTGCTCCTGGAAAAGATATTGCAAAATAGAGAAAACATTTCGCGTGCTCCAGGCGCGTAGCTCGCATGATTGAATATTTGTTAGAGGACACCGGTTTATTTGAATTACATAGTTACTCTCCCATTGTATCAGAATTTTTTAGTTAATGAGTTTGGTAGTTATGACGCATGATGACTATGAATTTTGTCTGAGGGATATGGAAATCATCCCCTGAATTATATAGGCGAGAGCATATTGCATTGGTCTTAAGTCGTTGCCGACTTAAGTCGATTGCTCCGTCAGCAGGGCATAGTGGTCACCCCGAGTTAAGTAAGCGTGAGCATGTTGCACCGCCTTAAGTCGCTGCCGACTTAAGTCGATTGCTCCGTTAGCAGGGCATAGTGGTCACCCCGAGTTAAGTAAGCGTGAGCATGTTGCACCGCCTTAAGTCGCTGCCGACTTAAGTCGATTGCTCCGTTAGCAGGGCATAGTGGTCACCCCGAGTTAAGTAAGCGTGAGCATGTTGCACCGCCTTAAGTCGCTGCCGACTTAAGTCGATTGCTCCGTTAGCAGGGCATAGTGGTCACCCCGAGTTAAGTAAGCGTGAGCATGTTGCACCGCCTTAAGTCGCTGCCGACTTAAGTCGATTGCTCTGTTAGCAGGGCATAGTGGTCACCCCGAGTTAAGTAAGCGTGAGCATGTTGCACCGCCTTAAGTCGCTGCCGACTTAAGTCGATTGCTCCGTTAGCAGGGCATAGTGGTCACCCCGAGTTAAGTAAGGATGCAAGTCAATCGTAAATAAATTGAGTATCCTTGAAACCTTTTCTTTATTGATGACATATTTCCACTTTACAGAGTACATCATTGTTATCCCAGCGGTTTTGAGGTACGGCTAAGGATAAAACTTTCTCAGGTGCTCTATGTTCCAGGAGTTCCCAACTTCCGTGCCATCCATCTGAGTGAGGCGATATGATCCGGGCCGAGTGACTTCTGCTACTATGAAGGGTCCTTCCCATAAGGGTGATAACTTGTGTCGTCCTTCTCCCGTTAGAATTCGGCGAAGGACGAGCTCCCCTACTGAGAAGAATCGTTGCCGCACAGCCTTGTCGTGATAGCGCCTTAGAGTCTGCTGGTATCTTGCTGATTGGATTACTGCGCTTAACCGTTCTTCCTCGAGTACGTCTATGTCCTCCAGCCTGGTGGTCTCAGCTTCTGCTATACTTTCAAAGATCAGCCTTGGCGCCCCAAACTTGAGATCAGCAGGCAGTACCGCCTCCGACCCATAGACCATGAAGAAAGGAGTGTTTCCATGCAAAGCTCGGCTAGGTTGGGTTCTTAGGCTCCAAACAACATAGGGTAATTCCCTTATCCACTTTCCTGCGAATTTTTCGTTCTTATCGAAAATCTTTTTCCTAAGTGCATCCAATATCATCCCGTTAGCTCGTTCAACCTGCCCGTTGGCTCTTGGATGGGCTACAGATGCATACTTGATCTGAATGCTCTTTTGCTCGCAGAAGTCAAAGAATTCTGAACTCGTGAAGTTGGATCCTAAATCAGTTATGATGCTGTTTGGTATCCCGAATCTGAATATTATGTCTTGTATGAATTCCACAGCCTTGGCAGAGGTTAAGGAGGCAATGGGCTTGAATTCTATCCATTTAGTGAACTTGTCAATCGCTACCAATACATGAGTGTATCCCCCTTGAGCTTTCTTGAAAGGTCCAATCATATCCAGCCCCCAGCATGCAAAAGGCCAAGTTACTGGTATGGTCTGCAGCTGCTGTGCTGGCAGGTGTTGTTGTTTTGACAAGTATTGGCAGGCTTCGCACCTCTGAACTAACTCGGCTGCATCATTCTTTGCTGTTGGCCAATAGAATCCTGACCTGAAGACCTTCCCAACTAGTGTTCTGGAGGCTGCATGTATTCCACATTGTCCAGCGTGGACCTCTTCTAAGAGTTGCTTTCCAGTGGATGGGAGAATGCACTTCATGAAGACGCCTGATGCACCCCTTCTGTATAATGTCTCCCCAATAAGTGTATAGTGAGCTGACTGTCTTGCAATGCGCTCTGCCGAGTTCTTATCGTCTGGTTCTTCTTCATTCCTTATGTACTTAATGATTGGCTTTCTCCAGTCATCGGGATCTGACTCGGGTTGATCTATGATGTTGCACTCTTCCATTTGATCCATTGAGATACTTGGCTGCAGAATTTCTTGCACAAAAACCCCGGGTGGGACCTGAGTTCGACTGGACCCTAGCTTGGACAGTACATCGGCTGTCGTGTTCCGATCTCTTTCCACATGATGAAATTCTAGACCCTCGAATTTATCCTCCAGCTTTCGGACGGCAGTGCAGTATCTTCCCATTGAATCGTTTGAGCAATCCCACTCTTTATTTATCTGGCTGATGACTACCAGAGAATCCCCATATACCATTAATCTTTTGACGCCCAATGATATGGCAATGTTCAATCCATGGATCAAAGCTTCATACTCGGCTGCATTGTTGGAGGCCGGGAATAGCAACTGGAGGGCGTACTTGAGGTGTTCGCCTCCAGGTGCAGTAAAGAGAATCCCCGCTCCTGCTCCCTGCAGCTTTAGTGAGCCATCAAAATACATTCGCCATACTTCCGCAGTCTCCGGGTTGTCTGGTACTTGCTGTTCAGTCCACTCTGATACGAAATCAACCAGTGCTTGGGTTTTGATGGCGGTGCGAGGCCGAAACTCGATGTCATGAGATCCTAGCTCACAGGCCCACTTGGCTATTCGACCGATGGCTTCCTTGTTGTGAAGAATATCCCCTATTGGAAAACTTGTGACTACTATGACTTTGTGGTCGTCAAAGTAGTGACGCAGCTTGCGGGCAGTCAGAAGTACTGCATACAATAGTTTCTGAACTTGAGGATACTTTTTCTTTGAGGGGCCGAGGACCTCACTAATGAAGTAGACAGGATGTTGTATCGGGTAGGCATGCCCTTCTTCTACTCGCTCGACTACCAACGCAGTGCTTACCACGTGAGTCGTGCAAGAGATGTACAATAGCAAATCTTCAGCTGGTTGAGTTGACGTAGCTCGCCGAGGTGGCTTCAATACTGGTGGTGTTGTCAAGAATTTTTTCAGAGCATCCAGAGCTTCTTGCGCTTCTGAAGTCCACTGGAATTTATCCACCTTCTTGAGTAACTTGTAAAACGGCAAACCTTTTTCTCCCAGCCTGGATATAAATCTGCTTAAAGCTGCCATGCATCCAGTAAGTCGCTGAACCTTCTTCTGTGATCGAGGTGCTTCCATCTTCATGATAGCTTCAATCTTATCCGGATTAGCCTCAATTCCCCGGTGGCTGACAATAAATCCGAGTAACTTTCCGGCTGGTACCCCAAAAACACATTTCTCGGGATTAAGCTTCCATCTATACCGCCTCAGGCTGTTGAAAACCAGTTGCAAATCTTCGATGAAGTCTTTTGAGTTCTGTGTTTTGATCACCACGTCATCCACATAAGCCTCCACACGCTTGCCCCAGTGATCAGCTAAGCATGTTTGAATGGCTCTCTGGTAAGTCGCTCCAGCGTTTTTGAGGCCAAACGGCATGGAGGTATAACAGAAAGCGCCAAATGGAGTAATGAATGCCGTTTTTTTCTTCATCTTCCTTCGCCAGACTAATCTGATGATATCCAGAATAACAATCCAGAAAAGACAGCATAGAACATCCAGCGGTGGAGTCCACCACCTGATCTATCCTCGGGAGCCCGAAAGGATCCTTTGGACAGTGTTTGTTGAGATCGGTATAATCAACACACATGCGCCAGTCCACTTTATTCTTTTTGAGTACAAGAACAGGATTGGCTAACCACTCAGGATGTAATACTTCTCTAATGAATCCAGCCGCGACCAAGCGAGCTAGCTCGGCGCGAATGGCTTCCCTCTTATCAGGCGTGAAACGACGTAATTTCTGTCGAATCGGCCTCGCCTGGGGAAAACCTTCAGTTTGTGCTCGGCCAGTTCTCTCGGGACTCCCGGCATATCCGCAGGTTGCCATGCGAATACATCTCGGTTATCTTGCAGAAACCGGACGAGCGCGCTTTCCTATTTGTCATCCAAACTGGAGCTGATGATGGCCGTCTTGCGCTCATCAGCGAACCCCAGGTTGATTCTCTTGGTTTCTTCAGTCGGCCGCATAGAGGTCGCGGTCTGAGCTTCATTTGCCGGTATTGCGAGGTTCTCCTCAGGCTTAGAGTTCGCCACTGCGGAGGGAGCTGTCGATAGCTTGGCGGTGAGGGCTGCTTGAATAGCCACTCGGAAACATTCTGCGGCGCCTTGGAAGTCGGCGCGCACAGTTATGATCCCTTGCGGTCCTGGCATCTTCAGTATCATGTAGGTGTAATGTGGAATGGCCATGAACTTGGCCAATCCAGGCCTTCCGATGATGGCGTTGTACCCGCAGTCGAAGTTCGCCACTTCAAACCTTAGGAACTCGGTTCTGTAGTTCTCCGGAGTTCCAAAGGTGACCGGCATGTAGATGTGGCCCAGCGGGTATTCCCCTTCCGTCGGCACGATGCCGAAGAAAGGAGTGTCCGACTCGTGGAGCTCTTTGAGATGAACTCCCAAGCTTTGGAGTGTCCGGGGGAAGGTGATGTTGATGCTGCTCCCCCCGTCCACTAACACCTTTTTCACCCGGCTCTCTCGGATCACCGGATCGACGAGAAGAGGGTACTTGCCCGGGTGGTCGAAGTTGAGCCATTGATCCGCCCGAGTGAAGGTGATCGGGTGCTCCGACCACCGGTATGGAGTGGGAGGGCCGATGGTCGCCACCAGTATCTGGCGATCATTGAGCTTTTGCTGTCTTCTGCTCTCCTGCGATCCGTGTCCGCCGAAGATGACGTTGACCTCCCTGTCAACGCGTGGAAAAGCTCCTCCTCCTGCTCCCTCCTCCTGCCGATGGGGTTGTCGTGGTTCATCTGGTCCTCCCCTCGGCGGAGGAGGAGGTAGAGGTTGGAAGGGTCGGCCGTGTCCGACGGAGTGCTTGAAGTCTCGGCAGTTACGAAGAGTGTGTCGCATGTCCTTGTGGTACGGGCACTGGGCGTCGAGGATGTCGTCCAACGTGCGTTCGCCTCCACGAGGCCCTCCTCGAGCGCGAGAGGCGGGTGGTCCGGCAGCGTGCACTTCTTCGCGTGGCCTCTTCTCCCACCGCTTGTCAGGTTGCTGGTTCGTGTCGCGTCGTGGTGCTGCCGGTGCGGGCTTTGCTCCTCCGATGAGATCCTGGGCTCGCTCGTCGGCGGTGATGTAGAGGTCGGCTTCCCGGAACAGCTCCTCGGAGGTGGTCGGCGCCTTCTGTAGTATGGCTCGGACGAAAGCCGAATCATTGGACCCTCGGTAGAAGTCCTCGATTACAGCCGCCTCCGTGACATCGGGGATACGATTCCTCATGGTTTGAAACCTCTTGAGGTACGACCGGAGAGTCTCGTCCCCCCGGCGCTTGATAGATTTGAGGTCCCACGGCTGCGCCGGCTTGTCGGAGAGGGACTGGAAGTTGGCGGTGAAGCGTCGACTGAAGTCTCCCCAGACGTCGATGCAGTGTCGGGGTAGATGCCGTAGCCATTGCAGCGCGTCTTGCCCAAGGACAATGGGCAAGTACGCGGTCATCACGTCTTCGGATGCCCCGGCAGCTCGAGCAGCGGTGGTGTAGACGGCTAGCCAACCCCATGGATCCTGCTTAGGTTCATATTTGTCAACATTGGATACCTTGAAGTTGGGAGGCCATTGGATGGCCCTAAGGCGTGGAGTAAGGGCGGACACTCCGCACGTGTCCTCCTGTCGTCGGGGTCGATGTCTGTCCCGGGGAGGGGAGTTGTGATTGTGATTCCTCGACCGTCCCCGGGTGGTTCCGCCAGTTGAAGCCGTTGCCGACTCAGTCCTAGTAGCTTGGCTCTGAATCGGGGCGCCATGATCCCTGTCGTACTCCTCTCGACGACGAATTTCGTTCTCATGCCGTCGTTCCCGCGAAGCATTGATGGAGCTCCGCGCATCTCGGCGGCTGTTGATGGCGTGTCGTAGATCATTCGGCGGGTGAGCAAGCGGTAGAAGATGGTTGGCCGCCTGGGTGAACAGTCGTCGGTAGCCGTCGGCGTCAGGAGTCCGAGGAAGTCCTTCCGCTATCCGAGCTAGCACCCCTCCGACTTCGCTCGGCGTGTTCATGGCTCGGGCGAAGTCGGGGTTCAGATTGCGCCCGAAGAGTGGATTCTCTCGACGTTGCCTTGCATCCTGCTCAGCCTGTTCCTGAGCTCGTCGGCGATCACGTCGTCGGGAGTTCCTTCGCTCTCTGAAGACGCGTTCTTCCGGGGTTTCTCCTACCTCCGAGACCTCGTCTCGCGAGACAGGTTGTTCCGGATTCCGCTCTCCGGCTGCGTGATGTCGTCGAACGTTCCTGCGCCGGTTCCTCCGTCGACGGGATTCTCGCTGAGGCGGTTCCTCCCCGGGTACAGTCGGCTCGTCGTCGGAAATGGCGGGCGATTCCGCCCTTCCGACGAAGAGGACGTCGGGGTAGAATGGTGCTGCCGTCGCAGTGATCTTCTTTCGGGGAACCGGAGGTTGCACTTCTCCGGTATTTTCGGAGTTTGTTGAGGAAGATTCCTTTTTCGGCGGATCCGCGATACGGTGCAGAATTCCTTCTTCGTCCGCTACGAAAGAGATTGTTCCGAAGCAGAACATAGATCCGAGGCGTAGGGCGATTTTGCTGTAGAAGGAGATGGCCATTGAGCTAGCTTAGATTGTCGACACACCCCCTACCTGGCGCGCCAGCTGTCGGGGTTTAGGGTCCGACCGCACACCCAGGGTTGCCCCTCAAGGTGTCTTAGGAGTAGGAAGGTGTCAACAACTGTAGCAAAATGGTTCGTGCTGATCGCACGAGGGACGGTGGGCAAGATTTACAGGTTCGGGCCGCTTAGTGATGCGTAACACCCTACGTCCTGATGAATATGCTTGGTGGATACGGTTACAAGAGAGCTCTCTGGATCGAGAATACAGAGAGTTGATGTGGGTGGCTCAGTAATGGGTCGATCGTTCTGAAGGGATGCCCCCTAGGCCTTATATACTCGACCGTGGGGCAGTACACACGGATAAGATAACAACAAGTGGCTAAAAGATAGTGAACCTCTCGAGATTATCCTTTACGTAACCCTCGCCGACTTATCTTCACGTGGCTTCGTTGCATGGAGGCCTCGACGCGGGAAAGTCGGATCTCTGTTACAGCCACTCGCTCGACGCTATGGGCCATCCTGGTTTGCACCAACCCGGCCTCATGTCGCCCTGCGTTGCTGGTTGTTTTTTCCCAGGCCCACGAAAGAATAACCTTACGATTTATTGGGCCCTTGGGCCTTTCGTGAGGTCCTTTACTCTTTTAGTGGACCCGGGGGATATCTATCCCCCACAGGGCGGCCGATATTCGCCGATACCCCTTCGGCCTGGGAATCTTTCTAAAGAGACCCTGTCTTTTTCCCGAATCAACCCGCCATCCTCGCGGAGAGAATTCTGAGTCTGCGGACTTTTTGTGTTAACGCCCCTGCGCTTTCTGGGAATTGGGGCCCAGTCCAGAGAGTTATAAAATCGAGAAAATGAATTAGAAAAAGAGTTTTTAGTATAAAAACAATTCATATAATTCATATAATTCATAGTAAATGCATATGAACTCCAAATTGGTCCATTCCAGTTCCTAAATTTTTGTAATAATATTATCTACCCATTAGTGCCTCTGTTCTGACATGACAAACACATTAAAATTATTCTTTCACTTAATCTTGTATTAAATGCATAAAATATTAGAAAATTCATAACTTAAAATCTACAACTCCAAATTTAGTGATTCTTGTTCCTACAATCTCGTAGCAACGCGTAGATTATTATTGTTCAGTTTGTACTTATGTTTGGTGTAATGTTAATTTTTGCCTATACCATGTTTGTTTGAATTGCTACGACTAGCAGTGAGGACACGAGTCACCTGAAGATCATCCTGGTACCTGGAATCTCAAGGCCCAGGCAAGTTGTGCCCTTGATCACTTCTTTTTACCCAGCCATGTTCTGATTAATCATAATGATCTGCATAGGTTAATTTTGATGGGACCCAATAGGTTACCCTAGTTTGTATATCTTTATACCTTGTTTACCACTGAACCTTTTGGGTAGTACTTGCTAGTGCTTTATGTGGTTTTGGGTATGAAGGTACATTATTCATGATCACACTTTTATTATATGTTTATTATTACTGTTCATGATAAGATCATTATGTTAATTGGAACATGGAGCGACCACCCGGGAAAACAGTGCTACCACAAGGGAGGAATGGGACCCCTTGGCTGATTAATTAGGAAAGCTAGTGGAAGACTACCTTACCCGAAAGGGGCAAGGGCAGTAGGGGAGTGGTCAGTGTAGGGAGGCCCTCGGGAGGATTTTGCTGCGATGGCGGTCCTGCAAGGGATTCCTGCATTGGAACTTCTTATAAACTGTAGCGGGTTTTCGGAAGCTAGTGGAACTTTGTAAAGGCCTCGTAGTGGACCCCTAGCCATTCACCTCGGTAGTGTCTAAGGGCCTTGCAAACCCTGGCGACATGGGATACACGACTTGTGGGTAAAGATGCGCAACCTCTGCAGAGTGTAAAACTAGTATACTAGCCGTGCTCACGGTCATGAGCAGCTCGGACCCTCACATGATTAAATTATGGAACTTAAACTCAATTTGTCATATGCATTGCATCGCAGGTGAAGTTGTTACTTTTGTTCTACTATTTAATTGGGTTTGGTATTTACTTATACTTAGTAACTGCTAATAAAATTTTGACCAACTTTAAAAGCAATGCTCAGCTCTAACCATCTTCTTTGGTAAGCCTTACACTTCACGTGAGCTTCCACCTTTGGCGAGTTCATGCACATTATTCCCCACAACTTGTTGAGCGATGAACGTATGTGAGCTCACTCTTGCTGTCTCACACCCCCCCACAGGTCAAGAACAGGTACCGCAGGATGAAGCGCTTGGAGGATGCTGTGACGAGTTCGCGAGAGGTCTAGGTCGTCGTCTCCCAGTCAACTTTGGGTTGCTGGACCGTTGTCTCCTTATTATGTAATTATTTATTTTGTAAAGAACTCCTGTTATATATAAATATGTGACATTCGATCCTGTGCCATGATTCATCATATGTGTGAGACTTGGTCCCAGCACACCTGGTGATTATGTTCGCGCCCGGGTTTTGGACCCCTAAAATCCGGGTGTGACATTACCCGACCGGTAAAAAGAATTATTATCTTTGTTTCTTCATGTGTAGGTTGAGGTGACAGAGGATATCACAAATTATGTTAGAAAGACATATCTTATATTCTGTCATTATTTTTAATGGCTTAGAGATTTATTAATAAATAAAACTAGAGGTACAATATCGTGTATAACATAATGATAAAAATTTGCAATATATTTTTTAACACAACCATGATGTCTTATGTCACGTAATAAAAATTGAAATTAAAACATAATTTGCACGTAGTGAGATAAAAATAAGAAACTTTTTAAGATATAAACTAGACCAAATGAAACCGTTGGAGAGAGTAAACTGAACTAAATATTAATTTATAAGGTTATTTATACATAGCCTAAGCTTGAGGAGGGTAATGTGGACTTTTTTCTGACGTTTGCAAGTAACTTTTTTTTTGTCAAGTTAGCCAGAATCGCTTGCTTGCATCTGTAGTGCTGACTTTAGGATACGGATACGGGTACCCGAAACGGATAGGGGTGAAAACGGGCAGGGTACCTGAAACGGGTACCGGATACGGGTACCCGAAACGGATAGGGGTGAAAACGGGTAGGGTACCTGAAACGGGTACCGGATACGGGTACTGATTCGGGACCATTTTTCGGATACAGATACGGGTATTTTTTATATTCGGGACGGATACGGGTAATACCCGGATAGTACAACTTCGTATTCGGGTCGGATACAGAGCGAGTACTACCCGGTAAATACCCGGATATTCGGGTCGGATACGGGTACCTGGAATTCGGGTACCCGTTGTTTCTTTTTCTGCATAATAATATAGTTATAAAATCATAACTTTTACATATGAAATCGGATGAAGATAAAATTTATATGAAAATTATAGAGCTCGAAGAGATCTATAACTTTGTAGTACAACACATTTTTGTTTAAACATATCTTTAAGCCAAAATCATTAAAATAATGTCTAAATTTATATCAAAATAATAGACTTTATCATTTTCATGTGGGGACTTAAGATTATATACATGTAGGAACTTAGGATTATCTTTTTATAAACTATTTATTAATATTGATAACTTATTTACAATTTCCGGCCGACGCTACAATATTTTTATGAATTTAATTGTATTTTGATGATTTTCTACAACAAGAAATTAATAATACACAAAATAGCCTAAAAATTTCATGAATTTTTACGGGGACGCTACATATATCCACATATAGTTCTAAAAAACATTTGGACTACAAAATCCACAAGATGTTGGTGTTTCTTCCATTCCACTCCCACTTATTGCGTGAGTTACACGTAAAATCATTTTATGTATCGAAGTTTCAACATAATTAATATTTCACTTATCATTTTTGTGTGGCGACTTGAGGTTTTATTTGAATAGAATGTTTATTTGTTTTTGTAAGCTTTTTGCAATTTTGGATCAAAGCTAGTGTATTTATGAATTTTAATTATATTTTGATGATTTTATGTAGAAAGAAATTAATAATGTATAAATAGCCTCAGAAATCTATGAAATTATACGAAGGTACAACATATGGTCACATATAGTTATAAAAAATATTGGGACCGTAAAATCCACAGGATGTCAACGTTTCTTCTATTTTATTTCCACTTATTGCGTGAGTTACACGTGAAATCACTCTAAATATCCAAGTTTCAACATAATCAATACTTCACTTTACCATTTTATGTGGGAACTTGAGATTATCTTCTATTAAATGTTTATTAGTATTAATTTACTTGCAATTTCGTGGTCGAACAAGAATATTTTTTGATAACCAATTAATGCATTATCCGACAAGTATCCGATATCCGATCAAATAATATCCATATCCGTCACTTATCCGCTCGGATAAATATCCAGTCTTTGTATCCGTATCCGTCCCGTTTCTAACTATCCGTATCCGATCCCGAATCCGTTTTAAATACATTAGGGTAGGATACAGAATGAGCTAATATCCGTCCGTATCCGGCCGTTTTCACCCTAGCTGACTTGCTGTGCTGCCTCTGCCTGCTTGTAGCACCAAACAATACGCGCACGAACGAAGTTTCCTCGGCGCGGGTCGTGCCGTCTTGAGGACGCGCACCGCGCTCAGACGCGCGCATGGTCAGCAGTCAGCACAGCACTCGGCAGGGAAGAGAGGGCCCCAACGGGCAACGGCCCCGCGGCGCCCGCCCAACCGCAAGGCGATGCCAGGCTGCCCCCCCGGCCGCTTCACCAAACGCGGCGGAACCCAACAAATGGCCAGCCAGCCGCGCGTCGTGCGGGGCCCTTCCCGGTCGCCCCCAGCCAGCCCGCCCCCCCACCGCCTCACGCAACCTACCTGGCCGCGCCGCGCGCGGGGGGCCCCTCTCCGGCCTGCGCCCCTGCCCGCCTCTATAAAACCCTCGTCCCTCCGCAGCGTCCTTCCCCACCTCCATCCAGCTCGAGCCAGCCCGCCGCCTGCGCGCATCTCTCTACACCTCTACTTCTTCATACTCTCGTAGAGAGATCCCGCGCGGCCCAATAAAAACCCGACTCGCTAGCTACACTACACACTCGCAGATGGCCGGCCTCAGGATGAAGTTCGTCGCCGTCGCCGCCATGGCCGCCGCGCTCGTGGCGTCCGCCGCAGCCGCCGAGGCCCCCGCCCCGGCCCCCGCCTCCGACGCCGCGGCCGCCGTGCCCCTCGCCGCGGCCTCCCTCGCCGCCGCCGCCTTCGGCTACCTCTTCTGCTAGATCCGCGCTGGGCGCGTGGTTTCTGCTTGATTTGTGATTCGTCTGGCGCGAGTGGAGTCCGTGTCGTGCGCGTGTCTGTGTGTGAGTTGTTTCGGCGGGCGTGTGTCTGTATGTATGGAGTCGGCGGCGGCGGAGGTGTGCGCGTGGTGGTACGTGCGTCGACGCTCCATTGTTTGTGGCGGCGATCATGTGCCTGGCCCGTTTTCTGGTTATCAATGAGATGATTTATTTGATTCTTTCCAGCCTGAGCACCAAGTGCACACAATTAATTTTACGGTAATATCGTGTGCCCATCTAGCGTTCAATCTGAGGTATAAGATTCTCTCATCTGCGGCCAACGAAAGGTTATCTAGCGTGCAGTATGAGGTATTTGCGACCAACGATTTTGTCTCAAGTGGTTCTTTGCCTTCTGCGAAGAAAACGCTAGTGATAAAATCTGATGATTATATGGCATTTGCTGCATGCCTTCAATTCGTGCATCCAAGTTCAGTGGGGACAATAAAGAAATAAAAATACGGTAATACAACTGAGAAATTTGGTCCGGCGAAGAATCATCTGGATTGAACACTGGCAGAAAGCCGTCAAAGAAATTGTTCAGCATCAACAGAGCATTAATTTAATAGTCTGCAAACGGATGCTGTGGCACCGAGTCCGATATTAGGCCGTTGGTTGGTTTTGGGGGCTGTTGAGAGATCCAAAGATCGAAATGATTGGTGTTGACAGCCATGCGCCATGTGGTATGTGCGGCTCGCTCGTTCAAACAAACTGGTCCACAGATGAGTTGTCTTCGTACCCACTGCATCAGCATGGCTGGCAGTCTTCGGCAGAATCTGCCCAGCGCCCCTACCGACTGCATCAACATGGCCGGCAATTGGCATGCTGAAAGAAAGATGGCGCGCTGGAAGCTGAAACAAAATGGTGTGCCATCGCCATCCACGCACTGAGATACAAGGAGCTCAAAGTAAACAAATAATATATAGTAAATAATCTACGTGACGTGCACTCTAGGGAGTGCTCGCTTCGTATTAAAGCACCGCAACCGCTACGTTTTTTTAGTTCAATCTAAAGCTGTAGTCGCTGCAGTTTTTTTTATTTTAATCTGCAGGGGTTCGTAATATCACACTGCACCGCTGTCATTTCTGCATTGAAAGAATTTTTAATGGAACGCTATTTTTTCTTCAGGCCGACGGGTCAGTCCAGCTTCGGGCCTATTTCCGCGTGCAAAATAGGCTCGTGTGCTTCGGGCCTGGCCCACTAATCGAGCCATTGACCTAAACTGAAGTTGACCTGAGCTCGCAAGTTCTAGATCTGAACTGTAAGAGGCCCAGTTTTGCCTGGGCTCAATTTGCCGCTGACTTTGGGCCCTGGCAAAGGATGCAATGGAGCGAACAATCGGGCACGTCCACTAGTTTCCTTTTTGAAAAAAAATAAATTTATTTTCAACTCTTTCTCTTAGCAAAAATTGTTGTCGAATTAAGCTTCTCGTGTAAAAAAAGTAGAAAACTGAATAGACGTAAAGCGTGACTAGGATGGCAATTTGATTCGTGGAATCAGATATTCGTCGCAATTCAATCCCCGATAGAGACAGATATCGATACATTTTTTTACTACTGGATTAAACCTGTATTCGAACCAAGGTCGGGTGGGTCCAGATTAGAATATTATATCCCACCAGCGGGTTTTCCATTGAATATCTAAAATTGGTTCATAGTTTTTTTTTGTCTAGCATATACTACATAACAAAGAGCAAAGTCTAACTCTATGAACGACTGAACCGTACCACTAACACTACCGATTCTCCACGGGTGACCACCCCTTTTAGACTTACTGGCTTGCTCCGTTGCTCCCGTGCCCTTTCCAAGTTGTGTAGGCCGCAACACCGCTGGCAGCTGGCCACTGGTAGGTCTTTCTTGTCTGCATCTCAATCATGTGGCAGCCGCCCGCCTACCCGCTCTCGGCTCTTCAGTCCATGCTGTCATCACCACTTCGCACTTTCAGACCAGCGTTGGTCCCTAGCTTCCCACCCCTTTTAGTCTAGGCCCCTTTCATGGTCATATCTAGACTATTGCTTGTTAAAAGATATGGGTAGTTTTATAATTCCTTTATTAGTATTTTTAGCTATGTATGATGGTAAATTGAGAAATTTTTTATTAATTATGCTATTAAGTTGTTGAAAACGATTTTATATGTCACATACGACACATATTTGAAATCTGTGGGTATGGGCACGAATTTCTATCCACGAGTATGGTCCTGGATAGATATTGTTACAACTATAGATATTTCCTATATACGAAATGAGCTCCAAAACACGACTTCCTAGCCTAGCCACGTCGACACAATTTTTTTGAGCCACTGGATTGTGCCTCAACGGCTTGCCTCTGCCTCTCGATAGTTCCTCTTGTTCCCTCCACCTCGTCGCTTTTTCGCTGTTGGATCACACATCAGCGGTCAATACTAACGCCAGCCTCGTCCCGCGTCCTGAAGATTCTGGAAATTTCGCGCCTTGCCTCCGTGACTCTCCACCTTCCCACCGACGCTCTCGCTGTGCTTCGCCTCTCTTCCATGCTTGCTTCCCTCGCCTTGTGGCCTCGCTGCTCGCCGCGGCGCCGCCTCCATCCTGGCCTCCATCGCCTTCTCCTCTTGCCTCCTCCTCGCTCGACGGTCGCGGCCTTGTTGCTCGACGTAAGCCCGCACCTCGGCCCGGCCTCCATCCCGGACTCCCTCCCCTTCGCCTCTTGTCTCCTCCTCGACACTCGAGAAGATGAACGGCCGCCGTGGCCCCACACCTCGGCCTCGCCTTCATCCTGGACCCCCCTTTGCCCCTCGCCTCCTCCTCGACGCCTAGAAAGACAAACAGTCTCCAGATAAGTATGTATCTGTGCTTCTCCACTCGAGCCTTCCAGACGAGCCATCCAAAAAGAAAAAAGGAAGTCGCGTTCTCGTCCTCGCGGGTACCGTGCAAATCTCGCTTGCGCTCCATCCGGGGCTCCCGACGGCGCCGACGTGTCCGACGGTCCAAGCCATCCATCACATCAAAGGTGGTCATACATGTCCCGCGCCTATGGTTGTTGACCACTCAAGGATCGAGCTCCCCCGCCCGGACCTTAGAGTGGAGTAGACGCCGTGGCCGTGCAGTACCTACCGTTTCTGCACGTTGGGGACAAGGCGGTGCGTGGCCGCTAGAGACCGTGTTGGGCGAGGACTTCTGTGAGATGGGCACGAGCCCCCGTAGGGAGAAGTCGGTGGTGTCCTCGGATGGCAGCGGCAGCCGGAACGTTGCCACCTTGACGACCAACACAGTCAACGAGGAGCCTACCTTGCATCTTGAAAGTCACCTAGAGGGGGGTGAATAGGCGGAATCTGAAATTTATAAACTTTAAGCACAACTACAAGCCAGGGTTAGCGTTAGTAATAAAATTGAGTCCGAAAGAGAGGGCGGAAACAAATCACAAGCAAATGAAGAGTGTGACATGGTGATTTGTTTTACCGAGGTTCGGTTCTTGCAAACCTACTCCCCGTTGAGGTGGTCACAAAGACTGGGTCTCGTTCAACCCTTTCCCTCTCTCAAACGGTCACCTAGACCGAGTGAGCTTCTCTTCTCAATCAAACGGGACACTTAGTCCCCACAAGGACCACCACACAATTGGTGTCTCTTGCTTTGATTACAAATGTTGCGGGAACAAGAATGGAAGGAAGAAGAAAAGCGATCCAAGCGCAAGAGCTCAAATGAACACGGCAAAACTCTCTCTTCCAGTCACTATTGCTTTGAGTGGAATTTGGACTTGGAGAGATTTTGATTCACTCTAATTGTGTCTTGTATTGAATGTTATAGCTCTTGTATTGAATGTATTGGCTGAAAACTTGGATGCCTTGAAGTGTGGTGGTTGGGGGGTATTTATAGCCTCAACCACCAAAGTGGCCGTTGGGGATGGCTGCTGTCGTATGGCGCACTGGACAGTCCGGTGCGCCACCGGACACTGTCCGGTGCGCCAGCCATGTCACCCAACCGTTAGGGTTCGATCGTTGGAGCTCTGACTTGTGGGGCCACCGGACAGTCCGGTGGTGCACCGGACAGTCACTGTTCACTGTCCGGTGCGCCTTCTGGCGCCTGCTCTGACTTCTGCGCGCGCAGTTGCACTGTTCACTGTAGACTTTTGCAGACGACCGTTGGCGCAGATAGTCGTTGCTCCGCTGGCACACCGGACAGTGCAGTGAATTATAGCGGAGCGGCTCCCCAAATTCCCGAAGCTGAGCAATTCAGAGAGGATCTCCCTGGTGCACCGAACACTGTTCGATGGTGCACCGAACACTGTCCGGTGGCACACCGGACAGTCCGGTGCGCCAGACTAGGGCAGCCTTCGATTGTCTTTTGCTCTTTTTATTTGAACCCTTTCTTGGACTTTTTATTGGTTTGTGTTGAACCTTTGGCACCTGTAGAACTCATAATCTAGAGCAAACTTAGTTAGTCCAATAATTTGTGTTAGGCAATTCAACCACCAAAATCATTTAGGAAAAGGTTTGACCCTATTTCCCTTTCAATCTCCCCCTTTTTGGTGATTGATGCCAACACAAACCAAAGCAAATATAAAAGTGCAAAATTGAACTAGTTTGCATAAAGAAGTGCAAAGGTTGCTTGGAATTAATCCAATATATTATTTCTACTAGATATGCATGGATGATTTTCTTCTTATTAAAATTTTGGACCACATTTGCACCACGAGTTTTGTTTTTGCAAAATTTTTTTGTAAATTCTTTTCAAAATCCTTTTGCAAATAGTCAAAGGTCTATGAGTAAGATTGAAAGAAGCATTTTCAAGTTTTGAAATTTTCTCCCCCTGTTTCAAATGCTTTTCCTTTGACTTAAACAAAACTCCCCCTCAATAAAATTCTCCTCTTAGTGTTCAAGAGGCTTTTACAAATTTTTTGAAGATACTAGAACTTTCTCCCTTTTTGAAAACACATTAAGATACCAATTTGAAAACTTCATTTTTAAAATTCGGTGGTGGTGCGGTCCTTTTGCTTTGGGCTAATACTTTCTCCCCCTTTGGCATGAATCGCCAAAAACGAATACTTGTGAGTGAAATATAAGCCCTTTTTACTTTCTCCCCAATGGTAAACAAATAAATATGAGTGAAGATTATACCAATGTGGAGAACTATGCGGAATACCGGCAAAGAGTAGATAATACCGATGAAGTTGAGTGGAAGCGTCGTCTTTGCCGAATACTCCATTTCCCTTTCAATTCTATGACTAAGCATAAGATTACACTTGAAAACACATTAGTCATAGACATAAAAGAGATATGATCAAAGGTATATAAATGAGCTATATGTGCAAAGTATCAATCAAAGTTCCGAGAATCAAGAATATTTAGCTCATTCCTAAGTTTGGTAAAGGTTTTCTCATCTAGTGGTTTGGTAAAGATATCGGCTAATTGTTCTTTGGTGTTAATATAAGCTATCTCGATATCCCCCCTTTGTTGGTGATCTCTCAAAAAGTGATACCGAATGGCTATGTGCTTAGTGCGACTGTGTTCAACGGAATTATCTGCCATGCGGATAGCACTCTCATTATCACATAGGGGAGGGACTTTGCTAAATTTGTAGCCATAGTCCCTGAGGGTTTGCCTCATCCAAAGCAATTGCGCGCAACAATGGCCTACGACAATGTACTCGGCTTCGGCGGTAGAAAGAGCTACTGAGTTTTGTTTCTTTGAAGCCCAAGACACCAGGGATCTCCCCAGAAACTGACAAGTCCCTGATGTGCTCTTCCTATCAATCTTACACCCTGCCCAATCGGCATCGGAATATCCTAATAAATGAAAAGAGGATCCCTTGGGGTACCAAAGACCAAACTTAGGTGTATGAACTAAATATCTCAAGATTCTCTTCACGGCCCTAAGGTGAACTTCCTTAGGATCGGCTTGGAACCTTGCACACATGCATACGAAAAGCATAATATTCGGTCGAGATGCACATAAATAGAGTAAAGATTCTATCATCGACCGATATACCTTTTGATCTACGGATTTACCTCCCGTGTCGAGGTCGAGATGCCCATTGGTTCCCATGGGTGTCTTGATGGGCTTGGCATCCTTCATTCCAAACTTGGTAAGTATACCTTGAATGTACTTGGTTTGGCTAATGAAGGTGCCCTCTTGGAGTTGCTTCACTTGAAATCCTAGAAAATACTTCAACTCCCCCATCATAGACATCTCGATTTTTTGTACCATGATCCTACTAAACTCTTCACAAGTGGATTTCTTAGTAGACCCAAATATAATATCATCAACATAAATTTGGCATACAAACAAATCTTTTGCAATAGTTTTAGTAAAGAGAGTAGGATCGACTTTTCCGACTTTGAAGCCATTAGTGATAAGAAAATCTCTTAGGCATTCATACCATGCTCTTGGGGCTTGCTTGAGCCCATAAAGCGCCTTAGAGAGTTTATACACATGATTAGGATACTCACTATCTTCAAAGCCTGAAGGTTGCTCAACATAGACCTCTTCCTTGATTGGTCCATTGAGGAAGGCACTCTTCACGTCCATTTGATAGAGCTTAAAGCCTTGGTAAGTAGCATAGGCAAGTAATATACGAATTGACTCAAGCCTAGCTACGAGTGCATAGGTTTCACCAAAATCCAAACCTTCGACTTGTGAATACCTGAAAGGGAAATAGGGTCAAACCTTTTCCTATATGAATTTTGGTGGTTGAATTGCCAACACAAATTATTGGACTAACTAGTTTGCTCTAGATTATGAGTTCTACAGGTGCCAAAGGTTCACAACAAACCAATACTAAGTCAAAAGAAAGGGTTCAAAACAAAGGAGCAAAGTATACCGAAGGCACCCCTGGTCTGGCGCACCGGACTGTCCGGTGTGCCACCGGACAGTGTCCGGTGCACCAGGGAGATCGACACTAAACTTGCCAGCTTCGGGAATTTGGGAGGCCACTCCGCTATAATTCACCGGACAGTCCGGTGTCCGGTGTAACACCGGACTATCCGGTGTGCCAGCGAAGCAACGGCTACTTCGCGCCAACAGTCGTCTGCAGAAGACATTAAATGCGCTACAGTGCACGCCTGCGCGCGCAGAAGTCAGAGTAGGCGCCAAAAGGCGCACCGGACAGTCTACAGGACCTGTCCGGTGCACCACAGGACTGTCCGGTGTCCCCAACTGTCAGAGCTCTAACTGTCGGAACCCAATGGCCTAGTGACGTAGCTGGCGCACCGGACAGTGTCCGGTGGTGCACCGAACTGTCCGGTGCACCATACGATAGAAGCCCTCACCAACGGTTCTTTTGGTGGTTGGGGCTATAAATATCCCCAACCACCACACTTCAATGCATCTAAGTTTTCTGCCTTCAAACCTCATACAAGAGCTATAGCATTCAATACAAGACACAAACAAAGAGATCTAATCCTCTCCCAAGTCGGAATCACTCCAAACAAATTAGTGACTAGAGAGAGAGACTTTTGTGTTCTTTTGAGCTCTTGCGCTTGGATTGCTTTTCTTCTTTCTCATTCTTGTTTCCATAACACTTGTAATCAAAACAAGAGACACCAATTGTGTGGTGGTCCTTGTAGTGGACTTAGTGTCCCATTTGATTGAGAAGAGAAGCTCACTCGGTCTAAGTGATCGTTTGAGAGAGGGAAAGGGTTGAAAGAGACCCGGTCTTTGTGACCACCTCAACGTGGAGTAGGTTTGCAAGAACCGAACCTCGGTAAAACAAATCACCGTGTCTTTCATTCTTATTTGCTTGTGATTTGTTTTTGCCCTCTCTTTTGGACTCGCTTATATTTCTAACGCTAACCCCGGCTTGTAGTTGTGCTTAAGTTTATAATTTTCACATTCCGCCTATTCACCCCCCTCTAGTCGACTTTCAATTGGTATCGGAGCCCGGTGCTTCATTAGAGCCTAACCGCTCGAAGTGATGTCGGGAGATCACGCCAAGAAGGAGATGGTGACCGGCGAGAAGCCCGCTACAAGCCTCGGGAAGGCTCCATCAAGGGAGTCCGGCTCCAAAGGAAAGGGAGAATCACACTCCCACAACAAGTCGCATCGGAGTGGCGACAAAAAGAAGAAGATGAAGAAGGTGGTCTACTACGAGACTGACTCTTCGTCGCCATCCACCTCTGGCTCCGACGTGCCGTCCATAACTTCTAAGCGCCATGAGCGCAAGAAGTTTAATAAGATTCCCCTATGCTACCGTCGTATTTCAAAACGTACTCCTTTACTTTCCGTCACATTAGGCAAACCACCTATGTTTGATGGTGAAGATTATAATATGTGGAGTGATAAAATGAGGCACCATCTAACCTCACTCCACACTAGCATTTGGGATGTTGTTGAGATTGGTGTACAGGTACCATCCGTAGGGGATGAGGACTATGATTCGGACGAAGTTGCCCAAATCCGGCACTTCAACTCACAAGCCACCACAATACTCCTCGCCTCTCTAAGTCGAGAGGAGTACAACAAGGTGCAAGGATTGAAGAGATCCAAGGAGATTTGGGACGTGCTCAAAATGGCGCACGAAGGAGACGAGGTGACAAAGATCACTAAGAGGGAAACGATCGAGGGGGAGCTCGGTCGCTTCATGCTAAACCAAGGAGAAGACCCGCAAGCTATGTACAACCGACTAAAAACCTTGGTGAATCAAGTGCGCAACCTCGGGAGCACCAAGTGGGATGACCATGAAATGGTCAAGGTTATTCTTAGATCACTCGTATTTCTTAACCCCACTCAAGTTCAATTAATTCGTGGTGATCCAAGATATAAACTAATGTCTCCCGAGGAAGTGATAGGAAAATTTGTGAGCTTTGAATTGATGATCAGAGGCTCCAAGAAGATCATCGAGCAAGGCGCCTCCTCCTCCGTACCCGAAGCACAACCCGTTGCATTCAAGGCAACTGAGGAGAAGAAAGAAGACTCTACACCGAGTAGAGTCCCCATCGACGCCTCCAAGCTCGACAATGAGGAAATGGCACTCATCATCAAGAGCTTCCGCCAAATCCTCAAGCAAAGGAGGGGGAAAGATTACAAGCCCCGCTCCAAGAAAGTGTGCTACAAGTGTGGTAAGCCCGGTCATTTTATTGCAAAATGTCCATTATCTAATGATAGTGACAGGGGCGACGACAAGAAGGGAAAGAGGAGAGAAAAGAAGAGGTACTACAAGAAGAAGGGCGGCGATGCCCATGTTTGCCGGGAGTGGGACTCCGACGAGAGCTCCACCGACTCCTCCGAAGAGGACGCCGCCAACATCGCCGTCAACAAAGGGCTCCTCTTCCCCAACGTCGGCCACAAGTGTCTTATGGCGAAGGACGGCAAGAAGAAGAAGGTAAAATCAAAATCCTCCACTAAATATGCAACCTCTAGTGATGAGGAGGATAACTTGCTTACTCTTTTTGCCAATCTTAACATGCAACAAAAAGAAAAATTAAATGAATTGATTAGTGCCATTCATGAGAAGGATGATCTCTTGGATAGCCAAGAGGACTTCCTTATCAAAGAAAACAAAAAGCATGTTAAGACTAAAAATGCTTATGCTCAGGAGGTAGAGAAAAATGAAAAATTAACTAGTGAGCTAAGTACTTGCCATGACACTATCTCCAACCTTAGAATTGAGAATGCTAATTTAATTGCTAAGGTTGAGAAGTCAAACATTTGTGAAGATTCAATTCTAAATCTTAGAAATAATAATGCTAGTTTAATTGCTAAGATTGATCAATTGAATGCCTCTCTTGTTAGCCTTAGAAATGAGAATGAAAAACTAATTGCTAAGGCTAAAGACTTAGATATTTGCATTGCTTCTATTTCCAATCTTAGAGATGAGAATGCAATTTTACATGCTAAGATTGTTGAAATAAATGATTGCAAACTTTCTACATCTACTGTTGATCATATTTCTATATGCACTAGATGTAGATATGTTAATGTAGATGCTATTCATGATCACCTTGCTTTAATTAAACAACAAAATGATCATATAGCTACATTAACTGCTAAAATCAATGATCATGACTTCGAAAATGAGAAATTTAAATTTGCTAGAAGTATGCTCTATAGTGGGAGATGCCCTGGCATTAAAGATGGCATTGGCTTCCAACAGGGAGACAATGTCAAGCTTAATGCCCCTCCTAAAAGATTATCTAATTTTGTTAAGGGCAAGGCTCCCGTGCCTCAGGATAACAAGGGTTATATTTTATATCCTGCCGGTTATCCTGAGGATAAGATTAGGAGAATTCATTCTAGGAAGTCTCACTCTGGCTCTCATCATGCTTTTATGTATAAGAGTGAGGCATCTAGTTCTAGGCAATCAACCCATGCTAAATTGCCTAAGAATAAAACTCCTAAAGCATCAAATGATCATAATGTTTCATTCAAAACTTTTGATGCTTCTTATGTGCTTACTAACAAATCAGGCAAGGTAGTTGCCAAATATGTTAGGGGCAAACACAAGGGGTCAAAGACTTGTGTTTGAGTACCCAAAGTTCTTGTATCTAATGTCAAAGGACCCAAAAACTGTTTGGATACCTAAAATCAAGAACTAAACTTGTTTTGTAGGTTTATGCATCCGGGGGCTCAAGTTGGATCATTGACAGCGGGTGCACAAACCACATGACAGGGGAGAAAAGGATGGAAATCAAGGTTTGGTCATATAGCTATATCACCTTGCTTTAATTAAACAACAAAATGATCATATAGCTACATTCGGGGATGGAAATCAAGGTTTGGTCAAAGGATTGGGTAAAATTGCTATATCACCTGACCATTCTATTTCCAATGTTTTTCTTGTAGATTCTTTAGATTACAACTTGCTTTCTGTTTCTCAATTATGCAAAATGGGTTACAACTGTCTTTTTACGGATACAGGTATTACTGTCTTTAGAAGAAGTGATGATTCAGTAGCCTTTAAGGGAGTGTTAGAGGGTCAGCTATACTTAGTTGATTTCAATAGAGCTGAACTCGACACTTGCTTAATTGCTAAGACTAACATGGGTTGGCTCTGGCATCGCCGACTAGCCCATGTTGGGATGAAGAATCTTCACAAGTTTCTAAAGGGAGAGCACATTTTGGGACCAACAAATGTTCATTTTGAGAAATACAGGGTTTGTAGCGCATGCCAAGCAGGGAAGCAAGTTGGTGTTCAACATCCACATAAGAACATCATGACGACTGACGGGCCACTCGAGCTCCTCCACATGGACCTATTCGACCCGATAGCTTACATAAGCATCGGCGGGAGTAAGTATTGTCTAGTTATTGTGGATGATTATTCTCGCTTCACTTGGGTATTCTTTTTACAGGATAAATCTCAAACCCAAGAGACTTTGAAAGGATTCTTAAGACGGGCTCAAAATGAGTTCGGCTTGAGGATCAAGAAAACTAGAAGCGACAATGGAACGGAGTTCAAGAACTCACAAATAGAAGGATTTCTTGAGGAGGAGGGCATCAAGCATGAGTTCTCTTCTCCCTACATGCCACAACAAAATGGTGTAGTGGAGAGGAAGAATAGAACTCTATTGGACATGGCAAGAACCATGCTTGATGAGTACAAGACTCCGGATCGGTTTTGGGCCGAGGTGGTCAACACCGCGTGCTACGCCATCAACCGGTTATATCTACACCGAATCCTCAAGAAGACATCTTATGAACTCCTCACCGGTAAAAAGCCCAATGTTTCATATTTCAGAGTCTTTGGTAGCAAATGCTTTATTCTTGTTAAAAGAGGTAGAAAATCTAAGTTTGCTCCTAAGGCTGTAGAAGGCTTTTTACTTGGTTATGATTCAAACACAAGGGCATATAGAGTCTTTAACAAGTCCACTGGACTAGTTGAAGTTTCTTGTGACATTGTGTTTGATGAGACTAACGGCTCTCAAGTAGAGCAAGTTGATCTTGATGAATTAGATGATGAAGAGGCTCCATGCATCGCGCTAAGGAACATGTCCATTGGGGATGTGTGTCCTAAAGAATCCGAAGAGCCCATTCAAGCACAAGATCAACCATCTTCCTCCATGCAAGCATCTCCACCAACTCAAGATGAGGATGAGGCTCAAGATGATGAAGGAGAAGATCAAGAAGATGAGCCACCTCAAGAAGATGACAATAATCAAGGGGGAGATGCAAATGATCAAGACAAAGAGGATGAACAAAATCCAAGGCCGCCACACCCAAGAGTCCACCAAGCAATCCAACAAGATCACTCCGTGAACACCATCCTTGGAGATATTCATAAGGGGTAACCACTCGATCTCGCGTTGCTCATTTTTGTGAACACTACTCTTTTGTTTCCTCTATTGAGCCACACAGGGTAGAGGAAGCACTTCAAGATTCGGATTGGGTGTTGGCGATGCAAGAGGAGCTCAACAACTTCACAAGGAATGAGGTATGGCATTTGGTTCCACGTCCTAACCAAAATGTTGTAGGAACCAAGTGGGTTTTCTGCAACAAGCAAGATGAGCATGGTGTGGTGACAAGGAACAAGGCACGACTTGTGGCCAAAGGGTACTCACAAGTCAAAGGTTTGGATTTTGGTGAAATCTATGCACCCGTAGCTAGGCTTGAGTCAATTCGTATATTACTTGCCTATGCTACTTACCATGGCTTTAAGCTTTATCAAATGGACGTGAAGAGTGCCTTCCTCAACGGACCTATCAAGGAAGAGGTCTATGTTGAGCAACCTCCCGGCTTTGAAGATAGTGAGTATCCTAACCATGTCTATAAACTCTCTAAGGCGCTTTATGGGCTTAAGCAAGCCCCAAGAGCATGGTATGAATGCCTAAGAGATTTTCTTATCACTAATGGCTTCAAAGTCGGCAAGGCCAATCCTACTCCCTTTACTAAGACAATTGAGAATGATTTGTTTGTATGCCAAATTTATGTTGATGATATCATATTTGGGTCTACTAACAAATCTATTTGTGAAGAGTTTAGTAGGATCATGATTCAAAAATTTGAGATGTCTATGATGGGGGAGTTGAAGTATTTTCTAGGATTCCAAGTCAAGCAACTCCAAGAGGGCACCTTCATCTGCCAAACGAAGTACATTCAAGATATACTCACCAAGTTTGGAATGAAGGATGCCAAGCCCATCAAGACACCCATGGGAACCAATGGGCATCTCGACCTCGACACGGGAGGTAAATCCGTAGATCAAAAGGTATATCGGTCGATGATAGGTTCTTTACTCTATTTATGTGCATCTCGACCAGACATTATGCTTTCCATATGCATGTGTGCAAGGTTCCAAGCCGACCCTAAGGAAGTTCACCTTAGGGCCGTGAAGCGAATCTTGAGATATTTAGTTCAAACACCTAAGTTTGGTCTTTGGTACCCCAAGGGATCCTCATTTGATTTATTAGGATATTCCGATGCTGATTGGGCAGGGTGTAAGATTGATAGGAAGAGCACATCAGGGACTTGTCAGTTTCTAGGGAGATCCCTGGTGTCTTGGGCTTCAAAGAAACAAAACTCACTAGCTCTTTCTACCGCCGAAGCCGAGTACATTGCCGCAGACCATTGTTGTGCGCAATTGCTTTGGATGAGGCAAACCCTTAGAGACTATGGCTACAAATTTAGCAAAGTCCCTCTCCTATGTGATAATGAGAGTGCAATCCACATGGCGGATAATCCCGTTGAACACAGCCGCACTAAGCACATAGCCATTCGGTATCACTGAAAGGGAAATAGGCTTACACCTTTTCCTAATTAACTTTGGTGGTTGAATTGTCCAACACAAATAATTGGACTAACTAGTTTGCTCTAGATTATGAGTTTTACAGGTGCCAAAGGTTCACCACAAACCAATAAAAAGACCAAGAAAGGGTTCAAACAAAGAGAGCAAAAAGACCACCGAAGTGTGCCCTAGTCTAGCGCACCGGACTGTCCGGTGTGCCACCGGACAGTGTCCGGTGCACCAGGGGATTCCAGTCTGAACTCGCCACCTTCGGGAATTCTGGGAGCCGCTCCGCTATAATTCACCGGACTGTCCGGTGCACCACCGAACTGTCCGGTGTGCCAGCGGAGCAACAGCTACTTCGCGCCAACGGTCGTCCGCAAAACGCATTCAATGCGCTATAGTGCGCGCCAGAGTCAGAGCAGCGCCAGAAGGCGCACCAGACAATGTACAGTGGCTGTCCGGTGCACCACCGGACTGTCCGGTGACCCAGAAGACAGAAGCTCTAACGGTCGAACCCTAACGGTCGGGTGACGTGGCTGGCGCACCGGATAGTGTCCGGTGGTGCACCGGACTGTCCGGTGCGCCATGCGACAGCAGCCTCCACCAAACGGCTAGTTTGGTGGTTGGGGCTATAAATACCCCCAACCACCCCACATTCATTGCATCCAAGTTTTCAGACTTCCTACACCTTACAAGAGCTATAGCATTCAATACAAGACACACCAAAGAGATCAAATCCTCTCCCAAGTCCAAAGATCATTCCAATCAAATAGTGACTAGTGAGAGAGTGACTTGTGTTCATTTGAGCTCTTGCGCTTGGATTGCTTTTTCTTTCTCATTCTTTCTTGTGATCAACTCAATTGTAACCGAGGCAAGAGACACCAATTGTGTGGTGGTCCTTGCGGGGACTTAGTGTCCCGTTTGATTGAGAAGAGAAGCTCACTCGGTCTAAGTGACCGTTTGAGAGAGGGAGAGGGTTGAAAGAGACCCGGTCTTTGTGACCACCTCAACGGGGAGTAGGTTTGCAAGAACCGAACCTCGGTAAAACAAATCATCATGTCACACCCTTTATTTGCTTGTGATTTGTTTTCGCCCTCTCTCTCGGACTCGATTTTAATTCTAACGCTAACCCCGGCTTGTAGTTGTGCTTAAACTTTGTAAATTTCAGATTCGCCCTATTCACCCCCTCTAGGCGACTTTCAATTGGTATCAAAGCCTGGTGCTTCATTAGAGCCTAACCGCTCGAAGTGATGTCGAGAGATCACACCAAGAAGGAGATGGTGACCGGCGACAAGCCCGCTACAAGCCACGGGAAGGCTCCATCGGGAGAGTCCCGCAACAAAGGGAAGGAGAAGGAGTCGTCTTCTCACAAGTCGCATCGAAGTGGCGAAAAGAAAAAGAAGATGAGGAAGGTGGTCTACTACGAGACCGACTCTTCATCGCCATCCACCTCCGACTCCGACGCGCCGTTCGTAACTTCTAAGCGCCATGAGCGCAAGGAGTTTAGTAAGATTCCCCTACACTACCCTCGCATTTTTAAACGTACTCCATTACTTTCTGTTCCATTAGGCAAGCCACCGGTTTTTGACGATGAAGATTATAACATGTGGAGTGACAAAATGAGGCATCATCTAACCTCACTCCACACTAGTATTTGGAACGTTGTTGAGTTTGGTGTACAGGTACCATCCGTAGGGGATGAAGACTATGATTCGAACGAAGTTGCCCAAATCTGACACTTCAACTCACAAGCCACCACAATACTCCTCGCCTCTCTAAGTCAAGAGGAGTATAACAAGGTGCAAGGATTGAAGAGCGCCAAGGAGATTTTGGACGTCCTCAAAACGGCGCACGAAGGAGATGAGGTGACCAAGATCACTAAGAGGGAGACGATCGAGGGGGAGCTCGGTCGATTCATGCTTCACCAAGGGGAGGAGCCACAAGCGATGTACAACCGGCTCAAGACCTTGGTGAACCAAGTGCGCAACCTCGGGAGCACAAAGTGGGATGACCATGAAATGGTCAAGGTTATTCTAAGATCACTAGTTTTTCTTAATCCTACTCAAGTACAGTTAATTCGTGGTGATCCTAGATACAAAATAATGTCTCCCGAGGAAGTGATAGGTAAATTTGTGAGCTTTGAACTAATGATCAAAGGCTCCAAAAAGATCATCGAGCAAGGCGCATCCTCCTCCGTACCCGAAGCACAACCCGTTGCATTCAAAGCAACGGAGGAGAAGAAAAAAGATTCTACTCCAAGTAGAATCCCCATCGACGCCTCCAAGCTCGACAATGAGGAGATGGCGCTTATTATCAAAAGCTTCCGTCAAATCCTCAAACAAAGGAAGGGGAAGGATTACAAGCCCCGTTCCAAGAAAGTGTGCTACAAGTGTGGTAAGCCCGGTCATTTTATTGCAAAATGTCCATTATCTAGTGATAGTGACAGGGGCGACGACAAGAAGGGAAAGAGGAGAGAAAAGAAGAGGTACTACAAGAAGAAGGGCGGCGATGCCCATGTTTGCCGGGAGTGGGACTCCGATGAGAGCTCCACCGACTCCTCCTCCGACGAGGACACCGCCAACGTCATCGTCAACAAAGCGCTCCTCTTCCCCAACGTCGGCCACAAGTGCCTCATGGCAAAGGATGGCAAAAGGAAGAAGGTAAAATCAAAATCCTCAACTAAATATGCAACATCTAGCGATGAGGCTAATTCTAGTGATAATGAGGATGACCTGTTTACTCTTTTTGCCAACTTAAACATGCAACAAAAAGAAAAATTAAATGAATTAATTAGTGCTATTCATGATAAGGATGAACTCTTGGATAGCCAAGAGGACTTCCTAATCAAAGAAAACAAGAAGCATGTTAAGGTGAAAAATGCTTATGCTCTAGAAGTTGAAAAATGTGAAAAATTAACTAGTAAGCTAAGCACTTGCCATGATATTATTTCCAACCTTAGAAATGAGAATGCCAATTTAATTGCTAAGGTTGGGAAGCTTGATGATTGTGATGATTCAAATGTTAGTCTTAGAAATGATAATGCCAATTTAATTGCTAAGATTGATCAATTGAATACCTCTCTTGCTAGCCTTAGGAATGAGAATGAAAAATTGATTGCCAAGGCTAAGGAACTAGATGTTTGCAATGCTACTATTTCCAATCTTAGAGATGAGAATGGTATTTTGCATGCTAAGATTGTTGAATTTAATACTTGCAAACCCTCTACATCTTCCGTTGAGCATGTTACTATTTGCACTAGATGTAGAGATATTAATGTTGATGCTATTCATGATCACCTAGCTTTAATTAAACAACAAAATGATCACATAGCTCAACTTAATGCCAAAATTCATGAGCATGACTTAGAAAATGAAAAATTTAAATTTGCTAGAAGCATGCTCTATAGTGGGAGACGTCCTGGCATTAAGGATGGCATTGGCTTCCAACAAGGAGACAATGTTAAGCTTAATGCCCCACCTAAAAGATTGTCCAATTTTGTTAAGGGCAAGGCTCTCGTGGTTCAGGATAACGAGGGTTACATTTTATACCCTACCGGTTATCCCGAACACAAAATTAGGAGAATTCACTCTAGGAAGTCCCACTCTGGCCCTAATCATGCTTTTATGTATAAGAGTGAGACATCTAGTTCTAGGCAATCAACCCATGCTAAATTGCCTAAGAAGAAAACTCTTAAAGCATCAAATAATCATAATGTTTCATTTAGAACTTTTGATGCTTCTTATGTGCTAACCAACAAATCAGGCAAGGTAGTTGCCAAGTATGTTGGGGGCAAACACAAGGGATCAAAAACTTGTGTTTGGGTACCCAAAGTTCTTGTATCTAATGTCAAAGGACCCAAAACTGTTTGGGTACCTAAAATCAAGAACTAAATTTGTTTTGTAGGTTTATGCATCCGGGGGCTCTAGTTGGACCATCGATAGCGGGTGCACAAACCATATGACTGGGGAGAAAAAGATGTTCTCCTCCTATGAGAAAAACCAAGATCCTCAACGAGCTATCACATTCGGGGATGGAAATCAAGGTTTGGTCAAAGGATTGGGTAAAATTGCTATATCACCTGACCATTCTATTTCCAATGTTTTTCTTGTAGATTCATTAGATTACAACTTGCTTTTTGTTTCTCAATTATGTAAAATGGGCTACAACTGTCTTTTTACGGATACAGGTGTCACTGTCTTTAGAAGAAGTGATGATTCAGTAGCTTTTAAGGGAGTATTAGAGGGTCAGCTATACCTAGTTGATTTCAATAGAGCTGAACTCGATACTTGCTTAATCGCTAAGACTAACATGGGTTGGCTCTGGCATCGCCGACTAGCCCATGTTGGGATGAAGAATCTTCACAAGCTTCTAAAGGGAGAACACATTTTGGGACTAACAAATGTGCATTTTGAGAAAGACAGGATTTGTAGCGCATGCCAAGTAGGGAAGCAAGTTGGTGTTCATCATCCACACAAGAACATCATGACGACTGACAGGCCACTGGAGTTACTCCACATGGATTTATTCGGCCCGATAGCTTACATAAGCATCGGCGGGAGTAAGTACTGTCTAGTTATTGTGGATGACTATTCTCGCTTCACTTGGGTATTCTTTTTACAGGAAAAATCTCAAACCCAAGAGACCTTAAAGGTATTCTTGAGACGGGCTCAAAATGAGTTCGGCTTGAGGATCAAGAAAATTAGAAGCGATAATGGGACGGAGTTCAAGAACTCACAAATAGAAGATTTTCTTGAGGAAGAGGGCATCAAGCATGAGTTCTCTTCTCCCTACACGCCACAACAAAATGGTATAGTGGAGAGGAAGAATAGAACTCTATTGGACATGGCAAGAACCATGCATGATGAGTATAAGACTTTGGATGGGTTTTGGGCCGAGGCGGTCAACACCGTTTGCTACGCCATCAACCGGTTGTATCTACACCGAATCCTCAAGAAGACATCATACGAACTCCTCACCGGTAAAAAGCCCAATGTTTCATATTTTAGAGTCTTTGGTAGCAAATGTTTTATTCTTGTTAAAAGAGGTAGAAAATCAAAATTTGCTCCTAAGGCTGTAGAAGGCTTTTTACTAGGATATGATTCAAACACAAGGGCATATAGAGTCTTTAACAAGTCCACTAGACTAGTTGAAGTTTCTTGTGACATTGTGTTTAATGAGACTAACGGCTCTCAAGTAGAGCAAGTTGATCTTAATTAATTAGATGATGAAGAGGCTCCGTGCGTAGCGCAAAGGAACATGTCCATTGGGGATGTGTGTCCTAAGGAATCCGAAGAGCCCATTCAAGCACAAGATCAACCATCCTCATCCATGCAAGCATCTCCACCAACTCAAGATGAGGATGAGGCTCAAGATGATGAAGGAGAAGATCAAGAAGATGAGCCACCTCAAGAAGACTGTTGGTGCTGTCTCTCGACAGCAAGGAGATCCAACACAGGTGAATGGGGATGGCAACAGGGCACTCGCGTGTGATGGCAAAAGCTCTGTTAATCTGGCCTCTCACGGGCACTGTGCGGGGGTATTTATAGGTATCCGAGTGCACGGCGCCTTGCGTTAAGGACGCATGTGCCCTCAGGTACCTAGTTTATCCCCAGAATATTCCTATAAAGCGGGGTTACAAGTTGTAATTACATGTACGCCTTTACAAATTAGGCCCGTAACACAGCCGCGGCCACGCAGGGCCTGTTACAATGGGCCCGACCTCATGTGGGCCTCGGAGCCGACCGAGGCCGCGCCGTAGGGAGGCGTTGCCGCAGGCCTTCGTCTGGTGCCGAATCGAGCGAAGGGTCTCCATGTTGTCCCTGGTGTCGATCAAGCGAAGGGTGTCCCTGCCTGCTTTGCCTGTCAGAGCGGGGGCTAAGCGGTGGAGACTTCGGGCGAAGGGTGGCGTTTCTGCCTTCGCTCCAACATTTGCCCTCCGAGGGACCAGTTCGACAAAGTCACCTGGTGCCGAAGACGTCGCTAGATGGCGGAGACGCTGCCCTCGCTCGAAGTGGTTCCGCGGGGGTTTTTGATGTGACCGTTGACGGACATCGTACTGTTGGACTGCGGGTTTTCCGAAGCGTCGCGCCCTGTGGGATTGCGGGTTTCCCGAGGAGCCGCGCCCTGCCTATAAAGGGGGGCGGGGGACGGCGCTGCTTGTACTTTGCCTTCCGCGCTCCGTGAAAACCCTAGCCGCCCGCCGTCTTTCTGCTCCTCTTCTTCTACTGCTCGCTTTGCCCCTCGGAGATCTGGCTCGAGTGAAGCAGACCGCCCGCCGCCGCCGACGGTACGTAGCAATGCCATCCTCTTCTTCTTCCGCCGACGCCACGCCGCCGGCCGCCGCCTCGTCTGAGGAGACGTTGAGTGGCGTGATGGTGGAGGAGCTGCGCGCCGGCGACTCTGTTGATTTTGGTGTGTCACGGATGACGTCGGCCCGCGTCGAAGAAATGCAGCGCTTGGGCTACTTTGGCGGCGGAGTCGCTCGTGCTCCGGGGACGGAGGAAGTCCCCGAGCCGGAGGGTGAGTTGGTTGTTTTTGAGGCGTTCTTCGTCGCCGGTCTCCGCTTGCCTGCGCACCGGTTTGTTGGCGAAGTCCTGCGTAGATTCAACGTGCAAATTCATCAGCTGACACCGAACGCCGTGGTGGCGCTGGCGAAGTATGTCTGGGCGACGACTTCGTACGGCGGACAGCCGTCGGTTGAAGTTTTTGCGAAGAATTACTGCTTGCATTGGCAGAAGAGGGTGATTGAGGGCGGAGTTGCCCAGTTCGGGTCGTGCACATTCACGCCGAAGACCGGCAAGACCACGATGCCAGTAGTGGAGTTGGTTCCGTGCGCCCGCAACAAGTGGGGCAATTGGAATGAATTTTGGTTTTACGTTGCTGAGGCTACTGTCGAAGGCCATGAAGGACTGCCCGTATCTGAGATGTGCTCTCATTATTACTCTGCGTATCCGCACTTTGAAGTGGCAGAAGAGGATGCAGACGAAGGGGCCCTTCGATGCGCCGCCGGTCAGAGCAGTGGTCGTGATTTAGTTGAAGAGTTTGTGGCGTACGGGGTCTGGCCCTTGGCGCACGGCTGGGCGTTGGGCGAAGTGTGCCCTCGCCAGATGCCCTTTCACGGAGGAAGGGTGGTGCGAAGTCCAGCCTTTGCACTGAATTTGCGAAACCGTGACCCGGCCGCCTTCGTGCGTGATGCTGAGGACTTGGCGGTGCGGCTCGTGGGGCGGTACGTGGCGAGGACGGAAGGCCAGCGCAGCTTCGATATTCGCGGGTCAAATGAACGTTTGAACAGGGTCTTCGAATTGAATCAATTGCCGTACGACGGCTACCCTGGACAAGACGAAGCGGACCGCCGTGGGAAGAAACCGGCGGTGGAGACTGGAGGCGACCCTGCGCTGACGGCCGCCCCCCTCCTCAAAAAAGAGAAAATTAGGTACTGCGATGGGAGGAATCGGGGTGTCTGATAGTTTTGCTAGGGAGTTAATGAGGACGTGCGCGGCCCCGGGGGAGAGGATGTCTTCGCCCGAGCTCCGGGAGTCTTCGGCTCGGATGCTGAGGGTTACCGGGGGCTGCTGGCCTAGAAATGTTCCTGTCCCCTGCGCGGCTGAGGAAGACTGTTTTACATCTCGTATGGTTCGTCAGTGGAGGGTTTTTCCTTACGGGCGAAATATCGGTGCTGTTGTGTGGGCAGTGATGGACAAGGATCGCCAGGGGGCCGCGCAAAAACGCCAGGCGACCGTAAGGATTCACGACGCCCGGCCGAAAAGGCAACGGGGGACGGCGAAGGCTGCGGCCTCCGGTGGAGGCAAGCCGCCGCTGGCGGCGAAGGCGGGCGCCGCTGCGCCCAGCAAGGCGCCGGAGGCAGCGGCGGGCGCCGGAGTCTCCAAGCCGACGAAGGTGGTGCCGCCGGCCAGCGGAGTGGCGGAAGCTTCGAAGGCGGCCCGAGCGTTGCCGCCGCCGGGCAAGCGCGTCGCCGACTTCGGCACCGACATTAGCGTGGACGATTATCTTGGGGGTAAGTCACCCGGCCGCCGTTTTTTTTTTTTTTTTTTTTTTTTTGATTGTTGATGCGCTACAGGGTCGGACGAGGACCGGCTTGTTATAGCTGTGCCTGCCGGGGCAATCGCGGCGGCGAAGGGCGGGGCCCTTGGCGCCGGAGGCGAGGTGTCGGCCCTCGCGAAGGTCAGAGACGAGGCTGGCGCGGCGACCCGCCGGCTGAAGGGAGTGACGGAGGCGCTGAATCAGGCGACGGAGGCGCTGAGTCAGGTCCGCCGAGTTTTTTTTTTTTTTTTTTTTTTTTTTTTTTTTTTTACGGCCATGGCCTTACGTGTTCTCTGCAGGTGGCCGACTTCACCAGCCGCACTGCGTCGGGGGCGCTCACGGCAGCCTTATCTGCCGAAGTCGAAAGACTTCGGACGCAACATGCTGACGCTGTCCGTGAGAAGTCTGCCTCCGACAGCAAGTGTCGTAAACTGGCGGACAAGGTGGCCGCCCTGGAGGAAGAAAAGGCTGAACTCCGGCGTCAGCTGGCGGAGGAGAGGAGGGAGGCCAACGAGGCCGTCGCCAAAGAGCAGACCGCGCAGGCGGAGGCTAGGCTGGCACGGGCGGAGGCCAATCTTGCCAAGGGGCTCGCCGAGGACCTGCGGGGGCGGCTCACCGCTCTGGAGAGCCGCACGAAGGGGGCCGAAGCCGCGGCACGGACGGAGGCCGAACGGACGCGCACGCAGCTTATGGCCACATACCGCGAGCTGGGTGCGCGGACTGGTGACTTCGTGGTGCCGGAGCGAGAGGCCGGACTTCGCTGCTTGGAATGGGTGCAAGAGGAGCTGCAGGAGCTCCCCACTGTCTTGGCTGGATTAATGTCGTTCGCCTCCCTGGTTACCTGCGAGGGGGCAATGAACGCACTCTCTCGCGAAGGGTGCCGGCACTATGAGGCCTTCGACCAGGCAGATGAAGATTTTGGGCGAGACATCTATAAGGTCGAAGACCCCGTGGTGAAGGAGTCCGCCGGCGCCCTCTATGATCGGATGTGGGGTCTGTATGGCGGTGAAGTGGTCAGGGAGCGGGCCGAGGCTGCGAGGGCTCAGGTAACGTTGTCGTTTGTTTGGCGTTTGCTGGATGTGGTCTGTGCGTGTGTTTGTTGACTTTTTGTATGTTTTGTTTTAGGCGGAGCGAGGCGAGCGGGTGGACGATTTCGGAGCACTGAACGACGCCCTACCTGACCCGGAGCCGGCCCCGGAGACTACGGAAAACGCACCAGGCGCCCCCCCATCTGCTGCGACAGTTGAAGACCGGCCCATGAAGGTGGCCGAAGGCGCTCCCGATGCCCTCGCAGCAGCCGCGCCGACCGTCGAAGATCCGACGGCGGAGGCGGTGGAAAGAATGGCGGGAGTGGCGGCGGAGACAACGGCGGAGGCACCCGCCGCGTCAGGGCCCTCGCAGGTGGCATAGTGGTTGTCTAGGGTTAGGAAATTTTGGATGTTTGTACTGAACTTTGGTTGCTGCGCAGGTTCAAGATTTTGGGCCTGCGCACGCAACCACTGCTACTGAGTTTTTGGCGGCCTCGACCGCGGAAGATGGTAATCAATATAGTGGGTCTGCATCTGAGTTTTTTGACTTTGCTGACTCCGGGAGCTCGGTTGAGTGGACTGAGGAGTCGTCGGAGGAGAATTTGGATTATTTTACGGCCTTGGACGTGGCTGCGGCGGAGGCCTCGCCACACGCCGCGGACGCGTCGGACGTGCCAGGCCCAAACGCCGGGCGCCGTCGATGAAGGGCGGTTGCAAAACGTAGGGTTAGCGCGGAGGAGCGGGCTTTGCTTTGTGTGAGTGGGGCCGGTCGGCAGGAACTGTTGTCTCTGCCGACCGCCGAGAGTGTAGGTGAGGGGGAACTGCGAAGGCTTTTTGCGGGTGAGGAGCTCAGGATAATGTTATTTAATTATAGGGAGATGGGAATTATTCCTAAAGTTGAACCGATGTAGAGTGTGGTGTCCTCGCTTGTGTATGTAGAGTCTTGTATGGTGGAATTGTGTGCCCTCGCGTGCATGTGTGTGAAGGCATTTTGTACTAACTGATTCGTTCGGCTGCGCTGTACTTGGTTGGCTATAATTGGTCTTGGCGTGAATGGTTCGATGTTGTCGTTTCGGCCGTTGTTGTGCTAGTCCAGGTGTACCCTTAAGTGTCTTCTGCACGGATAGTCTTCGGTTTTTTCGCAGTTGCTGTGTTAAACCGGTTGCGCCCTTAGGCGACTTCGGCGCGGATAGTCTTCGCGATAGACTTAAATTTTTTTCGCACTTGTTGTGCTAATCCGGCTGCACCCGTAGGCGACTTCCGCACGGATAGTCTTCGCGATAGACTTAGATTTTTTCCGCACTTGTTGTGCTAATCCGGCTGCACCCTTAGGCGACTTCGGCACGGATAGTCTTCGCGATAGACTTAGATTTTTTCCGCACTTGTTGTGCTAATCCGGCTGCACCCTTAGGCGACTTCGGCACGGATAGTCTTCGCGATAGACTTAGATTTTTTCCGCACTTGTTGTGCTAATCCGGCTGCACCCGTAGGCGACTTCCGCACGGATAGTCTTCGCGATAGACTTAGATTTTTTCCGCACTTGTTGTGCTAATCCGGCTGCACCCTTAGGCGACTTCGGCACGGATAGTCTTCGCGATAGACTTAGATTTTTTCCGCACTTGTTGTGCTAATCCGGCTGCACCCGTAGGCGACTTCCGCACGGATAGTCTTCGCGATAGACTTAGATTTTTTCCGCACTTGTTGTGCTAATCCGGCTGCACCCTTAGGCGACTTCTGCGCGGATTTGTCGCACGCGAGGGTAGCTAGCGCTTAGCCTCGCGGTGACCTCGTGGTGGTCGAATGTCGAAGACCGTCAACGCGGTCTTTTTCGACGCATGTCTTTTTGCGGGGGATTTTTTACGCATATATTACTTGGCTCCGCCTCGTTAAAAACCTCACCCCCCGGGAGGAAAAGAGTGCGGGCCGGTGCAAGATTGTTTTTGCAAATTACAAGGGCGAAGACAGCCCTGGAGAATCAAACAAAAAATTTGCGGAGGTTGTCAATGTTCCAGGAATGCTCCAGGTCCTCGCCGGTTTGTGTTGTGAGCCTGTATGCGCTGGGGGAGGCCTTCGTCTTGACGATGAAAGGGCCTTCCCACCTGGGCTCCAGCTTGCCCCTTGACTCCGTCCGAGCTGTCCGAATGAGCACGAGGTCCCCCTCGCTGAACTCCCTCGGGGTGACTGAGTGGTCGCGCCATGCTTTGGTCTGGGCTTGATACTTGTTCAGAGCTTGTAGGGCGAAGACACGGTCTCCGTCGATGAGATCCTTTGAAGTCGGCTCGTCCACATCTGGGACGGCTGACGGGACCGTTCGCGGGGACCCGTGCTTTATTTCCTGCGGGGTCATGGCCTCCGATCCGTATAACAGACGGAAAGGAGTGAACCCGGTCGCCCTGCACTCGGTCGTGTTTAGTGCCCAGACTGCCTCAGGTAAGAAATCGCTCCATTTGCCCTTTTTTTCATCGAGGAGCATTTTTTTGATAGCTGTGAAGATTTTTCCGTTGGCGCGCTCCACGACCCCGTTGGACTGCGGATGATAGACTGAGGCGAAGGCAAGCTTGGTGCCAATGGAGAAACAGAAGTCCTTGAAGTCTTGGTTATCAAACTGTTTGCCGTTGTCGACCGTTAACTCGGACGGTACTCCGAAACGGCAAACGATGTTCTGCCAGAAGAATTTCTGAGCAGTCTTTGATGTTATTGTGGAGACAGCCCGTGCCTCGATCCACTTGGTGAAGTACTCGACCGCGACGAAGGCGAACTTGAGATTCCCCTGAGCGGTGGGCAGGGGTCCAACAATGTCGAGACCCCAGCGCTGGAGAGGCCATGTGTGGGCGATCAGCTTTGTGTACTGCGAAGGGCCGCCTGGTCGAGGAGAGAACTTCTGGCAGGCTTCGCAGGACCGAGTGACACGATTCGCGGCGCAAATCATTGCTGGCCAGTAGAAACCCTGGCGGATCACCTTAGCAGCTAGGGCCCTTGGGCCCGCGTGCGAGCCGCACGTGCCACTGTGGACTTCACGCAGGACCTGCATGCCTTCGGCCTCGGTGACGCACTTAAGCATTGGTTGGCTGACTCCTTTTTTGTATAGCTGGCCTTCAATCAGAGCGAAGTCCCGGCTTCGATGTCTGAGGCGCTTGGCCTCACTGATGTCAGCTGGGTGATAATACCCCTGCAGGAACAGGGTAATGGGTGCTCGCCAGTCTTCGGTCATGATGAGGTTGACTGTACGGTGGCCCTCGATGTCGTTGGTTATATGGAGCCCTTCGGGGCTCCGGACTGCTGGCGTGCCGATGACGTGGAAGAACACGTCGGAGGGCAGAGTTTCGCCCCTGGCCGCGGCCTTGGCCAATGCGTCGGCCTCCTCATTCTTGGCCCGGTCCACATGCTGCACGGTGAACCCCTTGAACTGTCTCTCAAGACTTCGGATGGCCGCAAGGTACTGCATGAGCGCGGGGTCCTTGGCTGCATAGTCTTTGTCGACCTGGCCGGCAACGACCTTGGAGTCTGTTTTAATGATGCAAGTGGTGACTCCGAGGGCCCTCAGCTTGCGGAGGCCGAGGATGACTGCTTCGTATTCTGCTATATTATTTGTGCACCTGTCGGATTCCAGATTGAAGCTGAGTCGTGCTGCATATCTGTGCTTGACTCCGACTGGTGATGTTATGATTGCAGCGACGCCTGCCCCCGCATGGCACCATGCGCCATCGCAATGGATCGTCCAGACCTTCTCTGTGGTCGGGTCCGGCTGTGTTGCTGGCCCGGTCCAGTCGACGACGAAGTCTGCCAGGACTTGCGATTTGATGGCTGTCCTGGGCTCGAAATTGATGTGGTAGCCGGAGAGTTCGGCTGCCCACTTGGCGATCCTTACCGATGCCTCCGGGTTTCTAAACAGTTCGCCGAGCCCCCTATCTGAGGTGACACGGACCTTGAATGCTTCAAAATAATGGCGCAGCTTGCGCGAGGACATGACGACTGCGTAGGCGATCTTCTCCAGCTCTGTCATGTTGCATTTGGACGGAGTCAGGACCTCGGAGACGTAATAAACAGGGCACTGTCTGACGGCGCCTTCGACTGTCTGCTCCTGCACTAGTGCCGCGCTGACCGCGTGCGGCGAAGCCGCGACATAGAGCAATAAGGGGAGCGAGGAGTCGGGGCTCGTGAGGGTGGCCAGCTCCGTTAAGTACTGCTTTAATGATGCGAAGGCCGCTGCTTGCTCCGGCCCCCAAGCGAAGTCTTTTGCGCCGCGGAGAGTTTTGAGGAAAGGAAGACTTCGCTCGGCCGACCTGGAAATGAATCTGTTGAGAGCAGCCAATCTGCCTGTCAGACGCTGGACATCCCTGGTGGACTGCGGAGGCGACATGTCGATGATGGCCTGGATCTTGGTTGGGTTGGCCTCGATGCCGCGGTGCGACACCAGGTAGCCCAATATCTTGCCCTGGCGAACACCGAAAACGCACTTTTCCGGGTTCAAGCGGAGTCGTGCGTCTCGCATGTTTGCGAATGTCTCGGCCAGGTCGGCGAGGTGGTCCTCCTTATTTTTGCTGGCGACGACGATGTCATCCACATATGTAAATATATTTCTGCCGACCTGGCCCTCCAGTACTGTTTTGGTGAGTCTGGAGAATGTGGACCCGGCGTTCTTGAGACCCTCCGGCATTCTGATGAAGCAATAAGTGCCGAAGGGTGTTATGAAACTGGTGCTGGCCTTGTCTTCTTCCTTCATGTATATCTGGTGATAGCCGGAGAAGCAGTCGAGGAGAGACATGACCTCGCAGCCGGCCGCGCTATCGACTATTTTGTCGATCCGTGGCAACGGGAAATTGTCTTTTGGGCAGGCCTTATTGAGACTGGTGAAGTCTATGCACATCCGCCATTTCCCGCTTTTTTTCTGCACCATTACAACATTGGAGAGCCATGTGGGATAAGCCACTGGCTCGATAAATTTAGCCTCTAGGAGGCGGTGCACCTCCGCCTTGGCGGCCTCTGTCTTTTCATCGGACATTTTGCGAAGCTTTTGCTTTCTTGGTCGCACCGAGGGGTCGACCCCCAGACCGTGCTCGATTATGGATCGGCTGACTCCGACCAGGTCGAGGGCGGACCAGGCGAAGACATCTTTATTTTTGGCCAGGCGGCAGAGAAGCTTCTCTTCTTCATGCGGGGTAAGGTCTTCGCTGATGGTGACTGTCTGCTTGGGCGTGGCCTGATCGAGGGGGACAGTCTTGGTCCCATCCTGACTCTGCAACTGAGCCTTGGCGTGCTGCTTGTCAGTGGGGCTGGCGGGCGCAGGGACCTCGCACTGTGTCGTGAGACAGTGCACGTTCCTCTGACCAGGCACGAAGTCCCGCTCTATGTTGCGCGCAGCCTGCTGGTTACCGCGGACCGTGATTACGCCTAGAGGGCCTGGTATCTTCATGCACAAATACAGTCCGTGGATGGCAGCTTCAAACTTATTGATGGAGCCCCGACCCATGATGGCGTTGTATGGATATACCATATCCACGATGTCAAAAGTCACTTGCTCGCTTCGGGCATTGGGTGCTACACCGAAGGAGAGGGGCAATTCTATTTTGCCGACGGGGAAGGTGCCCTTGCCGCCGAAGCCATACAACGGGTTGTCCGAAGGCTTGAGCAGGCTGTGGCTGATGCCCATGCGATCGAAGGCATGGAGGAAGATGATGTCCGCCTGGCTGCCGTTGTCGACGAGGACCTTGCGCAGGTCCCAGCCTGCCACGCTGCAATTGATGACCATGGCATCGCAGTGGGGGGCACTGCGCAAGTCGACGTCTCGTGCGTCGAAGGTGAGCGGTATGTGGGACCACTTCGTCTGCACAACTGGGCCCGTGACAGCGACATGGTTTACGCTGCGGTAATGGTCCCGCTTCTGCCGCTTGGTGTCGAAGTCGGTGCTGGACCCCCCAGTTATCATATGAATGACTCCGCGATAAGGTTGATCGGCGAAGTCTTCCTGTTTTGGGGCGTGGGGGATGTTTTGTGGTGGTGGAGGCGGAGGATGTACGATTTGTACTTCCTGATGATGTTGGTAAGCGTGGTGCGGTGGATGCGGGGCGGGAGCGTGGATATATGGTGGAGGGGGTGGCTGGTAATTATGCGCGACAATTCTGGGGTTGTCGGCTGGCTGCGCCCTCGCCATTCTGTCTCTGGTGGCCTTTACTTCGGGGCAGTCTTTAGTTTGGTGGGCGCAGTCTTCGCCGTGGAAGAGGCAGTAAAATCGGCGCGGCGGAGGGAGTGGCTGCGCACGCCCTCGGCCCCTGCCGCGAGTTCCACTTCCGCGGCCCTGGGGGGGATATTCTTGGCGACGAAGGGGGTCAGCGGCCGGCTGCTGGTTGGCGATGTTGTGCACTTGCTGCTGACCGCGGCTGTCCCGACCGGAGTCTGGCTGCGGAGTCCTTGTCCACGTGCGGCTGGACTGCGGAGCATCTTTTGGCTTCCGCTGGGACTCAATCTTGCGCTGGTGGAGCTCCTCGGACCTGGCGTACTTTTCAAACAGCTGGTACAGCTCTTGGAGGTTCTTGGGCGGGTCCCTGATGCAATGGCTGTAAAGGACGCCAGCGCGAAGACCACTGATAGCATAGTGGATGGCAATCTGGTCATCGACTGAGGGTAGCTGTGACTTGAGAGTCAGGAATTTGCGGTAATATTCCCTCAGGGTCTCCTTCTCTAGCTGCTTGCAGAGCGAGAGCTCGTCCAGGGCGTCGGTGTCCGGGCGGTACCCCTGGAAGTTGAGGAGGAACTTGTCCCGGAGACTTCTCCAGGAATCGATGGACAGCGGGGGCAACCTGGTGAACCAGGTGAGCGCGGGGCCCTCGAGGGCGATGATGAAGGACTTCGCCATTGTGGCGTCGTCCCCTCCGGACGATGCGACGGCGACCTGGTAACTCATTATGTATTGAGCCGGGTCGGTGCTGCCGTTGTACTTGGGGTAGGTCCCAGCCCGGAAGTTAGCTGGCCACGGCGTCACTTGCAGGTGAGGCGCCAGGGGGCTTCGCTCATCGAGATAGTTGACCCCTTGGAATGGCGCGGCGTGCTGGAAAGTGAAGTCGCGCTGGGGGAAACGCGGGTCCTCCGGTTGTGCGCGGTGTTGCAGGGGTGGCCCATGCTGCAGGCCGGGGTGGCCCTCGCGCGTGTCTTCGTTTTGTGCGCGCTGCTGGAGGGATGATTCGTGCCGCGGGCTGAGGTGGCCTTCGCGCTGCATCAGCGCGATCTCCCGCTCGAGTTCCTGGGCCTTGAGCTCTTCGTCGCGGATCATCTGCCGCACTTTGGCGAGTGCGGACACACGCTGGCGCTTGGCCTCCAGTATCTCCTTCTGCCTCTGGAGGTTGCGGTTCTTGAGGCGCAGGGCGCGCAGCTGTAGTTGTTCCTCTGCTGAGATGCCGAGGACCTCACCGTCCTCGGCGAGGTCCGCGCCCTCCGGTGGTGCGAAGCCTGAGGGAGGTGCGAAGCCTGGGGGAGGTGCGAAGCCTGAGGGTTGTCCCTCGGGGTCGCAGGTGCGGTGGGTGTCGTCTTCGGTGGCCTCTTGGTGGGTGGATTGGGTGAGGGCGAGGGCCTTGCCCTTTCTTGCGGCGAGCAGTGCTGCCTTCGCAGCCTCGTCAGCCTTCGGGTTAGCTCTCTTGGGTGCCATCGCGGGTGGTTGTCTCGTAGCACGAACGGTGGGCGCCAAATGTTGGTGCTGTCTCTCGACAGCAAGGAGATCCAACACAGGTGAATGGGGATGGCAACAGGGCACTCGCGTGTGATGGCAAAAGCTCTGTTAATCTGGCCTCTCACGGGCACTGTGCGGGGGTATTTATAGGTATCCGAGTGCACGGCGCCTTGCGTTAAGGACGCATGTGCCCTCAGGTACCTAGTTTATCCCCAGAATATTCCTATAAAGCGGGGTTACAAGTTGTAATTACATGTACGCCTTTACAAATTAGGCCCGTAACACAGCCGCGGCCACGCAGGGCCTGTTACAATGGGCCCGACCTCATGTGGGCCTCGGAGCCGACCGAGGCCGCGCCGTAGGGAGGCGTTGCCGCAGGCCTTCGTCTGGTGCCGAATCGAGCGAAGGGTCTCCATGTTGTCCCTGGTGTCGATCAAGCGAAGGGTGTCCCTGCCTGCTTTGCCTGTCAGAGCGGGGGCTAAGCGGTGGAGACTTCGGGCGAAGGGTGGCGTTTCTGCCTTCGCTCCAACAAAGACGGCAATGATCAAGGGGGAGATGCAAATGATCAAAACAAGGAGGATGAACAAAATCCAAGACCGCCACACCCAAGAGTCCACCAAGCAATTCAACGAGATCACCCCATGAACACCATCCTCGGCGACATTCATAAGGGGGTAACTACTCGATCTCGTGTTGCTCATTTTTGTGAACATTACTCTTTTGTTTCCTCTATTGAGTCACATAGGGTAGAGGAAGCACTTGAAGATTTGGATTGGGTGATGGCGATGCAAGAGGAGCTCAACAACTTCACGAGGAATGAGGTATGACATTTAGTTCCACGTCCTAACCAAAATGTTGTAGGAACCAAGTGGGTCTTTCGCAACAAACAAGATGAGCATGGTGTGGTGACAAGGAACAAAGCCCGACTTGTGGCCAAGGGATACTCACAAGTCGAAGGTTTGGATTTCGGTGAAACCTATGCACCTGTAGCAAGGCTCGAGTCAATTCGCATTCTACTTGCCTATGCTACTTACCATGGCTTTAAGCTTTATCAAATGGACGTGAAAAGTGCCTTCCTCAATGGACCAATCAAGGAAGAGGTCTATGTTGAGCAACCTCCTGGCTTTGAAAATAGTGAGTATCCTAACCATGTTTATAGACTCTCTAAGGCGCTTTATGGGCTCAAGCAAGCCCCAAGAGCATGGTATGAATGCCTAAGAGACTTTCTTATTGCAAATGGCTTCAAAGTTGGAAAAGCCGATCCTACTCTCTTTACTAAAACACTTGCAAATGATTTGTTTGTATGCCAAATTTACGTTGATGATATCATATTTGGGTCTACTAACGAATCTACATGTGAAGAGTTTAGTAGGATCATGACACAAAAATTCGAGATGTCTATGATGGGGGAGTTGAAATATTTCTTAGGATTTCAAGTCAAGCAACTCCAAGAGGGCACCTTCATCAGCCAAACAAAGTACATTCAAGACATTCTCACAAAGTTTGGGATGAAGGATGCCAAGCCCATCAAGACACCCATGGGAACAAATGGGCATCTCGACCTCGACACGGGAGGTAAATCCGTCGATCAAAAGGTATACCGGTCGATGATAGGTTCCTTACTCTATTTATGTGCTTCACGACCGGATATTATGCTTTCCGTATGCACATGTGCAAGATTCTAAGCCGATCCTAAGGAAGTTGACCTTAGGGCCGTAAAACGAATCTTGAGATATTTAGTTTATACTCCTAAGTTTGGCCTTTGGTACCCCAGGGGATCCACATTTGATTTAATTGGTTATTCCGATGCTGATTGGGCAGGGTGTAAAATTAATAGAAAGAGCACATCAGGGACTTGCCAGTTCTTGGGAAGATCTCTGGTGTCTTGGGCTTCAAAGAAGCAAAATTCTGTGGCTCTTTCTACCGCCGAAGCCGAGTATATTGCCGCAGGCCATTGTTGCGCGCAATTGCTTTGGATGAGGAAAACCCTTAGGGACTATGGTTACAAATTAACCAAAGTTCCTCTTCTATGTGATAATGAGAGTGCTATCCGCATGGCGGATAATCCCGTTGAGTATAGCCACACTAAACACATAGCCATTCGGTATCATTTTCTAAGGGATCACCAACAAAAGGGGGATATCGAGATGGCATATGTTAACACCAAAGAGCAATTAGCCGATATCTTTACCAAGCCATTAGATGAGCAAACATTTACCAAACATAGGCATGAGCTAAATATTCTTGATTCTAGGAATTTTGATTGATACTTTGCACACATAGCTCATATCTATACCCTTGATCATCTCTTTCATATGCTATGACTAATGTGTTTTTCAAGTGCACCTTATGCTAAGTCATAAATTGAAAGGGGAAATGGTGTCTTCGGCGAAGACAAGGCTTCCACTCCACTCCATCGAATCATTCATCCTTCGCCGTCGCTCCGCACACCTCTCCAACCTTGGTATAATCTTCACTCATATATTATTTACCATAGGGGGAGAAAGTAGTTACAAAGGGCTTATATCTCACTCACAAGTATCCGTTTTTGGCGATTCATGCCAAAGGGGGAGAAAGTATGAGCCCAAAGCAAAAGGATCGCACCACCACCAATTTTTTTTTAAATGAAGTTTTTCAAATTGATATCTTATTGTGTTCAAAAGGGGGAGAAAGTAGTTTCTTCAAATCTTGCAAAACCCCCTTGAACATCTAAGAGGAGAATTTTATTTAGGGGGAGTTTTGTTTAAGTCAAAGGAAAAGCATTTGAGATAGGGGGAGAAAATTTCAAATCTTGAAAATGCTTTCTTCAATCTTATTCATGTACCTTTGACTATTTGCAAAAGGTTTTTGAAAAGAATTTTACAAAGAATTTGCAAAACAAAACCCGTGGTGCAAATGTGGTCCAAAATTTTAAAAAAGAAGAAAAAACCATCCATGCACATCTATTGAGATAAGTATATTGGTTTCAATTGCAAGCAACTTTTGCACTTACATTATGCAAACTAGTTCAATTCTGCACTTTTATATTTGCTTTGGTTTGTGTTGGCATCAATCACCAAAAGGGGGAGATTGAAAGGGAAATAGGCTTACACCTTTTCCTAATTAATTTTGGTGGTTGAATTGTCCAACACAAATAATTGGACTAACTAGTTTGCTCTAGATTATGAGTTTTACAGATGCCAAAGGTTCACCACAACCAATAAAAAGACCAAGAAAGGGTTCAAACAAAGAGAGCAAAAAGACCACCGAAGTGTGCCCTGGTCTGGCGCACCGGACTGTCCGGTGTGCCACCGGACAGTGTCCGGTGCACCAGGGGATTCCAGTTTGAACTCGCCACCTTCGGGAATTCTGGGAGCCGCTCCGCTATAATTCACCGGACTGTCCGGTGCACCATCGGACTGTCCGGTGTGCCAGCGGAGCAACGACTACTTCGCACCAACGGTCGTCTGCAAAACGCATTCAATGCGCTACAGTGCGCGCTAGAGTCAGAGCAGCGCCAGAAGGCGCACCGGACAATGTACAGTGGCTGTCCGATGCACCACCGGACTGTCTGGTGACCCAGAAGACAGAAGCTCCAACGATCGAACCCTAACGGTCGGGTGACGTGGCTGGCGCACCGGACTGTCCGGTGCGCCATGCGACAACAGCCTCCACCAAACGGCTAGTTTGGTGGTTGGGGCTATAAATACCCCCAACCACCCCACATTCATTGCATCCAAGTTTTCAGACTTCCTACACCTTACAAGAGCTATAGCATTCAATACAAGACACACCAAAGAGATCAAATCCTCTCCCAAGTCCAAAGATCATTCCAATCAAATAGTGACTAGTGAGAGAGTGACTTGTGTTCATTTGAGCTCTTGCGCTTGGATTGCTTTTTCTTTCTCATTCTTTCTTGTGATCAACTCAATTGTAACCGAGGCAAGAGACACCAATTGTGTGGTGGTCCTTGCGGGGACTTAGTGTCCCGTTTGATTGAGAAGAGAAGCTCACTCGGTCTAAGTGACCGTTTGAGAGAGGGAAAGGGTTGAAAGAGACCCGGTCTTTATGACCACCTCAACGGGGAGTAGGTTTGCAAGAACCAAACCTCGGTAAAACAAATCATCGTGTCACACTCTTTATTTGCTTGTGATTTGTTTTCGCCCTCTCTCTCGGACTCAATTTTAATTCTAACGCTAACCCCGGCTTGTAGTTGTGCTTAAACTTTGTAAATTTCAGATTCGCCCTATTGACCCCCTCCTCTAGGCGACTTTCAATCACTTTTTGAGAGATCACCAACAAAAGGGGGATATCGAGATAGCCTACATAAACACCAAAGATCAATTGGCCGATATCTTTACCAAGCCTTTAAATGAGAAAACCTTTACCAAACTTAGGAATGAGCTAAATATTCTTGATTCTAGGAATTTTGATTGATCCTTTGCACACATAGCTCATTTATATACCTTTGATCATATCTCTTTTTATGTCTATGACTAATGTGTTTTCAAGTATAATATTATGCTTAGTCATAGATATTGAAAGGGAAATGAAGTATTCGGCAAAGAAGGCGCTTCCACTCAACTCCAATGGTATTTGCCGGTACTCCGCATCGTTCTTCACTTTGGTATAATCTTCACTCATATTTTTGTGTTTGCCGAAGGGGGAAAAAGTTTGAAAAGGGGCTTATATCTCACTCACAAGTATCCGTTTTTGGTGATTCATGCCAAAGGGGGAGAAAGTATGAGCCCAAAGCAAAAGGACCGCACCACCACCAAATTTAAAAAATGAAGTTTTTTCAAATTGATATCTTATTGTGTTCAAAAGGGGGAGAAAGTAGTATCTTCAAAACTTGCAAAACCCTCTTGAACACTAAGAGGAGAATTTTATTTAGGGGGAGTTTTGTTTTAGTCAAAGGAAAAGCATTTGAGACAGGGGAGAAAATTTCAAATCTTGAAAATGCTTTCTTCAATCTTATTCATATACCTTTGACTATTTGCAAAATGATTTTGAAAATTTTTACAAAGGATTTGCAAAAAAAAAACTCGTGGTGCAAATGTGGTCCAAAGTTTTAAATAAGAAAACCATCCATGCACATCTATTGAAATAAGTTTATTGGTTTCAATTCCAAGAAACCTTTGCACTTACCTTATGCAAACTAGTTCAATTCTGCACTTTTATATTTGCTTTGGTTTGTGTTGGCATCAATCACCAAAAAGGGGGAGATTGAAAGGGAAATAGGGTCAAACCTTTTCCTATATGAATTTTGGTGGTTGAATTGCCCAACACAAATTATTGGACTAACTAGTTTGCTCTAGATTATGAGTTCTACAGGTGCCAAAGGTTCACAACAAACCAATACTAAGTCAAAAGAAAGGGTTCAAAACAAAGGAGCAAAGTATACCGAAGGCACCCCTGGTCTGGCGCACCGGACTATCCGGTGCACCACTGGACAGTGTCCGGTGCACCAGGGAGATCGACGCTGAACTTGCCAGCTTCGGGAATTTGGGAGGCCGCTCCGCTATAATTCACCAGACTGTCCGGTGTAACACCGGACTGTCCGGTGTGCCAGCGGAGCAACGGCTACTTCACGCCAACGGTCGTCTGCAGAAGACATTAAATGCGCTACAGTGCGCGCCTGCGCGCGCAGAAGTCAGAGCAGGCGCCAGAAGGTGCACCGGACAGTCTACAGGACCTGTCCAGTGCACCACCGGACTGTCCAGTGGCCCCAACTGTCAGAGCTCCAATGGTCGGAACCCAACGGCCTGGTGACGTGGCTGGCACACCGGACAGTGTCCGGTGGCGCACCGGACTGTCCGGTGCACCATACGACAGAAGCCCTCACCAACGGTTCTTTTGGTGGTTGGGGCTATAAATACCCCCCAACCACCACACTTCAATGCATCCAAGTTTTCTGCCTTCAAACCTCATACAAGAGCTATAGCATTCAATACAAGACACAAACAAAGAGATGTAATCCTCTCCCAAGTCTGGAATCACTCCAAACAAATTAGTGACTAGAGAGAGAGAGACTTTTGTGTTCTTTTGAGCTCTTGCGCTTGGATTGCTTTTCTTCTTTCTCATTCTTGTTTCCATAACACTTGTAATCAAAACAAGAGACACCAATTGTGTGGTGGTCCTTGTAGTGGACTTAGTGTCCCATTTGATTGAGAAGAGAAGCTCACTCGGTCTAAGTGACCGTTTGAGAGAGGGAAAGGGTTGAAAGAGACCCGGTCTTTGTGACCACCTCAACGGGGAGTAGGTTTGCAAGAACCGAACCTCGGTAAAACAAATCACCGTGTCTTTCATTCTTATTTGCTTGTGGTTTGTTTTCGCCCTCTCTTTTGGACTCGCTTATATTTCTAACGCTAATCCTGACTTGTAGTTGTGCTTAAGTTTATAATTTTCAGATTCCGCCTATTCACCGCCCTCTAGGCGACTTTCAATACCCCTTGGCCACAAGTCGTGCTTTGTTTCTTGTCACCACACCATGCTCATCTTGCTTGTTGCGGAAGACCCACTTGGTTCCTACAACATTTTGGTTAGGACGTGGAACTAAATGTCATACCTCATTCCTCATGAAGTTGTTGAGCTCCTCTTGCATTGCCAGCACCCAATCCGAATCTTTAAGTGCATCCTCTACCTTGTGTGGCTCGATAGAGGAGACAAAAGAGTAATGTTCACAAAAATGAGCGACTCGAGATCGAGTGGTTACCCCCTTATGTATATCGCCGAGGATGGTGTTCACGGGGTGATCTCTTTGAATCGCCTGGTGGATTCTTGGGTGTGGCGGCCTTGGATCTTGTTCATCTTCCTTGTCTTGATCATTGGCATCTCCCCCTTGATCATTGTCCTCCTCTTGAGGTGGCTCCTCTTGATCTTCATTTTCATCATCTTGAGCTTGATCCTCATCTTGTGTTGGTGGAGATGCTTGTATTGAGGAAGATGGTTGATCTTGTGCTTGTGGAGGCTCTTCAGATTCCTTAGGACACACATCCCCAATGGACATGTTCCTTAGCGCGACGCATGGAGCCTCTTCATCATCTTGCTCTACTTGAGAGCCATTAGTCTCATCAAACACAATGTCACAAGAGATTTCAACTAGTCCAGTGGACTTGTTAAAAACTCTATATGCCCTTGTGTTTGAGTCATAACCAAGTAAAAAGCCTTCTAGAGCCTTAGGAGCAAATTTAGATTTTCTACCTCTTTTAACAAGAATAAAACATTTGCTACCAAAGACTCTAAAATATGAAACATTGGGCTTTTTACCGGTGAGGAGTTCATATGATGTCTTCTTGAGGATTCAGTGAAGATATAACCGGTTGATGGCGTAGCAGGCGGTGTTGACCGCCTCGACCCAAAACCGATCTGTTGTCTTGTACTCATCAAGGTCCTCGCCATGTCAAGTAGAGTTATATTCTTCCTCTCCACTACAACATTTTGTTGAGGTGTGTAGGGAGAAGAGAACTCATGCTTGATGCCCTCCTCCTCAAGAAAGCCTTCAATTTGAGAGTTCTTGAACTCCGTCCCATTGTCGCTTCTTATCTTCTTGATCCTAAAGCCGAACTCATTTTGAGCCCGTCTCAAGAATCCCTTTAAGGTCTCTTGGGTTTGTGATTTTTCCTGCAAAAAGAACACCCTAGTGAAGCGAGAATAATCATCCACAATAACTAGACAGTACTTACTCCCGCCGATGCTTATGTAAGCTATCAGGCCGAATAGATCCATGTGGAGTAGCTCAAGCGGCCTGTCGGTCGTCATGATGTTCTTGTGTGGATGATGGACACCAACTTGCTTCCCTGCTTGACATGCGCTACAAACCCTGTCTTTCTCAAAATGAACATTTGTTAGTCCCAAAATGTGTTCTCCCTTTAGAAGCTTATGAAGATTCTTCATCCCAACGTGAGCTAGTCGGCGATGCCAGAGCCAACCCATATTAGTCTTAGCAATTAAGCAAGTGTCGAGTTCAGCTCTATTAAAATCAACTAAGTATAGCTGACCCTCTAACACTCCCTTAAAAGCTATTGAATCATCACTTCTTCTAAAGACAGTAACACCTATATCCGTAAAAAGACAATTGTAGCCCATTTTACATAATTGAGAAACAAAAAACAAGTTATAGTCTAAAGAATCTACAAGAAAAACATTGGAAATAGAATGGTCAGGTGATATAGCCATTTTACCCAATCCTTTGACCAAACCTTGATTTCCATCCTCGAATGTGATAGCTCTTTGGGATCTTGGTTTTTCTTATAGGAGGAGAACAACCTTTTCTCCCCAGTCATGTGGTTTGTGCACCCGCTATCAATCATCTAACTTGAGCCCCCGGATGCATAAACCTACAAAACAAATTTAGGCCTTGTTCTTAGGTACCCAAATGGTCTTGGGTCCTTTGACATTAGAAACAAGCACCTTAGGTACCCAAACACAAGTCTTGGAGCCCTTGTGTTTGCCCCCAACATATTTGGCAACTACTTTGCCTGATTTGTTAGTGAGCACATAAGAAGCATCAAAAGTCTTAAATGAAATGCTATGATCATTTGATGGAATAGGAGATTTCTTCTTAGGTATTTTAACATGGGTAGAACGCCTAGAGCTAGAAGCCTCATTCTTATAAATAAAAGCATGGTGAGAAACAGAATGAGTCTTCTTTCATGAATTCTCCTAATCTTATCCTCAGGATAACCAGCAGGATATAAAATATAGCCCTCGTTATCCTGAGGCATGGGAGCTTTGCTCTTAACAAAATTAGACAATCTTTTAGGAGGGGCATTAAGCTTGACATTGTCTCCCTGTTGGAAGCCAATGCCATCCTTAATGCCAGGGCGTCTCCCACTATAAAGCATGCTACGAGCAAATTTAAATTTCTCATTTTCTAGTTCATGCTCGGCAATTTTAGCATCTAATTTAGCTATATGATCATTTTGTTGTTTAATCATAGCAAGGTGATCATGAATAGCATCAACATTGATATCTCTACATCTAGTACAAATAGAAATATGATCAACACTAGAAGTAGAGGGTTTGCAAACATTTAGTTCATCAATCTTAGCATGTAACATGGCATTTTCATTTCTAAGATTGGAAATAGCATATTTGCAAACATTTAAATCTTTAGCCTTAGCAATTAATTTTTCAGTCTCAATCTTAAGGCTAGCAAGAGAGGCATTCAAGTTATCAATCTTAGCAACTAAACTAGCATTATCATTTCTAAGATTGGTAATTGAATCATCACAAATATTTGACTTCTCAACCTTAGCAATTAAATTAGCATTCTCAATTCTAAGGTTGGAGATAGTGTCATGGCAAATGCTAAGCCCACTAGTTAATTTTTCACATTTTTCTACTTCCTGAGCATAAGCATTTTTAACCTTAACATGCTTCTTATTTTCTTTAATTAGGAAGTCCTCTTGGCTATCCAAGAGTTCATCCTTCTCATGAATAACACTAATCAATTCATTCAATTTTTCTTTTTGTTGCATGTTTAGGTTGGCAAAAAGAGTGAGCAAGTTATCCTCATCATCACTAGAATTATCCTCATCACTAGAAGTTGCATACTTAGTGGAGGATCTAGATTTTACCTTCTTCTTCTTGCCGTCCTTTGCCATGAGGCACTTGTGGCCGACGTTGGGGAAGAGAAGACCCTTGTTGACGGCGATGTTTGCGGCGTCCTCGTCGGAGGAGGAGTCGGTGGAGCTCTCGTCGGAGTCCCACTCCCGGCAAACATGGGCATCGCCGCCCATCTTCTTGTAGTATCTCTTCTTCTCCTTCTTCTTCCCCCTCTTGTCGTTATCCCTGTCACTATCACTAGACAAAGGACATTTAGCGATAAAATGACCGGGCTTACCACATTTGTAGCAAATCTTCTTGGAGCGGGGCTTGTAATCCTTCCCCCTCCTTTGCTTGAGGATTTGGCGGAAGCTCTTGATGATGAGCGCCATTTCCTCGTTGTCGAGCTTGGAGGCGTCGATGGGGATCCTACTTGGTGTAGAATCCTTCTTTTCTTCTTCCGTTGCCTTGAATGCAACGGGTTGCACCTCGGGTGTTAAGGTGGTGCCTTGCTCGATGATTTTCTTGGAACCTTTGATAATCAATTCAAAGCTCACAAATTTTCCTATAACTTCCTCGGGAGACATTAGCTTATATCTAGGATCACCACGAATTAATTGAACTTGAGTTGGGTTAAGAAAAATGAGTGATCTAAGAATAACCTTGACCATCTCATGGTCATCCCATTTTGTGCTCTCGAGGTTGCACACTTGGTTCACCAAGGTTTTGAGCCGGTTGTACATGGCTTGTGGCTCCTCCCCTTGGTTGAGCATAAACCAACCGAGCTCCCCTCGATCATCTTCCGCTTGGTGATCTTTGTCACCTCATCTCCTTCGTGCGCGGTCTTGAGCACGTCCCAAATTTCTTTGGCGCTCTTCAACCCTTGCACCTTATTATACTCCTCTTGACTTAGAGAGGCGAGGAGTATAGTAGTGGCTTGGGAGTTGAAGTGCCGGATTTGGGCAACCTCGTCCGAATCATAGTATTCATCCCCTACAGATGGTACCTGTACTCCAAAATCAACAACATCCCAAATGCTAGTGTGGAGTGAGGTTAGATGGTGCCTCATTTTATCACTCTACATATTATAATCTTCACCATAAAAAACGGGTGGTTTGCCTAATGGGACGGAAAGTAAAGGAGTACGTTTGGAAATGCGAGGATAGCATAGGGGGATCTTACTAAACTTCTTGCGCTCATGGCGCTTAGAAGTGACGGACGGCACGTCGGAGCTGGAGGTGGATGGCGACAAAGAATCGGTCTCGTAGTAGACCACTTTCTTCATTTTCTTCTTCTTGTCGCCACTCCGATGCGACTTGACGTGAGGAGGTGATTCCTCCTTCTTCTTGTTGCGGGACTCTCCCGATGGAGCCTTCCCGTGGCTTGTAGCGGGCTTCTCGCCGGTCACCATCTCCTTTTTGGCGTGCTCTCCCGACATCACTTCGAGCGGTTAGGCTCTAATGAAGTACCGGGCTCTGATACCAATTGAAAGTCGCCTAGAGGGGGGTGAATAGGCGGAATCTAAAATTTATAAACTTTAACCACAACTACAAGCCGAGGTTAGCGTTAGTAATAAAATTGAGTCTGAAAGAGAGGGCGGAAACAAATCACAAGCAAATGAAGAGTGTGACATGGTGATTTGTTTTATCGAGGTTCGGTTCTTGCAAACCTACTCCCCGTTGAGGTGGTCACAAAGACCGGGTCTCTTTCAACCCTTTCCCGTTGAACACAACCGTACTAAGCAAATAGACACTGAGGAAGGAAGGACCAACAACTAAAACATGTTTCTCTTGTTTCTTCAGAAGACACTGAGGAACAGGAAATCAAGCTAAAGCTATCTCCAAGTCTGAGGAAGGAAGGAGTACAATGGTTGGTCTACTCTATCTACTCTGAGGTACCACTGCATCAATGGTTTGTCTAAATGGACGTGCCCAGGGCCCACCTTGCAACCAGCATTGTTGTTCCTGAAATCATGCGTCCAACATTTGCCAGTGTTGAGTGTTGGCCAGCACAATCTCAATCAATTTGTAAGGAGGCCAGATGAAGGAGCAGCATTGTTGTTCCTGTAAGTGAGTGGCTACACTTTAAAATCTGTAAGCCCAACTTTGCATGCTCATCGTTTGGAAATTTCTCAATGTTGTGTTTTCAAAATGAAGTGACGGACATTCGAACCCAGATCTGTTTGGTTTATTGCGATCAATCAGTGTTCATTTCCATAATTTTAAGCAACAATTTGAATTAGCTGGTGTTGCCCCAATTCCCAAATTCAGGGTCCATGTTCAGTTTTAGCGCAAGTATGGAGCTAGAGCAGATAGGTAGTAGTCCATCACTGAGAATTGATGAAGAATTGTGAATATCGAGACACGCTACAATACACTACCCCAATCACCCCATATCTCCGACCAACCAGATAAATCAGGATTGAAATAAGATGAAAAATCAATACAAATCTAAATCCAAACCCGCAAAAAAGAATCCTTTTCTCGGTTTCTGTAACAACAGCATGGCAAGACATGGATTCATCCATTGAGCAGAACAAAACATGAACTAAAGAAATAAAGCTCTGTATTGTCTTACTCCTCGATCTCATCATTCTAAGCAAACAAATATAAAAAATGGTTCATAGTTAAGTACAAATATATAAACGAAGGTAATTGATTTTAGTTAGCCTATTAGTTGGGTATGTTTGGATCCTAGCAACAAAAGTTTAGCAGATAATGATTATATGGAGGGATCCAAGCTGGGCCACAATATTTCCCTTGGTATACCAAAACACAACAAAAATTATAAAATGTAAATCTGTCCACCCATGAAATTTAAACAATTCTGAATTACCAACCAATTAGAAACCACCCACCACCTACATTCCAGGACCAACCGACAGAGCAAAAAAATGCAAAGAACTAAAGTTTCAGTTGGTATACCAAAACATAACAACAATTATAAAATGTTAATATGGCCACCCATAAAATTTCGAACAATTCTAAATTACCAACCAATTAGAAACCCCTCACTACCTACATTCCAAGACCAACTGATAGAGAGCAAAAATATGCAAAGGACTAAACTTTTGGTATTTCACTAGACATTATAGTACTTTCTCAAGGTATAAGATCAACTAACAGAGAGCAAAAATATCATTGTACAAAGATGGAGCTGGGCTATACCCCAAGAAACTTGATTGAAGGTTTAACGGAGATGCCCCTATGACTTAAGGAAGAAAAACTAATCAAGTTTTAGCGTTATTTACTACACGCCATATCACATATCTAATGTACACTAAGACATTGGGGATGTGCTTGGGACTCTGCAGCACTGTTAAACTGTACATACCTCGACAAGTTGTGTATATCACTTAGAAGGCACGACCATGCTAACTCTGCAACAGATAAGAAGCACTACTCCTTTTCAAGGTACCTGCAACATGTAGTGGATGCTATCAATGTTGTGCACAGTATAGTAGGTCATGTGCCATATTTTGGAATATTAGATTAGTGTAATGGGAGGGAGATCTGGGCGACCATGTGCATTGGGAGGGAGATCTGGCACATCAAGGAAAGTTGGAACAAAAGAAAATAGTGATAAACAACTATTAGTAGGCTATGGCACTGTTCTCAAAAAGGCTAAGATTATATATCTAAAAGAAGCTTCTGAGAAACTGCTCCAATCAATGAGGTTGTGGATGGCCTGAATCATCGCATGGGATGAGATCAGGAGATGGGACACCCTCCACTTCTTTGACTCCGTCGTCGGCACAAGTGCGCCCTCTGCGGCTTCGGCTGCGTTGTTCGATCCCGGTAGACCGCCTGCAAGAGATCCGGTGCCCTCCTGTATCCCCGCGGTGAGGCCTCCTCGTCCTCGCCTCATCTCCACCCCAGCCGCCGGTGCCAGAGGAGGGGAGGCAGAAGGGGTTCACCATGGCGGTGCTCCGGCTGCGTTGCTGTCACACCCGGTTTTTAGAAGGTAAACCGAATGCGAACCATGTACGTGCCAGGATCAGTTATTCACGTACACAGCAGTTACATAACATGGACATCATCACACAGTGCTCAAAATAGTATTAAAAGGGGAAATAATAGTCGATTACATCATACGTCTGAGATGTCCATATAGTTCTTACAATAAATCAAAGTGCGAAAACGAAACGTAGATAACGCGGCCTTCACAGGCAGCCGACTGGGGGTTGCCGCTAACCCACACCTAGAACTCGTCGTAGTCTTGGAACTCCTGGAAGTCTCCTTCCACAGCTTCATCTTCTCCTGAGCAGTGGTTGCAATGCTGACAACCTGGGGGAGGGGGTTTGGTGTGTAGAGCAAGGGTGAGTACACATCAACATACTCAGCAAGTATCCTGTTTGGCTATAGTGGACTAGCTTTATGTGGAGGATAAGTCAAGCAGTTGCTTTTAGTTGGTCAGGTTATTACTTACTAGTAGAAAGCCAGGTTTTAACATTAACCCAAGTTATTAGCCCAATGTATCCTTTCCAAACGGAAAGAATACCACTTACCAATACCATAATCATAATCAGAACCATCAATCTCATTGCCACCTGTACCAAAATATCTCTGATCAAGTATCACTAATCTCTGGAGCTCCCTTGGCCGCTCATAACCGTGAGCACGGCTGATATATCAGTTTCATAACACTCTGCAGAGGTTGCGCACTTTACCCACAAGCCGTGATTCCCTTTCTGCCCGGAGAGAGCTACTCCCCATTGACCACTACCTAGGTGGTCCAGCAGGGCATCACTACGTAGCCTTTACAAAGATTCCCCGAGGCTGTAGCCGCCCGTTAGGTTTCCTAAATGTACCGCACTCCTCCCCAAGGGACAAATCAACCTTGGCAGAGCGAGCCGCATACACCGAGCCCCATTGACGGCACGACGGCGAAGCGAACTACACCCCGGTTCCTCTAATTATTCAGCTAAGGGCGTCCCATTCCACCCTCATGGTTGCACTGTTTTCCCGGGCGGTCATCCATTGAACAGGTCCTTACGGAGAGGCACTCGAGAAACCGCTCGAGTCCCCTTAAATGCCACAAGTATGATCATAAATAAGAAGGGGAAAACAGCGTATCATAGATAATCACATCATGTTCATTGATTAGAGTTGAGCAATAGCATCAGACTAAGCAGTAATAATCCGACCCAAATAGGTAAACAAGGACATGGATAACAAAAGCTAGTCAATCCTTAAATATAAATGTGTAATGCGGGAGGTGAATTAAAGAATGAATAGGACAGCAATAGGTCAAAGGACACTTGCCTCCACCAACCGACTGCTGCTCAGGGGCTTCTCCTGCGAATTCCTCGGGCTCTTCGACCGGATCGTTCTCTATGCGAGCGCAAACATACATACATCCACATATTTAATACAAAAGAACAGTACACCATACAAGGGAACAAATAAAGTGAGTATGCATCAAGTATGACATTCGATGTCGCATTCATTAAGGTTAGAAAGAAACGGGGAAAGGTCTCGCAGGGGGTTAAAGTTTATGCACTAATGATCAGTTACAACTGGTTCTTAACAAAAGAATTCTGTTATATACACTAATGGAAACCTAGTCATTTTAAGTTGATCAACATTGCACGAGATAAACAATTAACTAAATGAATCAACTAGCGCAACGAAATTCTAAATTAAGCTTTCTATTTCAATAACATGAACAATGATTAGCCTACCTAAAATAAAATAACTATGATCACAGAAAGTAAAATAAAATAAAATAAAATAAAAAATAAAAAAAACAGGGGGGGGGGGCGGTTGAACCGGCCGGGGGCAGGGCGCGCAGGGGCGGCCGAGCCGGGGCGGCTGAGCCGGGGCGGTTGAACCGGCCCGGGTGGGGGCGGTTGAACCGGCGGCGCGCAGGGGGGGCAGCCGGGCTGGCCAGGGCGGCCGAGCCGGCCAGGCGGCCAAGCGGCCAGGCGGCCAAGCGGGCGCGCGGCCAGGCGGGCACGCGGCCAGGCGGGCGGGGCCAGGCGCGGCCAGGCGCGGCCAGCGGCCGACTGGGGGCGGCCGGGGCGGGCTGGGGGCGCGGCCAGGGCGAGCGGCCGAGCCAGGCGGGCGGCCGGGGGCGCTGGGGCGCGGCCAGGGCGGTGGCCGAGGAGAGAGGAGGGGAGAGGGGAGAGGGAGGGAGGAGGGAGAGAGGGGGCTCACCGGGGACGGGCGGCCGAGGGCGGCGGTTGGGCCGGCTGCAGGGGCGGCCGAGCAGGGGGTAGGGGCGGCGGCTAGGGTGGGGAGGGAGAAAATGAGAGGAAGGGGAGGGAGGGAGAGAGGGAATTGGGGAAAAAGGGGAGGGGGTGGGGCGGTTGGGCCGACTAAGGCCCAAGAGGGGGCGCGCAGGGGCGGCTGGGCCGGCCAGGGGCCCACGGCGCGGGAGAGAAAAAAAAGGAAGAGGGAGAGAGAAAGAAAGAAAAAGAAAAAGAAAAAGATTATCTCCTTTTCGAAATTTGTTTTTTCCTAGATGAATGCATCCACGTTCTCAATCAATCCAAAAGAATGCACGGTTCGGCATGGTGCATCAAACAACATAAAACAGTTTTAGGGTTTTTTCTTTACACGGGAATTCCAAACCGAATCCCGCTAGCTTTGGAAAAGATCAAGGTCTAGCGAGGGGAAAAAGAAAAAGAAAAGGTAACGCCCGAATTTGGCGAGTGAAGAAAAGAAAAAATTCAACTGCAAAATTCGGGGCGTTACAAACCTATCCCCCTTAAAAGAATCTCGCCCTCGAGATTCAGGGCTGGCTAGCAAAGAGCTCTGGGTACTTAGCCATCAGATCATCTTCACGCTCCCAGGTTGCTTCTTCCTCAGAGTGGTGATTCCATCTGACTTTGCACATTCTGATGGTCTTCCTTCGGGTGACTCTATCGGCAATCTCAAGAATCTGAGCTGGCTTCTCAACATAGGTCAAGTCTTCCTGGACTTCAAGACCTTCCACTGGCAACTGCTCTTCTGGCATACGCAAGCACTTCTTCAACTGAGACACATGAAAGACATCATGCACAGCAGACAAATTCCCTGGCAAACTGAGCTGATAGGCCACTTCTCCACGCTTTGAGAGGATCTGGTATGGACCAATGTAGCGGGGTGCTAGCTTGCCTTTCACTCCGAATCTTCTGACTCCTCTGATCGGTGACACTTTCAGATAGACAAAGTCTCCGACTTCGAAACTCAGCTCTCTTCTTCTTGTGTCTGCATAGCTTCGCTGCCTTGATTGCGCTATCTTCAGATTCTCTCGGACCATCTTGATGTTCTCTTCGGCTTCAAGCAGAATGTCTGGCCCAAACACTTGCTTCTCTCCAGGCTGATCCCATTGCAACGGAGTTCTACAACTCCTTCCATAGAGCGCTTGAAATGGTGACATCTTCAAACTGGCCTGGTAACTGTTGTTATAGGAAAACTCTGCATAAGGCAATCGCTTGTCCCATTCGGACTGATCTTGCAACGCACAGGCCCTCAACATGTCTTCAAGAATTTGATTGGTCCTTTCGGTCTGGCCATCTGTCTGCGGATGATAAGCTGAACTGAAATTCAGATGCGTGCCCAAAGCTTCATGCAACTGCTGCCAGAAATGAGAGGTGAACTGCGTTCCTCTGTCTGACACTATCTTCTTTGGCACACCATGAAGACAAACGATCCGAGACATGTACAACTCTGCCAATACTGCACTGTTGTAGCTGGTCTTGACTGGTACGAAGTGGGCTGACTTGGTCAAACGGTCCACTACTACCCAAATAGAATCATAGCCGGCTCGAGTGCGAGGCAATCCGACTATGAAATCCATGCCGATTTCATCCCATTTCCACTGAGGGATCTGCAACGGTTGCAACAATCCAGCTGGTCTCTGGTGTTCTGCCTTAATTCTTCGACAACTATCGCACATAGCCACATGCTCTGCGATTTCCCTCTTCATTCCGTACCACCAGAATTTCTTCTTCAGGTCCTGATACATCTTCTCACTGCCAGGGTGAATTGAATAAGCTGTCTCATGAGCTTCCTTGAGAATCAACTCCCGAATGGACTGGACATTGGGAACACATAAGCGGTCTTTGAACCATACCACACCTTCAGCATCTTCTCGAAAATCTTTGCCTCTGCCATCTAGAATCAGTCGCCGGATCTCACTGATCTTTTCATCATTCTTCTGCGCTTCTTTGATTTCGCGCTCCAAGGTAGGTTCCAACTCAACTGTGACTCCTCACGAATTGTTCAGAAATCCGAGACTCAACTTGTCGAACTCCTTGGCCAACTCATAAGGCATCGGACGAGCGACCATCAGATTGACTTGACTCTTCCTGCTCAAAGCATCTGCCACTACGTTTGCTTTGCCTGGATGGTAATGGATCTCCAACTCATAGTCTTTGATCAACTCTAACCATCTTCTCTGCCTCATGTTCAATTCTGACTGAGTGAATATGTACTTCAGACTCTTGTGGTCTGTGTAAACATCGCATTTCTGTCCATACAGATAGTGCCTCCATGTCTTCAGTGCGTGAACCACTGCTGCCAACTCTAGATCATGGATTGGGTGATTCTTCTCATGAACCTTTAACTGTCGGGACGAGTAAGCCACAACTCTTCCCTCTTGCATCAACACGCATCCCAAACCTGTGTAACAAGCATCACAGTACACAGAGAAGGGCTTGTGCACATCAGGCAAGACTAGGACAGGCGCTGTTGTCAACTTCTCTTTCAGCGCTTCGAAGGCCTCTTGAAATTTCTAGGTCCACTTGAACTCAACCTTGTTGCCTAGCAACGCTGTCATTGGTTTCGCAATCTTCGAAAACCCTTCAATGAATCGCCGATAATATCCGGCCATTCCAATGAAGCTCTTGATTCCTCGAGCATCCGTTGGCGCTTTCCAGTTCAGAATGTCTGCCACTTTCTTCGGATCCACCACCAATCCTTCTTTGTTGATTATGTGACCCAAGAATAGGACTTCACTGATCCAGAACTCACACTTGCTCAACTTTGCATACAACTGGTGCTCTCGCAATCTCTGCAATACCATCCTCAAATGATCTGCATGCTCTTCTTCATTTTGAGAATAAATCAGAATGTCATCAATGAATACCACCACAAACTTATCAAGGTAATCCATGAATACACTGTTCATCAAGTTCATGAAGAACGCTGGTGCATTGGTCAAACCAAAAGACATCACTGTGAACTCATACAAGCCATACTTGGTAATGAATGCCGTCTTCAGAATGTCCGAAGGTCGGATCCTGAGCTGATGATAACCTGACCTCAGATCTATCTTGGAGAACACACTGACTCCTCTCAACTGGTCGAACAGATCTTCTATTCTGGGCAAAGGATACTTGTTCTTGATCGTGACTTCATTCAAAGCTCGATAATCGATACACATCCTTTTGGTGCCATCTTTCTTCTCCACAAACAGGACAGGGGCGGCCCAAGGCGAGGTGCTTGGCCGGATGTAACCTTTCTCTGACAGCTCATCAATCTGCTTCTTAAGCTCAACCAACTCTGGTCCAGATATTCTGTAAGCTCTCTTAAAGATGGGGGCGGTTCCAGGAAGAAGCTCTATAGCGAATTCAACTTTCCGCTCTGGTGGCATACCCGGTAAATCCTTTGGAAACACATCTGAGAATCCAGACACAACCTTGATACTCTCAATTGGGTCTGCTTCACTGCTATCGACAGCCATCTGATAACAACTTCCTTTCTTCGGCTCAGGCGGGACTAACTCGGTCACCACTTCCTCTCCTAGTGGGGACACCAACTTGATTGTCCTTTTATCACAACTGATAACTGCCTGATACTTATCTAGCCAATTCATCCCTAGAATGACATCTATTCCCTGAGTACCCATTACTATAAGGTTAGCGGGAAACGCTATCCCCCTTATTTCCACACTTACACCCAAACATATGCTATCAGCTCGAATTCTACCACCAGCTGAGTCAATTTGAATGGGGGTTGACATGGTAGTAATTGGAAGATTATGTGCTTCTACCCATGATGCAGTAATGAAAGAATGCGTTGCTCCAGTATCAAATAACACTTCTGCAATATGGGAGTCAACTGGGAACATACCTACTGTCATGCCGGGGGTCTCCTGAACTGCTTCAGCCTCCAAGTGGTTCAATCTTCCATGATTATAGCGCTGCTGAGGGCGGTTGCCTGATCCAGGCTGGGACACATTCTGCTTTGCTGGGGCATTGGGGCCTGACTGCTGCTGGGCTGCCTTCCTCGGACATTGCATCACCCAATGGCCTTGCTCTCCACAGTGGAAACATGCTCTGTTTCCAACCCGAGCTGGTGCTGCCTGATTGTTCTGCTGAGTTGCGGGGGCAGGAAGACGAGGTGTCTGCTGATTCTGCCTCTGAAACTGACCTCCTCCTGACTGATTGCTCTGACGATTCTGGTACTGATGCTGAGGGTACTGCCTTTGGAACTGCTGATACTGCTGACGCTGCTGATGCTGCTGAGGTGGACGCTGGTTCTGCCTGAACTGCTGAGGTTGATTGCCTGAAAAACGGGGACGGCTGCTGCTTCCAGGCTGGGGTCCACTGATCTTGCGCTTACGATCTTCCATCTCCTTACGCTTCCTTTCTGTCATGATTGCTCTGTCAATCAGGTGCTGGAATGTCGGGAAGGTATGATTCATCAGTTGGTACTGCAGAGGGTCGACCAAGCCTCTCAGAAAACGGTACTGTCGCTTGGCGTCAGTGTTGACATCTTCGGGAGCGTAGCGAGACAATTGCAGAAACCTGTCTCGATACTCACTGACAGATGATGACCCTTGCTTGAGGGCCAGGAACTCCTCCTTCTTCACTGTCATCAGACCTGCAGGCACATGGTACTGACGAAAGCTACCTCTGAACTCTTCCCAAGTGATGGTGTCGGGGTTGGCATGGGTGGCAAGGTAAGACTCCCACCATGATTGGGCTGCTCCTCTCAACAGACGGGGACCATACAAGATTTTCTCCCTGTCATCACACTGAGCGGTATGCAACTCCCGCTCCACAGTGCGCAGCCAATCTTCAGCATCCATGGGGTCAGAAGAGTGAGCGAACGTTGGTGGATGACCTCTCATGAATTCAGCGCGCTTGTCTCTGGGCATCTGAGGCATCTGAGGCTGGGGTGGAGCCTGCTGCTGCTGCTGCTGAATGGCGGCCAGAGTCTGACCGATGGCTTGAACTGCCTGAGTCTGCATCAGAAACATCTGCTCGATGGACATCGGGGGCGGGGGTGGCAGCTGCTGCTGCTGGGGCGCCTCATCTTGCTGACCGGCTTGCTCCTGCTGAGCATGCCTTCCTCCTCTGCGCCTGTTCTCTGACATCTGCAGAACGCAACCACACATCAGAACTGATCTGGCAAATCTTGCAGCATAAGAAAAGAGTATAGAATCCTTCAACAGCACTGAACAGATGAGCATCTTCACTGATCTCCAACACCGACCACACAGCTTCTCAGATAAAGAGGAAAGTAGAATAAAGGTTTTCTCAACTATATAACTAACTCCATTAACATAATAGGTAAACCAAAATGCAGGGGATACCCACATTCTGGGGACAGTCATTACAAAGATCCAAACCAAACATAGTTCATCATGACAAACATAAATGCACAGGATATAGCAAACTACCCTGTCTAACTAAGACTAACTAAAACCGAGACTAACGCTAAGACTGAAGCTTCTATGTATATATTTTGTATTAATTACAAGATCCAACTCTAACGATCTATGGTTCTAGATTTATCTTGGTCTTGCAGTCGGGATTGCCATAAGACTGGAGTCCACGCCGAGGTGAGCGGTACAGGTGCTGAGTCCCGACGGGAGCGGGGGAACCATCATCCAAGTGACGACGCTCCGCGCGCTCAGCCCGCAGCAGGGCGATCTCAGCACGAGCCCTACTCAGCTCGTCTAATGCATGGTCCAGCTCCGTGTTTAGCACGGCGGCTAGGTTGACTGTGCTGCTCAACCTAGGATTGTCCTCACCAGCAGGTGAAACAATCACGCCTCCTGTGCTGCCAGATGGACGGCGGGGGTAATACTTCAGGTCGAGGCCGTCAGCTACCCCACCGAGAACCAAGCAGTAGTGCGAAAGCGCACGCCGTGCAGCATCCTGCATGGCTGCCTCAGCTGAGTCCCGCTCAGAGATAGAATAGTGCTCTGAGCAAGCCTCCGCGCCCTGGAGACTGTTCTCCGGACGGCGCACCAAGCAGGTCGCCTCCCAGCGGTCCGGGTAGACCCCGCGACTATGCTGGTAGACCACACAGCGATACTCGATGGACCAAGTACGCCGGTCAAGTGCCCGACGTAGCAGGGTGTCGAGCGCATCGTGGAAGTGACACCCGCGAGCAGCGTCGCGAGTGATGGGTCGAGCAACCCATCCTTCCGGCTCATGGTCAGCAGAGAAGTCGATGTCGTGGCTCAAGCTGTCGTCGCCACCTCCATCGTCTGGGTCTCCTCCAGCAGCTACTCCAGAAGCTGGGGCGCCCAGTGGTGGTGCAGGGGGTGCCTCCAGGGGAAGCACAGGAGAGCAGCTCCTCACAGACTCTATCTCCTGCTGGAGCGAGAAGGAAGAGCCCTGCTGCTCCTGTCGTCGATGTTCCTGCTCCTCATGCAGGCGGTGGTGCAGTCTCTCCAAGTGGCTGGACTGTCCGGCCACGGGACGGCGAAGCGGACGCTCAGCAAGGCGGGAGGGTAAGAAGGGGATGACGGACTTTCGTGCAGTGTGTCTAAGACGAGCCATCTACAAAAGACATCGCAAGCAAAAGGGTGAGAACAGAATTAATATGACCAGCAAATAATGAACCATAAATAAATGAAGGATCAGAATAAACAAAATTTTCAGCAAGGTATAATATATAGTAGAACATAGGTTTGGTCAGTAGGACCAACTTTTGAAGGGATACCAAAGTCAAGGCAGGGACAGAGGTCTATAATCCTTAGAACGACCATTCTACTCTAGGTTAGCGGTCCTACAGTCAGCACGACTTTGATACCACTTATGTCACACCCGGTTTTTAGAAGGTAAACCGAATGCGAACCATGTACGTGCCAGGATCAGTTATTCACGTACACAGTAGTTACATAACATGGACATCATCACACAGTGCTCAAAATAGTATTAAAAGGGGAAATGATAGTCGATTACATCATACGTCTGAGACGTCCATATAGTTCTTACAATAAATCAAAGTGCGAAAACGAAACGTAGATAACGCGGCCTTCACAGGCAGCCGACTGGGGGTTGCCGCTAACCCACACCTAGAACTCGTCGTAGTCTTGGAACTCCTGGAAGTCTCCTTCCACAGCTTCATCTTCTCCTGAGCAGTGGTTGCAATGCTGACAACCTGGGGGAGGGGGTTTGGTGTGTAGAGCAAGGGTGAGTACACATCAACATACTCAGCAAGTATCCTGTTTGGCTGTAGTGGACTAGCTTTATGTGGAGGATAAGTCAAGCAGTTGCTTTTAGTTGGTCAGGTTATTACTTACTAGTAGAAAGCCAGGTTTTAACATTAACCCAAGTTATTAGCCCAATGTATCCTTTCCAAACAGAAAGAATACCACTTACCAATACCATAATCATAATCAGAACCATCAATCTCATTGCCACCTGTACCAAAATATCTCTGATCAAGTATCACTAATCTCTGGAGCTCCCTTGGCCGCTCATAACCGTGAGCACGGCTGATATATCAGTTTCATAACACTCTGCAGAGGTCGCGCACTTTACCCACAAGCCGTGATTCCCTTTCTGCCCGGAGAGAGCTACTCCCATTGACCACTACCTAGGTGGTCCAGCAGGGCATCACTACGTAGCCTTTACAAAGATTCCCCGAGGCTGTAGCCGCCCGTTAGGTTTCCTAAATGTACCGCACTCCTCCCCAAGGGACAAATCAACCTTGGCAGAGCGAGCCGCATACACCAAGCCCCATTGACGGCACGACGGCGAAGCGAACTACACCCCGGTTCCTCTAATTATTCAGCTAAGGGCGTCCCATTCCACCCTCATGGTTGCACTGTTTTCCCGGGCGGTCATCCATTGAACAGGTCCTTACGGAGAGGCACTCGAGAAACCGCTCGAGTCCCCTTAAATGCCACAAGTATGATCATAAATAAGAAGGGGAAAACAGCGTATCATAGATAATCACATCATGTTCATTGATTAGAGTTGAGCAATAGCATCAGACTAAGCAGTAATAATCCGACCCAAATAGGTAAACAAGGACATGGATAACAAAAGCTAGTCAATCCTTAAATATAAATGTGTAATGCGGGAGGTGAATTAAAGAATGAATAGGACAGCAATAGGTCAAAGGACACTTGCCTCCACCAATCGACTGCTGCTCAGGGGCTTCTCCTGCGAATTCCTTGGGCTCTTCGACCGGATCGTTCTCTATGCGAGCGCAAACATACATACATCCACATATTTAATACAAAAGAACAGTACACCATACAAGGGAACAAATAAAGTGAGTATGCATCAAGTATGACATTCGATGTCGCATTCATTAAGGTTAGAAAGAAACGGGGAAAGGTCTCGCAGGGGGTTAAAGTTTATGCACTAATGATCAGTTACAACTGGTTCTTAACAAAAGAATTCTGTTATATACACTAATGGAAACCTAGTCATTTTAAGTTGATCAACATTGCACGAGATAAACAATTAACTAAATGAATCAACTAGCGCAACGAAATTCTAAATTAAGCTTTCTATTTCAATAACATGAACAATGATTAGCCTACCTAAAATAAAATAACTATGATCACAGAAAGTAAAATAAAATAAAATAAAATAAAAAATAAAAAAAAACAGGGGGGGCGGTTGAACCGGCCCTAGGGGCGGTTGAACCGGCCGGGGGCAGGGCGCGCAGGGGCGGCCGAGCCGGGGCGGCTGAGCCGGGGCGGTTGAACCGGCCCGGGTGGGGGCGGTTTGAACCGGCGGCGCGCAGGGGGGGCAGCCGGGCTGGCCAGGGCGGCCGAGCCGGCCAGGCGGCCAAGCGGCCAGGCGGCCAAGCGGGCGCGCGGCCAGGCGGGCACGCGGCCAGGCGGGCGGGGCCAGGCGCGGCCGGGCGCGCAGCCAGGCACGGCCAGCGGCCGGCTGGGGGCGGCCGGGACGGGCTGGGGGCGGCCGGGGGCGCTGGGGCGCGGCCAGGGCGGTGGCCGAGGAGAGAGGAGGGGAGAGGGGAGAGGGAGGGAGGAGGGAGAGAGGGGGCTCACCGGGGACGGGCGGCCGAGGGCGGCGGTTGGGCCGGCTGCAGGGGCGGCCGAGCAGGGGGTAGGGGCGGCGGCTAGGGTGGGGAGGGAGAAAATGAGAGGAAGGGGAGGGAGGGAGAGAGGGAATTGGGGAAAAAGGGGAGGGGGTGGGGCGGTTGGGCCGACTAAGGCCCAAGAGGGGGCGCGCAGGGGCGGCTGGGCCGGCCAGGGGCCCACGGCGCGGGAGAGAAAAAAAAGGAAGAGGGAGAGAGAAAGAAAGAAAAAGAAAAAGAAAAAGATTATCTCCTTTTCGAAATTTGTTTTTTCCTAGATGAATGCATCCACGTTCTCAATCAATCCAAAAGAATGCACGGTTCGGCATGGTGCATCAAACAACATAAAACAATTTTAGGGTTTTTTCTTTACACGGGAATTCCAAACCGAATCCCGCTAGCTTTGGAAAAGATCAAGGTCTAGCGAGGGGAAAAAGAAAAAGAAAAGGTAACGCCCGAATTTGGCGAGTGAAGAAAAGAAAAAATTCAACTGCAAAATTCGGGGCGTTACAGTTGCGAAGGAACTACAGTGGCTTAGCAAAACACTGGATCTGAAAGCGTTGGGAGTAGAGAACTTGCATCGTTGTGCACTTGGTCGTGTCAAGTGACCGACCTATGGGGACAGAGGAGGCTACAATTTGTGTGAAGAGGAGCGAGAGCATTGCGAGGTGCCGAGGAGGATGCGGTTGGAGGGAGGTGTGGGGGCATCGCCCGGGGGCACGCGCGGCGGCGGCGGGAGCGGAGGGTGGGATCTACATGGGGGTGGCAGGATCAGCGTTGCGGGGGGCGGGCACGTGCAGGCGTGGGCATGGCACAACTGTGGGCAACTGTGGACGCCCACGTTAGACCCTTATAGAGTAGTAGAGATAGAGACAAGAGACTGCTTTATACAAAGGGGTACAAATGTACTTGATGGAAGGTAAATAGTTTTAGCAGAAAAGACTGTTATGTTGGCTAATTGCTACTGGTTTTATGAATCTAAAAGATATTGTGCAGTGTCCAAATACAGAGAATAATTAGGTATTAAAGGATGGATGGCTTACTTGAGATGACATCATGTATAGTTGCATCAAGCCGTTGTCAATTTCAGACTTCAAGGCTTAGGCTTGGTTGTTCTTGAAGAGCTCTCTTTATTCGAGAGAGATGGTCAACATAGATATTCTAAAAACAGTGAGGCTTCAGAGGAGGTTTTCCCACATAAATTTTTTGACCCGACAGATATAGCAAAAAATGTAACAGAAATTTAATAGTTACGAAAAGTTGCAATGGCATAGAGGACGATGCAATGGAACCAATGGAAGGCAAACTAATTGTATATGTTGATATGAGCAACCAAGAACCAACAACTGAATGGACTTTTGATCTTTCTGACATCTTGGCAGATTCGATAATTGCATCTACCGTTCCAAGTTGCTCTTGTGTGGAGATTAATTTATAGGTGAAGTACATCTGTAGTTCTGTACCATGCTTGTGTTCACCTCATCATCATCTAGATAATGTTTGTAAAATATTTTGTTGTAGAAACACACATGAGAGCATCTTATATTTGTAATACAACGAAGATTTTTTTGTAAAATATTGGATTTACCTATTCCCTAGTGACACTGCAACTAGAAGTTGTTGTACTTACTCTCCCATGATCCTTTTATTTTGGTAGGATGAATAACTGATATTGGATCTCCATTTATTCTACTGTTATTGCCACCGAAAAGGCATGCATCAAAAGAACATGGCCCATGTATGGTTTTGTTTCAGAAGCAAGCAACTAATTGATGAGCACATCATGTTAACCTCAATGGTATGATCTCTCCTCCCTTCTGGGTTGTTGTAACCAGCCTGGCTACCTCACCGTCTATATCTTTCGTGCATTATGTTTATCAACTTCCAGTTTTGATAATATATATTCGTCCATCCCTTCATGGTCGAGCTTGCCTTGACACCAACTAAAACAATGAAATGCCTGAGTTAGATATTGTTTTGATATCCTTAATGCATTATATGTATATGAACTTTCATATTTGATATTGTCTATTTGTTCATCCCTTGATGGTAGCCCCATTATAGTACTCTAATACTCTTCTATTTTTTAAGAACAAGAAAGGCCAAACCCTATAATACTCTAATCTGACTATCTGTAGTTGCAATTAAATCATTTTAGCACACAACTAGATACACTGCAATATTTATTTTGGACGATAACCCAATTAGATATGACGTCTAAGACTCTATATATATTATCGCTTTGTGACTAGGTACAATACATGCATATATAGTTAACCTTTACATCTATCTGCTTCCTGAAGATAACTTATTATTACAATTTACAACACATATTTTCGATGATGTACAACTTGAATAGGTACCAAAATTGTATATATCATTATATCTTTATTTTGTTTGCAAACAAAAAAGAAACATCAATGTTGTGTTAGCATAATACCTTCATATAACAGTGCGCGCAGGGCACGCATTAGACACTAGTATATTATGAATGAATCTATATCTATACTACTTATTAAGGCTACAAAGGTAGTCTGTCTCTTTTGTGTTCTGCCTTCCGACGATCCCAACCGTCTGTTCTCTCCCGCCTCCGTTTTGGTTGTCCGTCGGATCTGCCCACGCCCGCGTACGTCTCCCCGTATCGTGTGTATCGCCCACGCTTCCACCCGCCTCCCCCACACCCAATCCCTAACCTCCCCCCGCCTCCCCTGACCTCGCTCCCAAACGGCTCGCCCTGCATCTACCGCATGCCAGCCGCCCTCGCTCCCGTTCCGTCCGTCTCCCCCCTCTGAGCTATTGTTGTGGTCGATCGCCGTCACGAGGTCGGGAATGGGCCCAGCGCCGGTAGCGCAAGCGATCTCCCCCTCTTTCCGCAGCGGCGGACCCACTCCCACGGCATCAACGGAACCTACCAATCACCCCTCGCCTCAACCCCCCATCCGCCTGTCTTCTAGGTTACGGTCGCGCGGCGGGAGCTCAGCTGTGTCGCCCGTCGACGTCCTCTTCGCTTCGAAACCCCGCAAAACTTTGCGGGAAATTAAAACACCAGCTGCACGCACGCTCCCTCCATGGCGCCTCCCAACCCTTGCTTCCATTCTTTCCATCCACCGTACCCGCCGATGCGACGCCGACGCCACAACTCCACCCACCGCCTGCCAGCGCCACCTCACCGCACCGCCGCCATCACCCCGCGACCATGGGCTGCCGCTATATCACCACGCTTCCAACCTCCGGCAAGCTTAGCTTTTCTCTCCCATTCTCTCACTCCCAACCCCCAACTAGGACACACGGATCCCCGAGGCCCCGCGTCGGGGGTGAGAAGGAGAAAGAGGAGGAGGGGCTATGACGGAGTCAGCGACGGCCCAGCCCTGCGCGGCGTGTGGCGACGATGCGCGGGCCGCCTGCCGCGCGTGCAGCTACGCGCTCTGCAGGGCTTGCCTCGACGAGGACGCCGCCGAGGGCCGCACCACATGCACGCGCTACGGCGGGACTATGCCGCGATCGACCTAGGTCGTCACGCGTTTCCGAATCATATTATTTTCCCCTCGGTTTTTGGGAAGCAATGCTAATGTGTATGTGACCGCTCTCTATTCCAGCGCACGCCAACGAGGGAGCCGAGGCGGAGGAGGTGGAGAACCACCACACCGCCGGTGGCCTGCGTGAGAGGGTCACCATGGGCAGCCACCTGAATGATCGCCAGGTGTTTTTCCTCCTCTCTGCTTGTTCGGTTCTGTGTAACGCTGCAATTGATATCTCTAGGAAACTCTGGTATTTTTTACATCGTGGGATTAACCGAGTTCTGCTGGAACAGGATGAAGTAAGCCACGCCAGGATAATGAGCAGCTTGTCTAAAATCGGTAGTGGTAAGGATACTTGCTTCATAGTCTACGTCCTGTTTCCTTAGCTTCTGATGTTGGTTACTGAAATTTCAGCCCTTACTATGAATTTGCAGAATTGAATGATGAATCTGGCAAGCCCATCTGGAAGAACAGGGTGGAGAGTTGGAAGGAGAAGAAGAAAGACAAGAAAGCCTCAGCCAAAAAGGCTACAGCAAAAGCACAAGCCTCCACCCATCGACTCGTGTTGTTGAAACGAAATCAAGAACAAGTGTTGTCTCTACTTCTGGTTCCTATGAATTGTAGTTGTTACTGATGTGAATAAACTAGATTGGGGATTCGGCTGCATTTGTTGTTGTCTCCAGATGGCGTTTTCTGGTCTACCATGTTTTCATGTTGACAATGGTCTGCATTGTTCATATTTGTGATTTGGATTGCCCTTAAACTCTGTAAATTTGGGACCAGTGTGTCTCTAACCTAGCACAAATTTGTCTTATTTGCATAGTAAAACAGCTACTATGGCATGTTTATGTTTTAGTACCTATATATGTCGGGTTGGGAATCTGGCTGCATTTAATGCTTTCTCCAAATGATGCATACTCTTAACGCTACCAGTAAAATTGTTGTGTTCAAGGCTTTTTTTAAAGATATGAGGTTTGCATCATGCGACTGCAACCCTGACTTTGATTTTATTTGGCAGATACCAAATATCATTTATCTCCATGATGTAACGAATATTTGGCACATCCCTTTGTTGCTTAGAGTATATCATATGAAATTACTTGTATGCATGATTGCCAAATTCTCATTTGACATGTTTAACCTCAAATCTTTTCTCTCTTTATAGGATCAGAAGGCTGATGAAGCTATTTTGGAAGTGTTAGACCTTCGATGGTATGGCATTGGACCAAAGTATTAATTATATATGCAACGCTTGTATCATCTGTTCCACTAATACCAGCAGTGTGCTATTGCTGTTTGTTCTAGCCTGCTACTTGCAATTGTTAGCCGATTAACATAAGAATTTAACAACTTTTTAAACCTAAGGTGTCTATGTTGCTGATCCTTCTAAGCTCAGTATGAAGGCTGCATTTGGAAAGGTTTGGTGGTTGAAAGAAGCTGATGGTAGTATTATTGGTGGAACCATCAAGACAAATTCAAGAGATGAGCAAGAATCCAAAACCACCTAGGGATGCGTAAGAGATTGATGCATTTTCTTTTTGTTCCACTAATTGGCTGTTCCCGGATATATATGCAACGCTCGTGTCATCTGTTCCAATACTTGAAGAAGCAGCACACTACGAGTTGAGATATGGGCACAGAAATAGAGCTACAAGAGGTCTATTTTCTTCTTCTTCCTTTTGATCAATCATGTGTTTATATGATTCAATCATGGAAACAACTGTTAGTTTTGATAGTGTGCATGAGGTGGATATTTTGGCATATTACACGTTGAGTGGTGAACTCAAGTATCAGTTTGGGTCTAGAAGGTGAAGCTGATCAGTTGCTGCTGGATGAGGTTAGTAAATATTACATTGTCACAGATACGCCCTTTTCATGCTCTGTCCAGTTCAAGTTCGTCTGTTTGTATGGGTACTTCTATGTAGAGCACCAAAGTTGTTGTTTACTTAATAGTTTCTGCCGTCATTTTTTAGAAACAAATCAGACATTGATTATTAAGAACGCAAGGGGGTAGCCTGCCTCCCTTGCGTTCTGCAGTTAGATAATCTCAGTCACCCGTTCTATCCTTCTGTGATCTAAGCCGGCCGATCCCACACAACAGTCCCACTCCCCGATCCTGCCCACCAGCCCCCGAAGCCATTGCGCCCCGAAGCCGTCGCGCAACCGCCCAGCTCGCGAGGCGCCCCCTCCCTCCCCCGAACATGAGCTCGTGCCGCCATTCTACTCGTGTGGGAATTTGACCTCGTGGAGACTATCGGAACGCAGCGAGGACCATGCGAGAGCCGCCTAGGCGCAGCTGGCGAGCGGTTCGACGCGGCCGACGTCAGTGACGAGCACGAGGGGGCCAGCGGCGCAGGGGGTCGGTGTCGTCGATGGCACTGAGATCGTGCACCCACATCGGCCGCTCCTTGGCGTCCTCCCACAGCACCTGCACGTTCACCACGAAGCCGGACCACTCCAGTCTGCTGGCCATCAACATGTCGCTCCGGTTCGATGGCAGCACGGTCTCCTCCGAGACACGGTAGCCCACCAGGTTCCCTTCCACATCGCACGACACCTGTAGGAAGGACTCGCTGGTGCCGTCGTCCTCGCCCAGGATGCCGACGGGCACGACGCTCGGTGGTCACCTTCTGCACCTCGTCGAACAGCTCGGTGCGGAGGATGTTGTTCTCGTCGGCAAACACCACGATGCTGTCCATCCGCTTCGTCTGAATCTCCCTGTTGCATTATTAATGAGCGAGAGATGATGGGTCGACAAAGAGGGAGGCGTGCGTGAGATGAGATCCCTCCCATCTTGCGGCTGCTGCGGCGTGAGGTGAATCTGCACCGTCGCTTCCGTGAATCTACATCGTCCGCCCGCACACGCCCGTGTTCGTCCCCCCGCCTCTCCCTCCCCCACCTCGCGTGAGCCGCCGCCGCCGCCCTCCACGCGAGCCGACGGCAGCCCCTCACCACTTGCGTCTCCCACGCTGCAGGACAAGCAGTGCGTTGGCAAGGACTTCGTCGTGCTCATCGCTCGCTCCTCGTCGCCGAGCTCTTCCTCCGCTATGACTCCTTTGACGTCTAGGTCGGCGCCTTCGCGCTGGGGTCGTCGGTGACCATCACCTCGCTCAAGAAAGCCACCTTCTAAGCTCTGATCGACCGCCCGTCAAAGTCGCCGGAGGCTGGCACGTGCACTTTTTTTCACCGTAGAATATACTACATCGTACTTGTCTGCCCCCATCTCTCTCAATATTTTCTAACGCTTTGATGTGATCATCAGGTATAACAAATGCATATTCTTAGTAAAACAAGAGACCATTTTTTTTCCAGGGACCTTCGGTGCCTGGAGATTCGATGTCAGAAAAATTGACAACGAACTGAGGGAGACATGCACATACTGTTCATGATGAATAGGCAATGTTGTGTTATTCCTAACCTTATAATTGGAGATGGGGTTGAGAAAAATTATGAAGGTTTTTAACGGATTTAATCCTATCAATCTCCTTTAAATTATATACATAGATTATATGAATTGGGTTGAAAATGATGAGGCCCTAAAATGGACCTCATCCGCTGCTATAAATCAGGCCGTTGGGCTTGCAAATTATTGGGAGCAGATTAACGCCAAACCTACCAACACTTGATTCTCTTGTGGTCCATGGGTGGATGTGATTAGTTGTTGCATTATTATTGCTTTATAAACCTTCTATGATTCTTTATTGCATTTGCGTTGGCAACCAAAGTTGGTTTCATGTCGCATGTCATTTATTCCAGTTTTCTGATGGGTCTCCATCTTGATTGATTTGTGATATATTGAAATGTTCGATGACATTTACAAAGAAGATGGTTTTGGCAGTCTTCAGGGTAAGTTGCATGCATTTGTGATTTTCTTGCCAATTCAAGCTTTGGATAACATGAATCTCACTCAAACGATTGGAGAATTCTTATAGGATCTCATTATCCTATGAATGACCAAGAGCCTGATGGACGACATCCATGGGTGGGGAGTTCTCTTCAATGGCAGAGTTGGTGACAGAACCATCACTGTAATTGCACAAGATCCACACCCTCTTAACCACTCTGCAGTGAAGATTTGCTACATGGGCTCACCTGACAGCAACCTGCAATAGTTCTGTTTATTTAATATTTTAGTGTGCCTTTTACTTGCAACTCGATTAATCATGCTCTACTGGATTAAGAGTTTTTAAACTGGTCATTGTAAATATCATATGATTTTGTAGATTGGTTCATCTATGATCTTTCTCATCTCCTTTGAATTTGTTCTATTTATACATCATGTAGGGGGAAAACTGGAAGCCATTTGAATCGAATACGATTCCACCACCTCTAACTCTGGGTGATTAACCCACTTGAATTGGACTTCACAAAAGCAATTGCTATCAGAAACTAGGTATTCCAATTCCACCTGTCAATGCATGGTATGAATTAAGGGCCTTGGCTAGAAAATGGGAACATAGAAATTTTTACGTGCTAGATAGTTGTGGGAGTGTCAGAATCTCATTCTTTCTAAGAACACCATGGAAGGTATGGAATTTGGCAATTTGTTCTATAATACAAGTTGGTAGGCTTGATAGTTTAACTATCTATTTGCAGGTCACCGATATTGTATTTAATGAATTTGCTTGACATCCCAAGGTCTATATTTGGAATGGTGAAGGTACAATCTGAAGACTAGCTTTAAGTTGTTCTGTATTTATGCTTTTTTCTCAACTTGTTGAACTAGCAACTATTTTTTTACTTCTGTAGAACCTAAACCTAACAAGGGACATCTTGCATGGGTTGATGCTTTTGTCATAACAGCAGACTCGATAAGTATGTTAAGTGAAGCATGCAACATAGGGTAAGCTATTGTCTTATTGGACTGATGACTTGCATGTTGCAACCTTTTTATGAAGTTTCAAGAGTGTGAATAGCTTTAAACTGTTTTGGCACACTAGAAGTAGCTTTAGTTGCTTTTGAGTTCTAACCAAACAAGACGAACAAAGTAATGTTTCCACAAATTCCACTGAACATGATTTCTGTATAGGCATCAATTCACGTAAATTGCATATCATGTCTGGTGTTTTCTTGGGGACAATGTAATTTTTAGCTGACCAATATAATTAATGCATAGTACCAAAATTTGAAAAGTATAGTAATGTTCCTATTTCTTTTGTTAAATAATAGTCAGTAAGGATTCCTGGCTGGGATGCAACCCTTTTTATTAGGGACTGGCATTGAGGCTGTGGGTTTTTTTTACTTTCACTTACATAGCTATCAGTTGGTTTATTTTTGCTCCAGGTGTTTGATGTAATCACTCTATAGGTGTGCACATTCAGCTTGATACTGAAGAACGCCGCATCGCTGTTCATGAATAAGGATTCCCTCAAGGTTGAAACTGATACTAGCTATGTTTATAGCTAGCTAGCATCACGTGAGACTCACTTCCTCTTTCCGTGATCTCTAT
>JAOPSE010000338.1:600000-779651 GCA_029449295.1 Zea luxurians
CTGAGAAGTGACGCCGTCTAGTCTAGTGGATTGGATTCTCGCCCCTCGAGGTCCGATTCCAACAAACCACAGGAACTGGCGCACTGCTTGCTGCAACAACCAGATATTTTGTGTACTGTAAAGCTTTTGGTTACGATGATCGGATGATGAGATTTTTGCGGTATACCAGCTCTTGCTGGACCGTTCTCCTAAAAGAAAAGTGAATTCACTCACGATCTTCTGGATCTTTTTCGTTTCGTTTCAGATGAACTACAATCCACTATATGGACTAAGATAGAGCTAACAGTTAGTTCGTCATAGTTAGCTTATTAAAGATTCAATTGGATCAAGCTATTAGCCTAGCAAATTGTCAACTAAATGACAACTAGTGAGACAAAACCAACTAATAGTTCGCTAGCTAGTTAACTATTAGGGTGTGTTTGGTTTGATTTTTGACTTTGGCTTTTGCTCCCTAGAAGTCAAAAGTCAAACCAAAGGGATGGATACAGGAAACAGTTTTTTTCTAAAAGCCGGCTTTCTCGCAGTGCAAAACTGAAAACATCCTTGGACCTGCTTTTAGTGGCTTTCGGATGGAACTGTGAAAACATATATTGAAGAACTTTTAAAGGCTTTTAGTGGTTTCCATCAAACGGTTTTTAGCTTTTTAATAACTCACAGCCCACAACAGCTTTTTCCACAGCTCACAACCCACATCATCTTTTTTCACAGCCACAGCCTAACCAAACGGACCCTTATTAGCTAATGCATCCAAACAAGTTCTAAGCTATTTGGAAATTTGATTTCTGAAAACTTTTTCAAAGTTTAGATATAGACCAGACTTAGGGCTCCTTTGAAACGGAGGATTTTTTTTCCTTCTCCTCCGTTTTTCTTGTGAAAAATAAACTGATTAATATAAAACTCCTATACGATTCCTCCGAAATTCCTGCATACCAAAGAAGCCCTTAAGAGCATGTCTAGATCCATCGTTATTAATAGTACATAGTTAATATTAACTGCTATTAGATAGTTTGATCCAATTAGTAAAATAGTTGTTAGTTAGGTATACCTAACAATTACCTATATCTTTTTGTATCCAAGGAGCTAATTATCAGCAAATGCCTATTTAGCTCTATGGATCCAAAATTCCAAATACTCCATATGTTGTAAATTAAAAAACGTTTCAGCTTTTCTACATATATTTATAACTTTTGTTATGCATATAGATATATATGTTTCAGCTATGAATCTAGAAATATCAAAATGTGCTATGATTTAGGACGAAGGAATTGTTGTAACCTTAAATTTATGAGGTGGGAGGCAGAAATAGATTATTCATATACTCTATTTTTGCTCCGCAATGTATACCATGTTCTTTAGCTTATTCATGTGTGTAGCAGCAGTGCAGTATAAAAGTATTATGCGGTCAAGAGTAGCATACATGTATATTGCATATGCAACCATTTTAACTTAATGAATCTATTCGTAAATTATGATTAATGGGTTGGCTTTCAATTCTGACATTCCAAGTGGGACCTGATATTGAATTGAAGTATCACAGCAGAAACAAGACAAAATCATAGGGGGGCGAAGAGTATGCTAGATTAGCCTCACATTTATTTCCCAACTTGCAGTGAAGTTCTAGTGGACAAGTTAGGCAGCCATCTGAATACTTAGCAATAGATTAATTTATCACGCTATATTATGCTACTATATTGAACAACTGTATAGATGCTGGTACAAGTTCAATGATCGATGTTGTCATCTCATAGCCTGTAGACTGGTCTCCTCCAAATTTTGTATTGTCATTTTTAGCAATGGTGGTCTACCGAAAAGGACACCTCTAAATTAAACTTGGATGATCAGGCAACTAGATATATATAGAACAAGTCTCAACAAAGACAAGGCAACGAAGGGATCCGTTGACAGCAGTATGGTACACAACGCAAATCAGCAGAAGACAAGACAGATTTATAATTAGCCGTTACCAATTGTTTTTTTCATTGTCTTTTCCAAGTTTCACATTACCACACACCTCTCCTCTATATTCTTTTATCTTGCTGGTAAATTTGGAATGGGTCATGTTTTGAACCCTAATACCTCGCAACGCTTCTAATTAGTGTCTGCTTGACTGTTTGTATCCATCCATCTAACTGCTAGCTAGCTGGATTACATGTAAGATACCGTATTACCTAAATTCATTAGTTAAAATATCTAAATGAACACTCAGCTAGTTTTTAACTGGTCGATATTGGCTATATGAATCCAAATAACCTTTTAGATTCACATAAAAACAAGTCAGTCCTTGCTACGCATAACATAATCGACTCTCTCTTAGCACAGACAGCGGACCAGACAAACTCTTTTTTAGCTGATTGTGGCTGCGTCCGGCGGGCGACGCCATTTATCACACCTCACCTCCGCCACCCGGGTGCTTACGTGGCGCGGCACCACCAGCTGATCCTGATCGGCGCAGGAACGGAGTAAACGCTACCTGGCTCTCTAATCCCCGTCCCTCATCCCTCAGTCCCTCACCCTTTGCAAAAATCACAGCGGCAGGGGTCAGCAAAAATCTCCATGCCCACGCTCGGCCTAGATCTCCGGCGAGCCGGCCCCGCCCGGTAGCCGATCCACTCTCCGATCCCGACCCGATGGGTGGCGAGGTGCCGGAGCCGCGCCGGCTGAGCCGCTCGCTCAGCTTCGGCTGCGGCGGCGTCCCCGAGGAGGCGCTGCACCTCGTGCTAGGCTACGTGGACGACCCGCGCGACCGGGAGGCGGCCTCGCTCGTGTGCCGCCGCTGGCACCGCATCGACGCGCTCTCGCGCAAGCACGTCACCGTCGGCTTCTGCTACGCCGTGGAGCCCGCGCGGCTGCTCGCCAGGTTCCGGCGGCTCGAGTCGCTCGCGCTCAAGGGGAGGCCCCGCGCCGCCATGTACGGGCTCATCCCCGAAGACTTCGGCGCCTACGCGGCGCCCTGGGTCGCCGAGCTCGCCGCGCCGCTCGACTGCCTCAAGGCGCTCCACCTGCGCCGCATGACCGTCACCGACGAGGACATCGCCGTGCTCGTCCGCGCGCGCGGCCACATGCTACAGGTGCTCAAGCTCGACAAGTGCTCCGGCTTCTCAACGGACGCCCTCCGCCTCGTCGCCCGCTCCTGCAGGTAATACCCGTATCTCTGTTCCTCGTCTTCATCCGCTGATCTGCTACACCGTGTTTGTTCAGCCTGCTTTCCCAGGACGGTGTGCTGGGAAAGTAAGCTGGTAGTTGCGCACTTGAGTACTCGATCTTTCCCGGTTTCCCCCCTCCTCGAGGAATCATGATTCATTCGGCGGAGATGTTACTAAAACGGAGCAGTAACAGATAAGCTTGGGCCGTGTGTCAGTTTATATAAGTAGTCACATGTTCTAATATGGGCAAGATGCAGCTCGCCTGCTTCTGAATTCCTTCCCTCCCTTCTGTGAAATTGGCATGGGCAAGCTCTGATGCGATCATAGGTCATAACATGAAATAATTTTCTTGAATATAAATGGATGACACATCCATAATACTGCTGGTTTGATCGTTAGTCCATTGTTTTTTTTTTCCATCTTAATAGTACTTGGCCATGCTGTGAGGAGTCCCCAGTTCTTAGTACAACAATTTCGTATAAGCAGGCTGTTTGAGGTGTCGTCAAAATGGCAGGTGATCTAAACACTCCCATCCCAGGAGGCTAGGAGCACTTATGTGCCACCTTGATTGGAATTGAACCGGACAGCTCTGTCCCCAATGAAACATATTTTTGACCAAAATTCTGTTGCAGCTTTGCATGTTGTTGATTTCAGTTATCAACCAATTCAATCATGAACACATTTCATATTGTACCAAGTCTTGTATTTCAGGCAGCATCTTTTCCCTTTCTTCTTCCCAAAAGTCTTCCAGATGGTTTGATTTTTTTTTCTATTTCTTAGTTGGAATTCTTTAACGATGTTCCTGAATCAGTTGACTAAGGAAGTTGAATAATAGATGTTCATGGAAGTTTTGTGTTTGATACATATGTCTCCATCTCAAATGTTTATTAGTATTACTTTTGTGTGCTGAAGCTACTTTCCTTTTTGATATTGGAGTCAAGAAACCATGGTGGATGCTCTGTTGCAATTGCAGGTCATTTTTCCTCACGAAAAATTTGCTCTAGTTTCTTTAGCAGGTCTTTTTTTAATGTGTTATTTACTGATGCACAATGAATTTATCATTCTAACTGCATGATATCACAACAGAAACATGTGTTTTGTTTTCGTGGACGTGACTTAGCACGTCTTTCATTAAGAGGAGAACAACAGTAACACGCTATAAATCACCTTGACAGATCTCTGAGAACTTTGTTCCTGGAAGAATGTATAATTGCCGATGAAGGGAGCGAATGGCTCCATGAACTCGCCGTCAACAATTCTGTTCTGGTGACACTGAACTTCTACATGACAGAACTCAAAGTGGAGCCTGCCGATCTGGAGCTTCTTGCAAGGAACTGTAAATCATTGATTTCTCTGAAGATGAGCGACTGCGATCTTTCGGATTTGATTGGTTTTCTCCAAACCTCCAAGGCACTGCAAGAATTCGCTGGAGGCGCTTTTTTCGAAGTCGGAGAGTACACCAAGTACGAAAAGGTCAAGCTCCCACCTAGGCTATGCTTCTTGGGGGGTCTTACCTTCATGGGTAAAAACGAGATGCCCGTTATCTTTCCGTATTCTGCGTCGCTTAAGAAACTGGACCTGCAGTACACTTTCCTCACCACTGAAGATCACTGTCAGCTTATCGCTAAATGCCCCAACCTACTGGTTCTCGAGGTAATGTTTGTTGTAGCTTTAATATCAGTCATCCGTCTAAAATAAGTGACTATCTAGTGTCATCTTACAAGATACATGCTCTCGACAGGTGAGGAATGTGATTGGGGATAGAGGACTGGAAGTTGTTGCCGATACATGCAAGAAGCTACGAAGGCTCAGGATCGAGAGGGGGGACGATGACCCCGGCCAAGAAGAGCAGGGAGGAGTCTCTCAGATAGGCCTGACAGCCGTAGCTGTCGGCTGCCGGGAACTGGAGTACATAGCGGCCTACGTATCCGATATCACAAACGGGGCGCTGGAGTCCATCGGCACCTTCTGCAAGAACATGTACGACTTCCGGCTCGTCCTACTCGACAAGCAGAACAAAATAACGGATCTGCCGCTGGACAACGGTGTCCGAGCTCTACTGAGGAGCTGCACCAAGCTTCGGCGGTTCGCCTTGTACCTGAGACCGGGAGGGCTCTCGGATGCAGGCCTCGGCTACGTCGGACAGTACAGCGGGAACATCCAGTACATGCTGCTCGGCAACGTCGGCGAATCGGACAACGGGCTGATCCGGTTCGCGATGGGATGCGCCAACCTGCGGAAGCTGGAGCTGAGGGGCTGCTGCTTCAGCGAGCGGGCCCTGGCGGTGGCCGTGCTCCAGATGCCCTCGCTGAGGTACGTATGGGTGCAGGGGTACAGGGCCTCTCAGACGGGCCGGGACCTCATGCTCATGGCCAGGCCGTACTGGAACATCGAGTTCGTGCCTCCCCGTCCCGAGAGCGCGTGTCGGGTGATGGCGGATGGACAGCCTTGTGTCGACACCCATGCTCAGGTTCTCGCGTACTATTCCCTCGCTGGAAGGAGGCCGGACTGTCCGCGGTGGCTGGTTACTTTGCATCCTGCGTGACTGTAGATACGGCAAGGTGTCCGAGTGTGGTTACTGTGTTACTACCAGCTGCTTGTGTTGTGTACCGTAATGAACTGTAGTGCCGACGTACCGTAGCGCGCGGAGGTGTAGTGTAGTGCAATAAGTTGCGGTTGTTGCTTGTACTAGTATCTAGTCCTAGGGCAGGAGGATGTATACTAAGTTATGCTGTGCTTTCTTTTCCCCGGAATTGTATTCTGTTGCTTCCACTGTACATATCAGAAATGGCTTTTTGCTAGTTTGGGTTGAAATCATGGATCTCACAGGTGCATTGCATGCACAACAGATGAGCTGAAAACTACGTTTTGTCATCCTCGATCGAAAGCATGAGTCCAGCTGGTCCAGCCCCGGGAAGACGACGACAGTCACAATGAAACGGATGGGTGCGTCCCTCACTTGCCACTTGGAGCCCCTACGTGGTCTCGGTGGACAGCGGAATGGAGCCGTCGCCGAGTGGCCGGGGATCTGTCATCTCTGTGGCCACCGCGCCCGCAAGAAGACAGCCGACAGCGCTGTTGGATAAGAGTAAGACTGTGATAGTTATTTTTTGTTTCTTTTTATTTTCACGCAGCGCATGTTCAGCGCAGCAGCTCGACATGCACGACTTTTCCAATTATATTTTACTCTAGAAAATTGATATTGAACAACCAGTAAGGCAGTAACAATATATAGAAAGGTGCATATGTGGATCTAATATGTTTAATATGAGTAAAGTAAAGACAAAAATAGTTGAAACTAGTGAAATAAGAATTATACTCTAGAGTAGACATAATGTTGGTCGAAGTAATCATCCTAGTTGATGTAGTGCAGAAATATAACAGTGACGATGGAGCAGTCGTATCGATTAGAATTTCTATGTTATGTTGACAGCTGGTTTCAATCCTGTAGCATAACCACTGAGAATTTTCAATCTTTCTCATGCATCTAAGCACTTCTTTATTGTCTTTAAGTTTAAGACAAAATGGTGTGAGTGGTTTACTCTCACTACTAGAGATGTCAATGGATACAAATACGGATAAATAACTATAAATAATTATCCATTTGGACTCGAATATGGTGGAATTTTTACTATCTTCACCTCCAAGGATGCGGAGACCTAACCAGTCCACAACACAAACGAGGCCTAACAAGCTATTGTCTGGCCCATAATGACTCCTACGCTGAGTACTTAGGCAAGAGGGGAGAAGACATGAAGATTGCAATGCAAAGGTGGGGGAAAGCCCTTCCTTCCTGACGGTGCTGTAAATTCCATGGTGGGCATTCGAGCGATGTGCTGATTTGTTGGATTCCTTTCAACGCTATTACAGCTAGCGTAGGGTTGCCAGTGAAGAGGAAGAGGTCAACAAAGTCGATATGTTTATTTAGCTTTTTTTTGTTGTTGAGTTGCTTAGTACTTCCTCCGTTTCTTTTTAGTTGTCGCTGGATAGTTCAATTTTGCACTATCTAGCGACAACTAAAACGAAATTTAGAGACTAAAAGGATGTTGTTGTTCAGCTGTTTCCTGGAAGAGGCTAACGTGGATGTGGAACAAACAGTTTTTGCCAGTGAGCGTGTCCCAAAAAGTAGTGCTCCAGCAATTTGGATCACTGGTTGGGAGGCGGTCAAGTCAACCATGGAGAAGGGGAAGCATGCATGCCATACCATGGTGGAAGTTCAGAGTTCGTTGTAGTACCTGTTAAAGATGCTCCAGCTGCTATACCAAAATTGGTGCGCAGCAGGTACACGCACCACTTCCTCAGCGGAGTGAAAAAAAGGGTTGGTGTGGCTACCGTTGCCGTCTCCCGGGAACCGGAAAGCGGGTTGGGTGGTGAAAGAGAAAGCACAAACCCACCTCGCCCGCCACCGCCAGCCCGACGACGTCGCGTTGGATTCGCATGTGAATCTTTCGTGTGCCCTTGTGCTCACGGGGCCCCGCCGCGCGGCAAGTTGCGGCCGGAGCAGCCTGGCTCTGGCCCTCGGCGTGTGGCCCGAATTTTTTATATTTTAGCCCTTCCTCAGAAAAAAATTCATGTTTGAACCTTAGAAAATTTTAATGTCATTTTTGGACCCTCTGCTCGGCGCCATAGCCAATGGCGCCGAGGTACGTGCTACGCTCGCACAACCTGAACGACGTGGTGCCAACGTGGTACCGAGCTCGGCGCCAAGATCTATGGCGCCGAGCTCGGATACATAACAGCAAAGTATGTCTAGCTCAGTTGGTAGAGTGCAAGACTTTTAACCTTAAGGTTGTGGGTTCAAGCTCCATGGTGGACGTATTTTTTTATCACTAATTTGTTTTTTTGTTGTCCATATTTTTCGTTTATGTCGCTGATTTGTCCGTCTAGATTTATTTTTCATCTAGTTTTTTTGTTTTTGTGACCGATTTATTTATTCATCTAGATATTTTTTGTTTTTGTTTTTGTTTATTCAAACTGCGTCACGCAAGTATCATGCACATAAGTAACCCACCCTATGGAAGTACGGAGTACTTTATAAAATCATCAAGTCACTGTTTATTTATACCTTGTATATTTATATTTTGGACTCTAATTATAATCTTTTTGTTTATTAAGTATATTTATATTTTGGACTCTAAAACTCCAATAATCTAAACGTACTTGCATTGGTTAGCGGCCACCGGTTTAGCTATGGTGCATCGCGGTCACGGACGCAATAATGCACGCAACCTTGAGGTTGTGAGTTCGAGTACATTAGATTATTGGAGTTTTAGAGTCCAAAATATAAATATACTTGCATTGGTTAGCGGCCACCGGTTTAGCTATGATAAATTTTAATTAATATTAAAAAGTATAATTTCGAATACATTAGATTATTGGAGTTTTAGAGTCCAAAATATAAATATACTTAATAAACAAAAAAATTATAATTAGAGTCCAAAATATAAATATACTAGGTATAAATAAAGAGTGACTTGATGATTTTATAAAGTACTCCGTACTTCCATAGGGTGGGTTACTTATGTGCATGGTACTTGCGTCACGGAGTTTGAATAAACAAAAACAAAAAATATCTAGATAAATAAATAAATCAGTCACAAAAACAAAAAAACTAGATGAAAAATAAATCTGGACGGACAAATCAGCGACATAAACGAAAAATATGGACAACAAAAAACAAATTAGTGACAAAGACAAAAAAAATATTAAACGTCCACCATGGGGCTTGAACCCACAACCTCAAAGTTAAAAGCCTTACACTCTACCGACTGAGCTAAACATGCTTTGTTGTTACACATCCGAGCTCGGCGCCATAGATCTTGGCGCCGAGCTCGGTACCACGTTGGCGCCACGTCGTTCAGGTTGTGCCAGCGTAGCACGTACCTCGGCGCCATAGCCTATGGCGCCGAGCTGTGTTACCTCGGCGCCATTGGCGATGGCGCCGAGCAGAGGGTCCAAAAATGACATTAAAATTTTTTAAGGTCCAAACGTGTATTTTTTTCCGAGGAAGGGCTAAAATATAAAAAATTCGGGCGTGTGGCTGGGGCCAGCTCAGGCAGCCGAGGCAGGGCAGGGCAGGGCACGCCAAGATCTGCTAACCAACAGAGGCGAGCGCGATTAAAACAAAACGGGGGACAATCGTCAGATTTCAGTATGCTATGGGGGAACTGAGGAGCAGCCCCGATATCTTATTTTATTTTATTATTGTTTATAGATTTCATGTGATGCCTTCTTCCTCGGTGGACGTCCAAGCAACTCAGTGCCTACTACTTACTGTTGCAGGGTCGACCCTGCAAGAGCAAGCATCACACACTAAACCCTAAACGCATCACATGTGATCGTGGCTGGCTGTGTGTTCAGGTTTCTGTGTTGCTTCTACAGCGACGGCAAGTGCAAGCAGCAATGGCTGGCGGACAAAAACCTCGCGAGACCGTGCAAGAGCAAGCATCACACACTACAAGCGTTACCCGATCTGGTGGCCAGAGACATTGCACACAAAAAAAATCTCTACTACTTATTAATGCTACAATAATAGTCTGTCATTCCGTGTTCTGTCCATTCCCAGTTCTGTCACCATTTCCGTTCTGCAATTCTCATGTCTTGTTCTGCTTTTCCGATTCCCTCCTCCTCGTGCACAGTCCATTCCTATGTTCTGCCACCATTCTGTGGATTCGAACCCACAACCTGTCAAGCAAATGCTAGCAGTAGCTACAACTACACCACATGTGTATTTATGTCTACATCTATAACTGTCGGCGTTCCGAGACCGGGGGGTCCCCGAGCCGACGAGTGAGAGTGCCGCGTGCCCCAGCCCAGATGGGTCGAGCGCGTGGAGCGAGCGCGAAGGGGGGAACAGAGAGAGAGGTCGGTGGCCGGAGCCGGGTCGTGAGGGAGTCGGAGAATTCCCGCGGCCTTCGTGTTCGTCCCGCGCCCAGGTCGGGTGCGCTTGCAGTAGGGGGTTACAAGCGTCCGCGCGAGGTGAGGGGAGAGAGCGGCCCCGAGAGAGCGCCTGCCCCTGCCCTTCGTCCCCGCGAGGCCAACCTTCTCTAAGAAGGCCCTGGTCCTTCCTTTTATAGTCGTAAGGAGAGGATCCAGGTGTACAAGATGGGGGTGTAGCAAGGTGCTACGTGTCTAGCGAGAGAGAGCTAGCGCCCTATGTACATGCCAAGGTGGCAGCCGGAGAGATCTTGGCACCCTGTTGGTGTGGCGTCGTGGCTGTTGGAGGAGTAACGGAGCCGGACGGGGAGACAGCTGTCGGAGTGGCTGGGCCCTTGCTGACGTCCTCCTGCTTTCGTAAGGGAGCTGAGAGCCGCCGTCGTCATGGTCTAGCGGGGCGCCATCATTGCCTATCTGGCGTGGCTGGCCAGATGGGACGCCGGTCTTGTTCTCTGCGACCCAAGTCGGCTCAGGGCAGGGTGATGGTGACGCTTCCTGTTGACGTGGCGGTCTCGTGCCCTAGGTCGGGCGTCGTGGAAGCTCCTCTGAGGTCGAGTCCGTCCTGCAAGACAGAGGCAGAGTCCGAGCCCTGGGTCGGGCGAGGCGGAGATCGTTAGGCAGAAGCCGAGGCGGAGTCCGAGCCCTGGGTCGGGCGAGGCGGAGTTCGTCGTCTTCCGAGGCCTTAGCCCGAGTCCGAGCCCTTGGGCGGAGCGGAGTTCGCCGTCTTCCGGGGCCTTAGCCCGAGTCCGAGCCCTTGGGCGAAGCGGAGTTCGCCGTCTTCCGGGGCCTTAGCCCGAGTCCGAGCCCTTGGGCGGAGCGGAGTTCGCCGTCTTCCGGGGCCTTAGCCCGAGTCCGAGCCCTGGGGTCGGGCGGAGCGGAGTTCGCCGTCTTCCGGGGCCTTAGCCCGAGTCCGAGCCCTGGGTCGGGCGGAGCGGAGTTCGCCGTCTTCCGGGGCCTTAGCCCGAGTCCGAGCCCTGGGTCGGGCGGAGCCTCCTATGGCGCCTCTGGCGAAGTCTGGTCGCCCGTTGGTCTTACCTTTTGCGTTAAACGCCCCGGTGACTCGGTCGGTTGGTGCGGTGATTTAGTCAGGGTTTCTTCTTATCGAAGGCGGGGCCTAGGGCGAGCCGGAGATGCGTCTGCCGTGAAAGAGGAGGCCTCAGGCGAGACGGAGTCATCTTAGGGTCGGCTGTCCTCACCCGAGGCTAGGCTCGGGCGTGGCGTGGTCAAGTCACTCGTATGGACTGATCCCTGACTTAATCAAACCCATCAGGCCTCTGCAGCTTTATGCTGATGGGGGTTACTGAAAGCTCTCTTGTGAGTTTTGGTGTTTGGATGACAACTCAATTAAAGGACTAACAAGTGTGTTGAGTGTTGAACAGGTGCTTAGTGTAAAGCTGACAGGGTTCAACACAAGTGAACAAGTGTGATGGCCCAAGGACTAGATAATGGGCATCACAAGTTAAATGGATATTGCAAAAGTGAGACTCGGGTGCGTAGCTCGGAGACAACTGATCAAGCCAAGGACGGAGGCAAGAAGAGCTTCGAGGTACCAAGTGCACGGGAGAAGGTCAAGGAGGCTGAGGAACCCAAAGCCAAGGGTGAAGAAGAAGGCTTGCAAAGTCAAGGGTGATCGAGTTGAGAACAGCTACGGCACACCAAGGATCACTACATAAGGACGTGACTTACAGCCAATGAGGTAACAGCTACAGTTATGTGGTGTAAGTCATAAGGCTCAAGATTAAGCTCTAAGAAGGAGATAAAGGTCACTAGAAGGAGAACAAGTGTCAAAACCAGAACTGGAAGCAGCCCAAAAGAGCTAAGTTCACCTTAATCTTTAGTTTGGGTTGTTCCTAGGTTTGGAAATGTTCTATGTGATCTTTGCAGGATGTTGGAGCCAAGAAATGTCAATCTAGATCAAGTCAAGCAGACTTGATGATTTATGAGTCCAACATCGAAGCTCATGCATGTGAAATGCTATAGATGTAATAATTAAGAGAAGGTATGTTTCTAGACTTAGTACATTGGTTTTGTGTACTAATATATTTGTCTAAGTGTTAGGAACAGAAAGAAGAAAAAGAGAAAAGGGGAGAGAAAGACTTGGCTGTGTGCAGCTAAGGTTCAGCTCGGTCTGGAGCACCGGACTGTCCGGTGTGCACCGGACAGTGTCCGGTGCGCCAGGCCAACTCGGCGCGAACTGGCCGCTCTCGGGAATTCGCCGACGGCGTACGGCTAAAATTCACCGGACTGTCCGGTGTGCACCGGACTGTCCGGTGAGCCAACGGTCGGCCAGGGCCAACGGTCGGCCGCGCAATCCGCGCGGGACACGTGGCCGAGCCAACGGTCGGAAGACGGCACCGGACTGTCCGGTGTGCACCGGACTGTCCGGTGCGCCAACGGCTCGCAGATCTCCAACGGGCTGCAACGGTCGGCAGCGCCAGATAAGGAAACAAATCGGGCACCGGACTGTCCGGTGCCCCCGACGACAGAAGGCAAGATTGGCCTTCCAGAATTGCCTCCAACGGCTCCTAGGCCCCTTGTGCCTATAAAAGGGACCCCTAGGCGCATCAAGCAATAGAAAAAAGCAGCCAACAAGTGTAGACATCACTCGGATCAATTCTCGCTCTCTCTCTTGTGTGTAACTCTATAGTTTGTGTAGAAGGCACAGCTATAAGCCTTTAGAGAGAGGAGTAGTGCTGCTAAGAGCTAGAGCAAGGTCTTGAGCGTATCGTTACTCTGCCGGAGTGCTGCCAAGAAGTTTGTAAGCAGCCGCGGTTCTGTTGTAACTCCACTCAATAGTGAAAGGCTCTATCTGTCATTCTGACAGATCTGAGCAAACGGAGGAAGGAGTTGAAATAGACTCCAAGCCCAGGTGTGGCTAACTCCAACGAGGACTAGGCAAGCATTTCAGGCTTGGCCGAACCTCGGGATAAATCCTTGCGTCTGTGTGCTCTGTTCTGACACTTTTGAGACAGGATCTCTGATTCCGCTGCAACCTACTCGAAGAGTCTTCTCACTCCACTGCGTACTAAGTCTTCGAGTAGAGTAAGAATTTAAGTTTTAAAGTAATAAGTTTTATTCGCCTATTCACCCCCCCCCCTCTAGGCGACATCCAGATCCTGTTCCCGGGTCAAAGGGAACTTTCAATTGGTATCAGAGCAGGTTTCTCCAGTGTGGGCTTAGCCGTCCGGAGATGACGATGTCGTCACAAGAGGTAACCGTTGAACTTCTTCTAGGCGATGGTTCTAATTATAAATCCTGGTCTGTCTCTATTTATAATGCTTTCATGAATGTTGACCCTGATTTGAGACAGATCTTTAGTAGAAGTATTTTTCCCTCTGATTTTAGTAAAAATCTTTCTAATGAAGAACTAAGATGTTTATCTCTAAATCACCATGCTTGCAACATCTTAGTTGACTCTCTTTCAAGAGGTGCTTATTTTTCCATCATGAGTAGTGATACTGATTTATTTGCTGATGCTCATGATTTATGGAATAGAATTAAAGTAAAATATTTTGTGGCAAATTGTGTTGCTTCTACTCCCTATATTGCCTGTGATACTAACTCATCAAAGGGAGATGAAAAGCGTTGGACACCAAACGATGAATCCACCTCATCAACAGGGTTGTCTTCCACTAGTAATAAATGTCTTATTGCTAACAATGATGGTGGAGACGAAAGCGATGATGAGGAAGAATATGAGGATGAGAAATCCACATCATCACAAGGTACATTTTCCTGTTTTGCTTCCACTGATAATAATGACAGGGAAAATGAGACCGACGATGTGGAAGAAGAGGAGATTCGCCAGTTCTATATCCATCTCAACAAAGAGGACAAAGCAATCTTGGTTAAGTTATTGAGAAGGAACAAGGAACAAGGCGAGACGCTTCTCAGGCTAGAAGAGACTCTCATCAAAACAAACAACAGCCTGGAGAAGATGACCAAAGAACATGAGGAGCTAAAATGCTCTCATGATGTCCTGGTCCAACGGTATGATTCAATATTGATTGAGCAAAGTAGTAATGATGATGCTTTATCTTGTGTTGCTCAACTTAGAATGAAAAATGCCATGCTTGAGAGGCAAGTAGAATTGCTAAGTCATGATAAATTAGCTCTCACCAAAAAATATGATTCATTATCTTATTCTCATGATAATCTCTTGGATAGACATATCATGCTTAATGTTGCTCATGAGGTTATAATTGCAAACTTAAATTCATGTGAACCTCATTCTCGCACGTGTGCACATTTGAATTGTATATCACCATGTGCTAACCCCTGTTGCTCGAAAGAAAGCCAATCATTGATTGAGCAACAAGTTTTAGGGTCACAAAAGAAATTGAGTGGGAACAAGAAGCAAATACAACTAAGGAGAAGACGCATTGCTCAACTCTCTCAAGATATCCACGGGCGCGTGGTGAAGAAGCTTGAGAAAGGAAGAACTGCAGCAAGCATCGAACTCCATAAGAAGGATGTTCCTAAAGCTATAAATGAAGAAATCAACATGAAAAAGGAAAAGGGTAAAGATTCAATTAATCATGTTGTTTGCACTGACCCTCTCTCCATGTCAATCGAGTACAAAAAGGGAAAAGGAAAAAGGAGGTGTTTCAAGTGCAAGAAGTTAGGCCACCTCATCGCATCTTGTCCGTACAAAGACAAGAATGAAGGGACAAGGAGTTGTTTTGGATGCAACAAAAAGGACCACACGATCACTTCATGTCCGGTCATGAAGGATCAAGGATGTGCATCCTCCAAGGTGACCCTCACCAAGGAAAATGACACACAGCAAGCGCCGTGTCAAGTTGAGCGACGCTTCTGCTACAAGTGTGGTGAGCAGGGTCATCTATCCAAGGTATGTTATAAAGGTAAGATTCCTAAGCAAGTGAATTTGTGTCAATCTTATTCGGGTAGGAGACCCATATCATACACCTGTGCTAGATCTATAACGAGATCACCTAGAACTAGCACAAAGGCAATTTGGGTACCAAAGGCACATTTAGATGGTCATTATGAACCCATCCCAAGATGGGTACCAAACTGTGCTAACTAGACCATGCAGGTGCCTTGAGATGGACTGGAGACCATGGGAGAGCTTAAGACGGTCATCTTAAACTCTATGCTTAAGCTGTTAATTGTTTTGGTGCCTTTATTGTGAAACACTAATCCCATGTTCATCTCAAGTAAAATAAGGTGTATAGGTCCTGAATCATTATTGGTGAATCAAGTAAAGGACCTCGATGAGAATCTACAACATGCTCTCCAAAGGACGGTACCCCGTGGATTTTAAGTACATAATTATAATTTAGTATTGCTCTTAAGTAGGCTTGTTGTGCTACCTATCTTTGGAGTAGTTATGCTTTATGATTGTCTGTGATAAATGAATCATAATGATGTTTGCTTAATCGTAACTGTGTGCTTTATAGGGAATATCTCTTGAATCATTCAATGGGTAGCTTTTCATTTGATATATCCACCATGATTAACTCTCTTAGTGCATGTGGATAAACATGTATCTTTTTGTAAGTCATGCTATGTGGTTTTTTAATGATTAACCTATGTGCAAGCATGATAGTTTTGTTTAATCCATGTTCACATGATTACTTTGTCTTGGTACTCTGTGTATACCAAAACAAGAAATCCATGTTGTGTCTCTAATGCACCCTCTCGAGCTATGAGGTGCATGAGCAAAAGGAGCCCTAAATTGGTGACAACAGGTGCTCTCACTACACACTACCTAAAAGAATGAATCTCATGGCATTCAGGTAAAAGGCAAAGGTATGGAGAATGGAACTATGCAATTTCATTGAATATCTTGAAGTTCCGTTGATTGTGATCATAGCTATGTTCTTGCCTTTCAATTGATAGTATCTTGGCTTAGGTGCTTTATGCTTTCAAATGTTGTTTCCTTTGGTGTACCTAAGAAAATACTTCCTAATCATGATGTGCTTAGACATTGTGCTTTATATGTATGATCTTGTCGTTTTTCAATTGGTATATGTGTTGCAATGATCATCATGTGTGAAGCGTGTCTTGGTGTTTTTAAATGTTATATATCATGAGGCATGCATTGTTTCCACTAGTCATAAGTCGTATTATCTCATCTATTCAATTGGTATCTTTTTGTGATGTAATTGATATATTATGCCTAGACCAAGGTATGCTTTCCCTTTACTTCTGAGGATGCTAGAATGTGCAAGGTGCAAGTCATTCAAATACTTGATGCACAACTTTAGGGGGAGCACACATAACTTGTGTCTTTTGAGACTAACTGTTTTTTGAGTGATCCTATATAATCTCAAGGTGGAAAAGAGAAGATGAGCATGAAATGAAGCAATCAGGACTTGGGTACCTCTCCATGATGAACTTGCAATTGGTATCTTTTGGTAGCTGTGATAGTTTGCTTCATTTTGATAATCCTTAGAATAGAAGTTTCTTCTTGTGCCCAATGCTATAACTTGTTCTAAGTTTGGTGTCTTAGCAACAAGGAAAAGTTAGGATAAAGAATCAGGCACAAGTGTGGAGAAGCTCTCGAGAGATTAACTACTTTCAAGATGGGAAGTACACTACAACATGGTAAAGGTACAAAGGGAGTAAATCTTTTTGCATATAAACGTTGAGAGTATCTTACCTAAATGTTGACAGTGCATATGTTCAATAAGTAAGGGGGAGTTTTAGTTAGTCGTTTTTCCCCTTAACACCCTGCTGTCCCTTGACATCATCCTATGTTATTGCTTGAGTATGGTTTTTGGTGTTTGATGTCAAAGGGGGAGAATTTGTGTATTAAAGCTTATCTCAAGTTGAGAGGAAAGCTTATCCTAAGGGGTGTGTTAGTTTAAGCTTTCCTAGTGTGTCATTCATATGCTTCCTGCAGTATTATATGTGTTGCATCATATGGACTAGTGCTTCCGTTGCTATGAATTATTTGACCTCTAGAGTGTAATAGATAGACATGTGGTTAATGGTCCGTTGCTATGAATTATTTGACCTCTAGAGTGTAAAAGATAGACATGTGGTTAATGGTGCTTTAAGATTGTCATGGTGTTTTAAGATTGTCTTAAATTTAGTGTCTTAGTTTGAATTGGTATCTTAATGGTGAATAGTGGTAGGTTGATATTCCTGTGATATATCCACTAAATTGAATGGTGTTTAACTCTGGTTATGTGCATTTGTGTGTTTAATTATGTGCATTTGTGTGTTATAGTATCATGGCTTGATTCTTGACACAAGGCATCCTAAAAAGTGCTAAGGTGTAGAAATGCTTCGAATTGCCTAAGAATGTGCAAATTGGCATATAAGGCCAAAATTATGATTCTAAAGTAAGCACATATTTAGGGGGAGCAATTCTATAAACTTAGTTTTCAAAATTTGTGCTTCAAATCTTATTCTTATGTAAGCTTTAATTGTGTTGCCATCAATCACCAAAAAGGGGGAGATTGAAAGCTCTCTTGTGAGTTTTGGTGTTTGGATGACAACTCAATTAAAGGACTAACAAGTGTGTTGAGTGTTGAACAGGTGCTTAGTGTAAAGCTGACAGGGTTCAACACAAGTGAACAAGTGTGATGGCCCAAGGACTAGATAATGGGCATCACAAGTTAAATGGACATTGCAAAAGTGAGACTCGGGTGCGTAGCTCGGAGACAACTGATCAAGCCAAGGACGGAGGCAAGAAGAGCTTCGAGGTACCAAGTGCACGGGAGAAGGTCAAGGAGGCTGAGGAACCCAAAGCCAAGGGTGAAGAAGAAGGCTTGCAAAGTCAAGGGTGATCGAGTTGAGAACAGCTACGGCACACCAAGGATCACTACATAAGGACGTGACTTACAGCCAATGAGGTAACAGCTACAGTTATGTGGTGTAAGTCATAAGGCTCAAGATTAAGCTCTAAGAAGGAGATAAAGGTCACTAGAAGGAGAACAAGTGTCAAAACCAGAACTGGAAGCAGCCCAAAAGAGCTAAGTTCACCTTAATCTTTAGTTTGGGTTGTTCCTAGGTTTGGAAATGTTCTATGTGATCTTTGCAGGATGTTGGAGCCAAGAAATGTCAATCTAGATCAAGTCAAGCAGACTTGATGATTTATGAGTCCAACATCGAAGCTCATGCATGTGAAATGCTATAGATGTAATAATTAAGAGAAGGTATGTTTCTAGACTTAGTACATTGGTTTTGTGTACTAATATATTTGTCTAAGTGTTAGGAACAGAAAGAAGAAAAAGAGAAAAGGGGAGAGAAAGACTTGGCTGTGTGCAGCTAAGGTTCAGCTCGGTCTGGAGCACCGGACTGTCCGGTGTGCACCGGACAGTGTCCGGTGCGCCAGGCCAACTCGGCGCGAACTGGCCGCTCTCGGGAATTCGCCGACGGCGTACGGCTAAAATTCACCGGACTGTCCGGTGTGCACCGGACTGTCCGGTGAGCCAACGGTCGGCCAGGGCCAACGGTCGGCCGCGCAATCCGCGCGGGACACGTGGCCGAGCCAACGGTCGGAAGACGGCACCGGACTGTCCGGTGTGCACCGGACTGTCCGGTGCGCCAACGGCTCGCAGATCTCCAACGGGCTGCAACGGTCGGCAGCGCCAGATAAGGAAACAAATCGGGCACCGGACAGTGTCCGGTGTGCACCGGACTGTCCGGTGCCCCCGACGACAGAAGGCAAGATTGGCCTTCCAGAATTGCCTCCAACGGCTCCTAGGCCCCTTGTGCCTATAAAAGGGACCCCTAGGCGCCTCAAGCAATAGAAAAAAGCAGCCAACAAGTGTAGACATCACTCGGATCAATTCTCGCTCTCTCTCTTGTGTGTAACTCTATAGTTTGTGTAGAAGGCACAGCTATAAGCCTTTAGAGAGAGGAGTAGTGCTGCTAAGAGCTAGAGCAAGGTCTTGAGCGTATCGTTACTCTGCCGGAGTGCTGCCAAGAAGTTTGTAAGCAGCCGCGGTTCTGTTGTAACTCCACTCAATAGTGAAAGGCTCTATCTGTCATTCTGACAGATCTGAGCAAACGGAGGAAGGAGTTGAAATAGACTCCAAGCCCAGGTGTGGCTAACTCCAACGAGGACTAGGCAAGCATTTCAGGCTTGGCCGAACCTCGGGATAAATCCTTGCGTCTGTGTGCTCTGTTCTGACACTTTTGAGACAGGATCTCTGATTCCGCTGCAACCTACTCGAAGAGTCTTCTCACTCCACTGCGTACTAAGTCTTCGAGTAGAGTAAGAATTTAAGTTTTAAAGTAATAAGTTTTATTCGCCTATTCACCCCCCCTCTAGGCGACATCCAGATCCTGTTCCCGGGTCAAAGGGAACTTTCAGTTACCAGCTGAGAATTAGGCGTCTTGAGGGTACCCCTAATTATGGTCCCCGACAGTAGCCCCCGAGCCTCGAAGAGAGTGTTAACACTCGCTTGGAGGCTTGCGTCGCACTTTTTTGCAAGGGGACCAGCCTTTCTCGATGGTACTTTGTTCCGGTGGGTGCGCGCGAGCGCACCCGCCGGGTGTAGCCCCCGAGGCCTCGGAGGAGTGGTTTCACTCCTTCGAGGTCTTAATGCCTTGCGTAATGCCTCGGCTGGACTAGCGGTTCCCTCATGCGAGCAGGGCGTAACCCAGGTGCACTGTCGGGGCCCAAGTTCTCGGGCTGGTATGTTGACGCTGTCAACGGTTCGGCCGGAGCCGGGTTTGCGAGAGCAGCCCCCGAGCCTTCGCACGGAGCGAGAGGACGATCAGGGACAGACTCGACTTTTTATATACGCCCCTACGTCGCCTTTCCGCAAGGAGGAGGGGGGGGAGTGCGCCATGTTACCCTCGATGGGCACCGAACATGGTGTCTCCGGTGAGCTGCAATCGGGTAATCCGAGTGGACGTCCGTGCCCCGTTCGTTAGGGGTCGGCTAGGGGCCCGGAGGCACGCCCAAAAGTACCTGCGGGTGATCTGCCGGACCCGGTCCCCTAGCGACGGGGTCCGAGGGCTCGTTGCCTCCCTCCGATGGGATTCCGTTACAGAGTCGTTCCCGCTGGTCTCGGAAATGTCCTAGGGTACCTCGGGAGCGCAGCCCGAGCCTTGGTTATGTATCGAACGTACCCCTGGTCATCCCTCGCTCGGCGTCTGAGGCGGCTGTGAACCCTTTGACAGGCCAGCCTTCGAACCCCTGATCAGTAGGGGGCACGGAGCCCTAGTAGCCTGAGGCGGTCATGGAACCTTTCGGGGGCCGACCTTCGAACCCCTGACCAGTAGTGGGTGTCGGGCCCACGCGATCTGAGGCGGCTGTTGAACCCCTCGGGGGGCCAGCCTTCGAACCCCTGATCAGTAGGGAGGCTCGGAGCCTAGTTCCTTCACGGGGAAGGATCCCTTTGGGGTTATCCCCCTTCTCGTTCCCTGTTGCAAGAGATAGAGAAAGAAGGAAAAGGGAAAAAGGATTCGAAATTGAACGTCGTGGCGTACCTTTTTCGGCGTGGTCGTTTTGGCGGAGGCGAAGCGTCGCCAGCTGCCCCTGCCAGAAACGTTACCTGTTTCGCCGCGAAGTTAATGCGCCGGGGTAAGCGGTCGGCGAAGCTGCCGTTGCGTGCGCGGGCCGTTCGAGGTACGGGTCACGGCCGCGTCGTCTTCACACCGTGAGAGGGGGTTCTCTTGCTGCCTCCGGATGGGACATGAGCTTGGCAGATGGCGTGACCGCTGCCCTCGCGCGCCTGCCACCGTCATTACTGCCGGCCCATTTTTGACCGCTTTTGACCGCTGCGCCAGGCTGGCGCTGCTGGGTCGCGGGCTGGGTCGCCTCGAATCGCGGTATCGGTTCCGCAATCGAGGAGGTGCGAGTGGCATAGCGGTTCGCATGCAGCGCCCGGCGCGCCAGTTGCACGACGCGTGGGCTCGAGTCGTCGCGCTGGCCTGTCAGGAGTCGGAGAGGCGCGTCCACTTGGCGCGGTTGCATGCCGCCTGCATGGCCGCCTGCCCCTTTCGCCCGCTGGTCCGGGCAAAAGTGGAGGGTTACTTGTAACCGCTGGGTGGCTGCGTGCGTCGTGCGCGGCGGTTCGGCTTCTTCTGCTTAGAGCCGGTCTGCATGACAGGCGGGCCCCAGCCCCCGTGTCACAGGGGAGGACTTTGGAGGCGTGTTGGAGAAGACTCAGCCCGTGACGGTTGAGGGCGCAAGCAGGGGGAGTTGCCTTTAAAAGGAGGGCGACCCCCTTCGTGAGGTGACCATGTCTCTTACCTCCCCTATGCATTGTGTCTCCCCATCTTCCGAGTCCCCGGATGGGGGGAAACCGCCGTCTTTTCGCTCCATCGCTGGAGGAACGCAACTCCGTAGGAGTTGGTACCTTTCAGCCATCGTTCGGCTTCAAGGATTTTCATCACACAGCCCAGCGGCTTCCCCCCGCCGGTGGCCACCCGAGATGGTGGCCTCCAGCTCCCGAATGGGGAGGGGCAAACCGGGCTGCGGTCTCGGCCCCGCCCTCAGTGTTGAGGGTGTTCGTCATCCTCGCCGGGGCGGGGAGCGAGGCGAGCCGGGGCCCCACCTCCTACGCGGGTCGGCGGGCCACCTCATTTTCCAGCTTCTGGTGGTGGCAATCGCCTTTTAGCCCCACGGCGGAGACATCCTCCAGTCATGCCGGGGAAGGAGAACTGTTGCTGCCCAGCTAGGATGCAACATTCCGTCTCCCTCCTCGCATTCGCGGCGAGGACGGCTGCGAGGATCTGCCGGGGTGATTGGGGGCGTCCCGCGTTTGCTGGTGATTCGCCCAGAGCTCGTCGCTCCACGGGCTTCCCAGGCGGGGAGGTTGTCCGTACCCGCGGGGACGGAACCAGAGTTCCGTTTGTAATGGCACTTCGAGTGCCGGGTTTTTTGTTCATTTCGGCTTTCGGGGCCTGAACATGTATGTAACTTCGGCACAGAGCCGTGTTTTTTCCTCATTTCCGAGCGCTAAGACTCGTCCGCTGATTGTCTGAACCGCTTCACTAAGCGTGAGTTGCCCCGTGTCAAGGTGACGAGTGAGGTATCCGTATCCCGGAGGCGTAGGAATCCCTCGGCTCGGTCGAACCTGTTGTCTGAGGCTCCTCTAGCTCAGTTAAAGAGACCCCTCGGCCGCTCTTCGACGAGCCGAGGCCAGGGGTAGCGATATCAGCATGAGCAGAGGCGTTGTCGGCTCGGAAATGAAACCTGGTTGGTCGGAGCCTAGCCGGGTTGTTTGTTGGCAGGATCGACGTCGGAGCTGTTCAGCCGAGGCTTCGAACCGAGCTGGCGCCCTCGGAAGGTGGTCGGGTTCTCGGAGAAGTCCCTGGCAGAGATTGCTCGAGCGTGGTGATGACGTCGTCCTTCGGAGCGAAGGCCTTCGGACCGCGTCGCCGTCCGAGGCTAGGTCGGGCCTTGCCGAAGGTGCTGTTGATGCCGAGGGTGTCATCGCCCTCTTCCAGCGTCAAGATCCGAGCCTGCAGGGTCGAATCGTCTTGTAGCGTGGGCCTTGCGCGGCCGTTGAGGCCAGAACACATACCCTTGTTGCATTATAAAGCTGCGTCTCTTCTCCTCTCGTTTCGAGTATCTGGACTTTTTGTCGGTAGCAGGGATGTTAGTGCGAGCAAGAGTTGCTTCTCGCGGAAGGTGATGAGTGAGGTATCCGTATCCCGGAGGCGTGGGAGTCCCTCGGCTCGGTCGGCCTTGCCGCTTACGCGTACTTTTACCCGCCCATGAAGCCCTGTCACCGACTTGGTCGAGAAGGCTCGAAGAATCGCTTCGACAGAAGAGCTCCCGTACGTAAAGACTCGTTCGATCCGCGGATTCGCCTTATCCGAGCGCGAGTTACTTATCGCAGAAGGTGATGAGTGAGGTATCCGTATCCCGGAGGCGTAGGAGTCCCTCGGCTCGGTCAGCCTTGACTGCTTACGTGTACCCCGTCGTTTCCAGGACCCGCTTTTCGAAGTAGTCAAAAAGCACGAAAGCTGTTCTGGTGAAAGAGATTTTCTTTTCGAGGAAAATTTTGACGCAGAGGGGGTTTCCCCCCTTTTAGCCCCCGAGGGAGGGTCGGGCTCTGCCGAGGCGAGGCTGACCCTTCCTTGTTGACTAAACTTTTGCGTGGGTGCGAGGTATATAAACAACTTGGAAACATCTTAAGGGTAGAAGCGACGTAGCTGTTGGATGTTCCAAGCGTTGCCGTAGACCTCGCCTTGACTGTTGGCCAGCTTGTACGTTCCGGGCTTCAGAACTTTGGCTATGATGAACGGCCCCTCCCAGGGGGGCGTGAGCTTGTGCCTCCCTCGGGCGTCTTGCCGCAGCCGAAGCACCAGATCGCCCACCTGGAGATCTCGGGGTCGGACCCCTCGGGCGTGGTAGCGTCGCAGGGACTGCTGATACCGTGCCGAGTGTAGTAAGGCCCTGTCCCGAGCCTCGTCCAGCTGGTCCAGCAAGTCTTCTCGGCTGGCTTGGTTGCTTTCTTCGTTGTAAGCCCTCGTCCTCGGGGAGCCGTATTCCAGGTCCGTGGGCAGGATGGCCTCGGCCCCGTAGACCAGGAAGAACGGCGTGAAACCTGTGGCTCGGCTTGGCGTCGTCCTCAGGCTCTAGACCACCGAGGGGAGTTCCTTCATCCACCGCTTGCCGAACTTGTTGAGACCGTTGTAAATCCGAGGCTTGAGCCCTTGTAGAATCATGCCATTGGCACGTTCCACTTGCCCATTCGACATGGGGTGAGCTACGGCGGCCCAGTCCACCCGGATGTTGTGATCATCGCAAAAATCCAAGAATTTTTTGCCGGTGAACTGGGTGCCATTGTCGGTGATGATGGAGTTCGGGACCCCGAAGCGATGGATGATATTGGTGAAGAACGCCACCGCCTGCTCGGACCTGATGCTGTTCAGGGGTCGGACCTCGATCCACTTGGAGAATTTGTCGATGGCGACCAGCAGGTGCGTGTAGCCCTCGGGCGCCTTCTGCAGAGGGCCGACGAGGTCCAGACCCCACACAGCGAAGGGCCAGGTGATGGGTATCGTCTGCAGAGCCTGAGCGGGCAGGTGGGTCTGCTTCGCATAGAATTGGCACCCTTCGCAGGCGCGGACAATTCTAGTGGCGTCAGCCATCGCCGTTGGCCAGTAGAAGCCTTGGCGGAAAGCGTTCCCGACGAGGGTTCGAGGTGCTGCATGATGACCGCAAGCCCCCGAGTGTATCTCCTGCAGGAGTTCCTGGCCCTCGGCGATGGAGACGCATCGCTGGAGGATGCCCGAGGGGCTGCGGTGGTAGAGCTCCTTCTCATCGCCCAGCAAGACGAACGATTTGGCGCGTCGCGCTATCCGTCGAGCCTCGGCTCGGTCGAGGGGCAGTTCCCCTTGGCGGAGATATTGCAGGTACGGGGTCCGCCAATCTTGATCTGGCACGACCCCGTTCTGCTCCTCCTCGATGCGCAGTGCTTCGCCCTCGGGCTCCGAGGGTTCCTCGGGGTGAGCCAAGGATGGCTCGGGCTGGGCCGAGGTCACCTCGGACGAGGCCGAGGGTGCCTCGGGCTCGGGCGCATCATCTATCTTGACGGAGGGTTGATGCAGATCTCGGGAGAAGACGTCCGGGGGAACCGTCGTTCGCCCCGAGGCTATCTTCGCCAGCTCGTCCGCAGTCTCGTTGTAGCACCGGGCGATGTGGTTAAGCTCGAGCCCGTAGAACTTGTCTTCCAGGCGTCGAACCTCCTCACAGTAGGCCTCCATCCTCGGGTCACGGCAGAGGGAGTTCTTCATGACTTGGTCGATGACGAGCTGCGAGTCGCCGCGTGCATCGAGGCGTCGGACCCCTAGCTCGATGGCGATTCGCAATCCGTTGATCAGAGCCTCGTACTCAGCCACATTGTTGGACGCCGGGAAATGGAGGCGGAGCACGTAGCGCAGGTGTTTTCCGAGGGGCGAGACGAAAAGCAGGCCCGCGCCAGCTCCCGTCTTCGTCAGCGACCCGTCGAAAAACATGGTCCAGAGCTCTGGTTGGATCGGAGCCGTTGGCAACTGGGTATCGACCCATTCGGCTACGAAATCCGCCAGTACCTGGGACTTGATGGCCTTCCGAGGGGCAAACGAGATTGCCTCGCCCATGATTTCCACCGCCCACTTCGCGATCCGTCCTGAGGCTTCTCGGCACTGGATGATCTCCCCCAGGGGGAAGGATGACACCACAGTCACCGGATGGGACTCGAAGTAATGTCGCAGCTTTCGCCTCGTCAGGATCACTGCGTATAGCAGCTTCTGGACCTGTGGGTAGCGGATCTTGGTTTCGGACAGCACTTCGCTGACGAAGTAGACTGGCCTCTGGATGGGCAAAGCATGCCCCTCCTCCTGCCTTTCGACTACGATCGCGGCGCTGACCACCTGAGTGGTTGCGGCGACGTATACCAGGAGGGTTTCTCCATCAGCTGGGGGTACCAAGATGGGCGCCTGGGTGAGGAGCGCCTTCAGGTTCCCGAGGGCTTCCTCGGCCTCGGGAGTCCAAGTGAAGCACTCGGCCTTCCTTAAGAGGCGGTACAGGGGCAGGCCTCTTTCGCCGAGGCGCGAGATGAAACGGCTCAAGGCCGCGAGGCATCCCATGACCCTCTGTACGCCTTTTAAGTCCTTGATGGGCCCCATGTTTGTGATCGCTGCGATCTTCTCCGGGTTGGCTTCGATGCCCCGCTCGGAGACGATGAACCCCAAGAGCATGCCTCGGGGCACCCCGAAGACGCACTTCTCGGGATTGAGCTTGACGCCCTTCGCCTTGAGACACCGGAAGGTCAGTTCGAGGTCGGAGAGAAGGTCGGAGGCTTTCCTCGTCTTGACTACGATGTCATCGACGTAGGCCTCGACCGTGCGACCAATGTGTTCGCCGAACACATGGTTCATGCACCGCTGGTACGTTGCACCCGCGTTTCTCAACCCGAACGGCATTGTGACATAACAGTACATGCCGAAGGGCGTGATGAAAGAAGTCGCGAGCTGGTCGGACTCTTTCATCTTGATTTGATGATACCCTGAGTAGGCATCGAGGAAAGACAGGGTTTCGCACCCTGCAGTGGAGTCCACAATTTGATCGATGCGAGGTAGAGGGTAGGGGACCTTCGGACATGCTTTGTTGAGACCAGTGTAGTCTACACACATCCGCCACTTCCCCCCTTTTTTCCTCACAAGTACAGGGTTGGCAAGCCATTCGGGATGGAATACCTCTTTAATGAACCCTGCCACCATCAGCTTGTGGACCTCCTCGCCTATCACCCTGCGCCTTTCCTCGTCGAATCGGCGCAGAGGCTGTCTGAACGGCCGGGCTCCGGCCCGAATATCCAGCGAGTGCTCGGCGACATCCCTCGGTATGCCGGGCATGTCCGAGGGACTCCACGCAAAAACGTCGGCGTTTGCGCGGAGAAAGTCGACGAGCACTGCTTCCTATTTGGGGTCGAGCCCGGAACCGATCCGGATCTGCTTGGAGGTGTCGCCACTGGGGTCGAGAGGGACGGCCTTAACCGTCTCCGCTGGCTCGAAGTTGCCGGCATGCCGCTTCACATCCGGCACCTCTCGGGAGAGGCTTTCCAGGTCGGCTATGAGGGCCTCGGACTCGGCGAGGGCCTCGGCGTACTCCACGCACTCCACATCGCATTCGAATGCGTGTTTGTACGTGGGGCCGACGGTGATGACCCCGTTGGGGCCCGGCATCTTGAGCTTCAAGTAAGTGTAGTTGGGGATGGCCATGAATTTCGCGTAGCATGGCCTTCCCAACACTGCGTGGTAGGTTCCTCGGAACCCGACCACCTCGAACGTCAAAGTCTCCCTTCGGAAGTTGGAGGGTGTTCCGAAGCAGACAGGGAGGTCGAGCTGTCCGAGGGGCTGGACGCGCTTCCCGGGAATGATCCCGTGGAAAGGCGCAGCGCCTGCTCGGACGGATGACAGGTCGACGCGCAGGAGCCTGAGGGTCTCGGCGTAGATGATGTTGAGGCAGCTGCCCCCATCCATCAGGACCTTGGTGAGCCTGACGTCGCCGATGACGGGGTCGACGACGAGCGGGTACCTCCCCGGGCTCGGCACGTGGTCGGGGTGGTCGTCCCGGTCGAAGGTGATGGGCTTGTCGGACCAGTCTAGGTAGACTGGCGCCGCCACCTTCACCGAGCAGACCTCCCGACGCTCTTGCTTACGATGCCGAGCCGAGGCGTTTGCCGCATGCCCTCCGTAGATCATGAAGCAATCGCGGACCTCTGGGAACTCTCCTGCTTGGCGGTCCTCCCTTTTGTCGTCGTCGTGAGCCCTGCCACCCTCTGCGGGTGGCCCGGCCCGATGGAAGTGACGCCGAAGCATGACGCACTCTTCGAGGGTATGCTTGACGGGCCCCTGATGGTAGGGGCACGTCTCCTTGAGTGCCTTGTCGAAGAGGTTAGCACCTCCGGGGGGCTTCCGAGGGTTCTTGCGCTCGGCGGCGGCGACAAGGTCTGCATTGGGAACGTCGCGTTTCGCTTGCGACTTCCTCCTGCCTTTCTTCTTGGCGCCGCGCGGAGTTGACACCTCGGGAGCATCTTCCGACGGGCGGCCCTGGGGCTGCTTGTCCTTTCGGAAGATGGCCTCTACCGCCTCCTGGCCGGAGGCGAACTTGGTGGCGATGTCCATCAGCTCGCTCGCCCTGGTGGGGGTCTTGCGACCCAGCTTGCTCACCAGGTCGCGGCAGGTGGTGCCGGCGAGGAACGCGCCGATGACATCGGAGTCGGTGATGTTGGGCAGCTCGGTGCGCTGCTTCGAGAACCGCCGGATGTAGTCTCGGAGGGACTCTCCCGGCAGTTGCCGACAGCTTCGGAGGTCCCAGGAATTCCCGGGGCGCACGTACGTGCCCTAGAAGTTCCCGGCGAAAGCCTGGACCAAATCTTCCCAGTTGGAAATCTGCCCCGGAGGCAGGTGCTCCAACCAGGCACGAGCGGTGTCGGAGAGAAACAGGGGGAGGTTTCGGATGATGAGGTTGTCATCGTCCGTCCCACCCAGTTGACAGGCCAGGCGGTAGTCCGCAAGCCACAATTCCGGTCTCGTCTCCCCCGAGTACTACGTGATAGTAGTCGGGGGTCGGAATCGGGGCGGATACGGCGCCCGCCGAATGGCTCGGCTAAAGACCTGCGGACCGGGTGGTTCGGGCGAGGGACTCCGATTCTCCCCGCTGTCGTAACGTCCCCCACGCCTGGGGTGGTAGCCTCGGCGCACCCTTTCGTCGAGGCGTGCCCGACGGTCACGATGAGGGTGCTCGTCGCCGAGGTGGCCCGGGGCCGCAGGCGCGGTGTTGCGCGTGCGCCCGGTGAAGACCGAGGCTTCCCGCGTGAGTCGGGAAGTCGCGGCACGAGGTTCCGAGGGGTATCCCTGCCTGCGGGAGGCAGAGCTCTCGGCCCGCCGGGCCGCAGCGCCTTCCAGGAGGTGCTTGAGTTCTCCCTGGATTCGCCGACCCTCGGTGGTTGATGACTCCGGCATCGCGCGGAGGAGCATCGCTGCGGCGGCCAGGTCCTGACCAGTCCCGCCGGATGCGGGTGGCGGTCTGTCCCTGGCATCGTTGGCGATGCGGTGCTGGAGACCTTGGGGCAGGTGACGTATTCCTCCGGCCGGGGGTTGGCTCGCCCATACCTGCCCGATGTTCTGGCGGATTGCCTCGAGCGCTCCTGCTCCCTCATCGAGCCCGGCCTGCGCCCCGCGGACTTGCTCGAGCTGTGGGTCGTGACCCCCCGCCGGAACGGGGACCACAGCTAGCTCCCGCGGGATGTCGGCGCGAGGCGCTGGCCTAGGGGGATCACCATCCTCCGGCATGCCGAGACAGCCGCCTCCGGAGGGATCCCCTAGCTCGATGTGGAAACATTCGCGGCTCGGGCCGCAGTCCTTGTCGCCAAGGCTGCGGCTGCCGTCGGAACAGTCGGAGAGGCAGTAGTCACATGCGGTCATGAAGTCCCGCATGGCATTAGGGTTGCCAGATCCGGAGAAATCCCAGCAGATGCTGGGGTCGTCATCTTCCTCGGACCCAGAGGGTCCGTAGGTCGAGACACCCGTCAATCGGTCCCAAGGCGACCGCACACGAAACCCCAGAGAGGTTGCACTCGCCTCAATGTGAGCCCCGCCAAAGCGAGGTCGCCAGGCGGGCTAAGGTCGAGTCGAAATGACGAAAGATGGGTAGCAGTCGGTACCTTTTTGTCGACGAGGGGCGGTGAAGTCGCGTCGGGGGCTGACCGCGCCGTCGTCTTGGGTACGAGGGCGACGTCCTGCAGGCCCTCCGTGAGCGTGCTGGCGTCGTCCACTTGCTCGGGGTCGACGTGTTGCGGGGGGATGGCGCTCGCGTTTGCCTCGAACGCGAGGGCGACGCTTGGCGTGTCCTCCGTTGAGGCGCCGGGGATGTCGATTCGCTCGACAGCCGTCGGAGCGCGATCTCCCGCTCGGCCCCGGTTGCCCCGCCTCCTCCTCCTCCGATGGCGAGGGAGAGGATGGGGCGAGTTCGAAAGTTGTCCTTCCCCCACGCGGGAAAGACGTCGTCGATTCCGCCGCCGGCGGGCGGGCTGTCCGCCACCAATGTCGCTGTCGCGCGGTGGTGGAAGGAGTATCATGTCGTAGTCGCCGTCGAGAGACATGAACTCGAGGTTCCCGAAACGGAGCACCATCCCGGGTTGAAGAGGTTGTTGGAGACTGCCCATCTGGAGCTTGACGGGAAATCGAACGTCAACACGCAGCGTGCCCCTACCTGGCGCGCCAACTGTCGGCGTTCCGAGACCGGGGGGTCCCCGAGCCGACGAGTGAGAGTGCCGCGTGCCCCAGCCCAGATGGGTCGAGCGTGTGGAGCGAGCGCGAAGGGGGGAACAGAGAGAGAGGTCGGTGGCCGGAGCCGGGTCGTGAGGGAGTCGGAGAATTCCCGCGGCCTTCGTGTTCGTCCCGCGCCCAGGTCGGGTGCGCTTGCAGTAGGGGGTTACAAGCGTCCGCGCGAGGTGAGGGGAGAGAGCGGCCCCGAGAGAGCGCCTGCCCCTGCCCTTCGTCCCCGCGAGGCCAACCTTCTCTAAGAAGGCCCTGGTCCTTCCTTTTATAGTCGTAAGGAGAGGATCCAGGTGTACAAGATGGGGGTGTAGCAAGGTGCTACGTGTCTAGCGAGAGAGAGCTAGCGCCCTATGTACATGCCAAGGTGGCAGCCGGAGAGATCTTGGCACCCTGTTGGTGTGGCGTCGTGGCTGTTGGAGGAGTAACGGAGCCGGACGGGGAGACAGCTGTCGGAGTGGCTGGGCCCTTGCTGACGTCCTCCTGCTTTCGTAAGGGAGCTGAGAGCCGCCGTCGTCATGGTCTAGCGGGGCGCCATCATTGCCTATCTGGCGTGGCTGGCCAGATGGGACGCCGGTCTTGTTCTCTGCGACCCAAGTCGGCTCAGGGCAGGGTGATGGTGACGCTTCCTGTTGACGTGGCGGTCTCGTGCCCTAGGTCGGGCGTCGTGGAAGCTCCTCTGAGGTCGAGTCCGTCCTGCAAGACAGAGGCAGAGTCCGAGCCCTGGGTCGGGCGAGGCGGAGATCGTTAGGCAGAAGCCGAGGCGGAGTCCGAGCCCTGGGTCGGGCGAGGCGGAGTTCGTCGTCTTCCGAGGCCTTAGCCCGAGTCCGAGCCCTTGGGCGGAGCGGAGTTCGCCGTCTTCCGGGGCCTTAGCCTGAGTCTGAGCCCTTGGGCGGAGCGGAGTTCGCCGTCTTCCGGGGCCTTAGCCCGAGTCCGAGCCCTTGGGCGGAGCGGAGTTCGCCGTCTTCCGGGGCCTTAGCCCGAGTCCGAGCCCTGGGGTCGGGCGGAGCGGAGTTCGCCGTCTTCCGGGGCCTTAGCCCGAGTCCGAGCCCTGGGTCGGGCGGAGCGGAGTTCGCCGTCTTCCGGGGCCTTAGCCCGAGTCCGAGCCCTGGGTCGGGCGGAGCCTCCTATGGCGCCTCTGGCGAAGTCTGGTCGCCCGTTGGTCTTACCTTTTGCGTTAAACGCCCCGGTGACTCGGTCGGTTGGTGCGGTGATTTAGTCAGGGTTTCTTCTTATCGAAGGCGGGGCCTAGGGCGAGCCGGAGATGCGTCTGCCGTGAAAGAGGAGGCCTCAGGCGAGACGGAGTCATCTTAGGGTCGGCTGTCCTCGCCCGAGGCTAGGCTCGGGCGTGGCGTGGTCAAGTCACTCGTATGGACTGATCCCTGACTTAATCAAACCCATCAGGCCTCTGCAGCTTTATGCTGATGGGGGTTACCAGCTGAGAATTAGGCGTCTTGAGGGTACCCCTAATTATGGTCCCCGACAATAACAGAAAACACATCTACTATATCTCTCCCCAAGCTCACCTGCTATACTTGCACAATGCGTAGTAGTAGATAAGTATCACCGAGATTCTTGAATTATATTTTTGGATGGAGGGAGTAGTATTTAAATAAGAGCCATGCATACAATTTCTTTTGTTTAAATAATGTTTTCAACTTAAATTCCTTTTTTGCATGCGTGACATTTATTCTTCGTAATATTTTTTCCATGGATCTGACTTGTGATTCATTTTTATAAACCAACGCCAAACATTAATCCATGTTTCTTACTTGAAAACCATGAACAAACACCATTAACAGGAGGCACTCGCGTTGGGGTCACTCATCGACGACAAGAAGAAACTTGGCGACTGCCAGTTCGACCTCTAAAAACAGTCCTATGTGGTCGCATGTGCCGCTATGTACGACAAGCTCCGGCGCAGCCGCCGCTTGGACGCGGTGCAGAGCGGCTGCTTCGCGCTCTCCATCGTCAAGCAGGGGACCTCATGGTCGTCGCCAACGTCGACGACTCTCGGGTTGTTCTGGGCACCGCATTCGAGGACGACGCCATCACGTCGTCCAGCTCATCGTCCACTTGAAGCCTAACCTGCCACGTAAGTCGCTACTGACCGGCCATGAATTCTTGTTTATAGATTTCATGTGATGCCTTCTTCCTCGGTGGACGTGCAACTCAGTGCCTACTACTGCTGCTGCTACTGCGAGACCCTGCAAGAGCAAGCATCACACATTAAACCCTAAACGCATCACATGTGATCGTGGCTGTGGCTGTGTTTCAGGTTTCTGTTGCTTCTACAGCGACGTACGGCAAGCAGCAATGGCTGGCGGACAAAAACCTCGCGAGACCCTGCAAGAGCAAGCATCACACACTACCAGGGTCGGCCCTGGGGCCATGCAGCGGAAGCGACCGCCAGGGGCCCACAAAAGAAGGGGGCCCAATATCTAATAGAATAGTAGGGTTGATATTAAATTCTTGCCTTACTGAATCATATAAAAGCGGAACAGACGACGCACATGTCTGGCTAAAGCGTCGGTTGAAGTTCTCCTACACCTCTGCACAGAATCGACCCTGGCGCCCCACACCCGCGCGCCGTCCTCCTCCACAGGCCCACCCCGCGCGCCGTCCTCCTCCGCTCCACCCTGGCGCGCCGTCATCGCTAGGGCGCCCCACCCCCACGGCGCTCTTCCCTGTCCGCGGCGCTCTTCCCCGCCGTCGTCCTTTCCCGTACTCGGCGCCATTCTCTCCAGCGCCGCCGCCACCATCCCTCTTGCTCCTGCGAGATCCAGATCTGACGCGGCGGCGCGACTCAGAGTGGCAACGCGCCGCAACCCTCGTCTCGTCCACACGTGCCCTATCCAACCACCATGGAGCTCTTCCCCATCAAGCCCATGGAAGGAGCTCTCATCGAAGTGGGCTCCAAGTCCGTTACCGGCGCGGGCCGCTCTGTACACGACGCACGACGCTGCCGCCCTCGGGGCCACCTCCATGGCGCCCTCCATCAGCAACCCTACCAGCTCCCCGTAGCAGCGTGGAGCACGCCACCGACCTGCTCCCCATGTCCCATCTCCATGGCGCACTCTAGCAGCGGTGGCGACACCGACCTGCTCCCACCTCCCTGAAGTGCTCCGGTCAAACCGTGTGTGCCAAGGCAGATGCGACGCCGATCTGCTCCCACCTCCATGGCGCGCTCCGGCAGCGGCGACAATGCCGACCCACTCCCACCTCCCTGGTATACTCACAGACTAATAAATCTAGCTGGTTCCTCTAAGACGACTTGAGTTTCACAAAATAGAATAAAAAACTTTAATGTTTAGTTACCATAATGTAAATGAAATACAATTTATAATCTACAACTATGGGGACGACAATGCAAGAGGGAACCTCCTAGCGGATTGCTATTAGAAGGGCAACGTCCTTGGCGAGAGCACATATGGAGTTGTCTTCAAGGCCATGGACACCAAGGTGTAATGCCTAAAAATGTAAATAATGAAGATGGAGTTGAATCACTTATATGTTTGCCTCTATTTAATATAGCATGTGAATAATCTCATTTCAGGTGATTAATTAGCTAATAACATATAAAATATATCATGCATCATGCTGGAGTTGTGTGTGTGTGCATTTACCAAAAATATTGATCACATCAATGAGAATCATTAAGGTTCAAAATTAGAATTAAGACTTAATTTATAAGTGAGAAAGGGAAAATAATAAAGAAAATAAATACTATAAAAATACAAAATAAATTTTATAAATGAAATTAATACTGGTATGTTCAAAGAAGATGTTTAATTGGGAAAAACAAATCCACAACAACATTTGAATTGAAATCCAAAGTTATAAATCAAAAGGGAAGGAAATAGTGGAGAAAGGAAAAATAAAAACGAAACTGTGCACCATTGGGCCGACACACACCAATTCGGCCCACTTTCCCTTTTTCTCCACGCATGCGCACGGCCCAGAAATCTTCTTATGACCGACACGCGGGCCCGTGTGGGCAGTGGTCGCGCCCGCGCACCGTGTGACACTGCCGTGTGGGTCCTCTCTGTCGGATCTATCCTCTCCCCTCTTTGTCTCCTTTCAACAGAACGCGAAATCGCGCGGGTGTATCGGTGTCGCACCGTGATCTTCGGGGAAAACGTTGGGATTCTTGGCCATGGGGGCATAAATAGCAGTGCTGCATCCCCTTCTCGGCCTCCAAGCTAATACACGGGTCTCATGGCAGACTGGGGGATCGTGGGGAAGAAGCCTGGCGCTGAGAAGAATGGCGGGCCGCCACGGTCAATCCCAGTCCTGGCTGCCGGTTCGCCGTCGGGGCCTCCAAACTCCCTGGGGATGTTCGCCGGTTCTCTCTAAGACTTTGCGTGGCATCGGTGAGCCGGATGCGTCTGGGGCACTGATCCAGTTTGCTCATCGGGGCATGGCGGAGTGGCGGAATCGCCCCTCACCGTTGGCTGGCTAACTCGCTGCAAGGTTTACGGTAGGGACATCCCTGTTGAACTCATCCTTTCCTCTGCTTCGCGTAGCACGTTTCAGGTGTATGAATAACGGACTGATGGACCGGTTAGCTGTTCACCGGCGTGTTCTGCCACCATCGGGCTCATGGCGCCGCCGCCTCTCGGGACGTTTGCGCCACCGTGCGGTAGCTCGAGGTAGGTGATGCTATCGTGCCCTCGATTCGTGAATGGACGGGTATGATTCAATCCAGGGCTACCCTTTCGCGTATTTGATCTGGCCCATCGGATCGGGATCTGGCGGTTGTGGCATGGGGTGGCGTTATGAAAATCCTGGCCGTGGATCTCTGGATCGATGGTCAATAACGCGTACCTCTTCGTCGTTATAACGGATCCGCCAGATCGAAATCTGACGGTTCATAATCACCCAGACAGCTTCAGCCGAGCTCACTTCTAAAAGAGACCCCGAAAATTTTGCTATTGAACCCGCCGTCCTCGGGTTCTGTTCACTGAGTCTTGGAATATTTGCGCCTTAGCCCCTGTTCTCTCTAAAAATTGATGCGCAGCCCGGGTAATGAGGAAAACCATATAAATAATATCAGAAATTGATTTTCAACACAAAAATAATTCTAGAAACTTGTGAAATTCATAGTTAATTCATTTTAACTCCAAATTGAGTCATTCTAGTTGCAATAATTTTGTATTAATATTGTTTATCAACTAGTAACATTGTTTAACCATGAAACTTGAATTAAAATTATTCATTTGAATTAATCTATTCTAGATGCTAGATAACTTCAGAAATTCATAACCTAATAACCGTAACTCCGTTTTGATCCATTCTAGTTGCATTAGTCTCACAATAATATTTATTATCATATGTTAACCTTGTTTTGTCATGAGATATAGGTTAAAATGTTGCACTTAGTCTATTATATACTTAACCACATGGATCTTCAGAAAACCATAACTTCTTAACCGTAGCTCCGAATTTAGTGATTCTCGAACCCACGATCTCGTAGCAACGCGTAGAATATTCTTATATAGTTTTCTCTTATGTTTGGTGTAATGTTAATTTCGCCTATACCATGTTTGTCTGTATTGCTACGACTAGCAGCGAGGTCACGTGTCACCTGAAGAGCAAGTTGGTACCTGGAATCTCAAGTGCCAGGCAAGTTGTGCCCTTGATCACTTTCTTTTTACCCACTCATGTTCTAATTAATCATAATGATCTGCATAGGTTAATTTTGATGGGACCCAATAGGTTACCCTAGTTTTACTATCTTTATACCTTGTTCACCACTAAATTTTTGGGTAGTACTTGCTATTGCTTTATGTGGTTTTGGGTATAGAGATACACATTACTATTCATGATTATACTTTTATTATCAGTTGTTATTTACTGTTCATGATAAGATCATTATGTTAATTGGAACATGGAGCGACCACCCGGGAAAACAGTGCTACCACAAGGGTTTAATGGGACGCCCTTGGCCGATTAATTAGGAAAGCTAGTGGAAGACTACCTTACCCGAAAGGGGCAAGGGCAGTAGGGGAGTGGTCAGTGTAGGGAGGCCCTCGGGAGGATTTTGCTGCGATGGTGGTCCTGCAAGGGATTCCTGCATTGGAGCTTCCTATAAACTGTAGCGGGTTTTCTAAAGCTAGTGGAACTTTGTAAAGGCCTCGTAGTGTTACCCTGCTTCACCTCCTCGGTAGAGGTGTATGGGATTGGCCGTCTCTTGGCAGTTGGGTAACACGACTTGTGGGTAAAGATGCGCAACCTCTGCAGAGTGTAAAACTGGTATACTAGCCGTGCTCACGGTCAAGAGCAGCTCGGACCCTCACATGATTAATCTATGGAACTAAATTCAATTTGTCATATGCATTGCATCGCAGGTGATGTTGTTACTTTTGTTCTACTATTTAATTGGGTTGGTATTTACTTATACTTAGTAATTGCTAATAAAATTTTGACCAACTTTAAAAGCAATGCTCAGTTTCAACCATCTTCTTTGGTAAGCCTTACACTTCACGTGAGCTCCCACCTTTGGCGAGTTCATGCATATTATTCCCCACAACTTGTTCAGCTATGAACGTATGTGAGCTCACTCTTGCTGTCTCACACCCCCACAGGTCAAGAACAGGTACCACAGGATGAGGCGCATGGAGGATGCCGTGATGAGTTCGTGAGTGGTCTAGGTCGTCGTCTCCCAGTCAACTTTGGGTTGCTGGACCGTTGTCTCCTTATAATGTAATTATTTATTTTGTATAGAACTTCTGTTATATAGTAAAGATGTGACATTCGATCCTGTGCCATGATTCATCATATGTGTGAGACTTGGTCCCAGCACACCTGGTGATGTTCGCGCCCGGGTCTTGGTGCCCCTAAAACCCGGGTGTGACACAAGGTCCCCTTCCCACTCCAATCTCCTAAACCCTCCTTTCCTGGTCTGCGAGCGAACATAACTTCAGAGTTAGAGCTTAGTTGGTCTGATCAATCTGGCTTCGAGCGTTGACAGATGCTTGCGGGGTTTAGCGTTAGGTGTTAGGGGGTTTTGCAGGACGTAGCTATGTGAATTGGATCATTGAGTGGTTGGGGCTTCACTCTGGATTGACTCGCTATAGTAGTTCTACACCTACTTGAGAGCACCTAGAGGGGGGTTGAATAGGTGATCCTGTAAAACTTGAACTTAATGTCACAAAAACTTGGTTAAGCGTTAGCACAGTTAAGCCAAGTGGCTAGAGAGGAGAACTTGCACAACACGATAACCACAAAGAGATCAACACAGAGATGACACAGTGGTTTATCCCGTGGTTCGGCCAAGTACAAAACTTGCCTACTCCACGTTGTGGCGTCCCAATGGACGAGAGTTGCACTCAACTCCTCTCAAGTGATCCAATGATCAACTTGAATACCACAGTGTTTTGCTTTTCTTTTCCTATCCCGTTTGCGAGGAATCTCCACAACTTGGAGTCTCTCGCCCTTACACTTTGATGATCACAAAGAAGCACGGAGTAAGGGAGGGATGAGCAACTCACACAAGACACAAAGATCACAGCAAATATGCACACACAAGACCCAGACTTGAGCTCAAGAGACTATCACGAGTTTCACACTAGACCGGAGCTCAAATCACTAAGAATGTCGAACAAGTGCGCAAGAATGGAGTGTGAGTGATCAACAATGCTCAAGGATGCTTGGTATACTCCTCCATGCGCCTAGGGGTCCCTTTTATAGCCCCAAGGCAGCTAGGAGCCGTTGAGAGCAATCCGAGAAGGCAATTCTTGCCTTCTGTCGCCTGGCGCACCGGACAGTCCGGTGCACCACCGGACACAGTCCGGTGCGGATCTCTTTCCTTATTTGGCGAAGCCGACCGTTGGCGCCTTGGAGCCGTTGGCGCACCGGACACTGTCCGGTGCACACCGGACAGTCCGGTGCCCCTTTCTAGCCGTTGGCTCGGCCACGCGTCGCGCCCGGATTAAGCGGCCGACCGTTGGCCCGACGACCGTTGGATCACCAGACACTGTCCGGTGCACACCGGACAGTCCGGTGAGTTATAGCCGTATGCCGTTAATTTATTCCTGAGAACAGCAAGTTCACCTGAGCCAGCCTGGCGCACCAGACACTGTCCGGTGCACCACCGGACAGTCCGGTGCACCCAGACAGAACTGGCTTTGGCTGAACAAGGCCATCTCTTCTCCAATTCGATTTCTCCTGTTTCCATCACTTAGACACAATACATTAGTCTCTAAAACAATGTACTAAGTCTGAGAAACATACCTTTTTGACTTGATTTTCACTTTGTCCACCACTTTGCATAGATCAACACTTAGGCACTTGTGTTGGACACTAAATCACCAAAATACTTAGAAATGGCCCAAGAGCATATTTCCCTTTCAATCTCCCCCTTTTTGGTGATTTATGCCAACACAACATAAAGCAAATAGAACAAGTGCAAAGTCACTTCAAATAAGAACTCAAAATTGTTTTGAATCAAATTTGGCATATATGGATCATTCTTTGCCACCACTTGGTTTGTTTTTGCAAATCAAACTCAATTTCCTATCTCTAAGTCAAACACACATATTGAAACATAAAGAGAGATATTTCACGAGAAATTGATCAAGGATTCAAAAACTCCCCCTTTTCCCCATAATTAAACCTTCTCCCCACAAGAGACCAACTTTTGACAATAAGAGGCAAATAAGAGTATTTTGACAAACAAAAACTCTAACTCTACTATCTTCAAAATTCTCAAGTGGTAGCTGATCCATTTATTGCTTTGGCCTTATTTTCTCCCCCTTTGGCATCAAACACCAAAACGGATCAATTTTGGCCCTTTAACCCCATTGCCTCACCGAAAATCTTCAACTAAGAGTAAAAGGCAATAAGAGTATAGAGATGAACTTGGAATAAGTTACTCTTTCATCGGAGTGCAGTGGAAGTCTTGCATGGTCCAAGTCCACCGTTTCCCTTTCAATTCACCTTTGAGACTAAATCAAGCAAACTCAAGCACATGGTTAGTCTCAAAGGGTCAAGTTGTAGCACATCTCCCCCTAAATTTGTGCATCACTTGCAAAGGACTTGTGAGATCCGGGGAGTGCATGTACAACTTGAGCACCATAAATAAACAACACAATGCAAAAGGAACATGATCAAAGGCATAAACACATGTATGCTATAAATCAATCCAAGTTCCGTGAATCTAAGACATTTAGTTCACTACGCAACTTGCAAAAGGTCTGCTCATCTAAAGGCTTGGTAAAGATATCGGCTAGCTGGTTCTCGGAGCTAACATGAAACACTTCGATATCTCCCTTTTGCTGGTGGTCTCTCAAAAAGTGATGCCGGATGTCTATGTGCTTTGTGCGGCTGTGTTCAACAGGATTATCCGCCATGCGGATAGCACTCTCATTATCACATAGGAGTGAGACTTTGCTCAGATTGTAGCCAAAGTCCCTGAGGGTTTGCCTCATCCAAAGTAGTTGCGCGCAACACTGTCCTGCGGCAACGTACTCGGCCTCAGCGGTGGATAGGGCAACGGAAGTTTGTTTCTTAGAACTCCATGACACCAGGGACCTTCCTAAGAATTGGCACGTCCCTGATGTGCTCTTCCTATCGAACTTACATCCAGCATAGTCGGAGTCTGAATATCCAATCAAGTCAAAGGTAGACCCCTTTGGATACCAGATCCCGAAACAAGGCGTAGCGACTAAATATCTAAGAATTCGCTTCACAGCCACTAAGTGACACTCCTTAGGATCGGATTGAAATCTAGCACACATGCATACGCTAAGCATAATGTCCGGTCTACTAGCACATAAATAAAGTAAAGACCCTATCATAGACCGGTATGCTTTTTGATCAACGGACTTACCTCCTTTGTTGAGGTCGGTGTGTCCGTTGGTTCCCATCGGAGTCTTTGCGGGCTTGGCGTCCTTCATCCCAAACCTCTTGATCAAATCTTGTGTGTACTTCGTTTGGGAGATGAAGGTTCCATCCTTGAGTTGCCTCACTTGGAACCCAAGGAAGTAGCTTAACTCGCCCATCATCGACATCTCGAATTTCTGAGTCATCACCCTGCTAAACTCTTCACAAGACTTTTGGTTAGTAGAACCAAATATTATGTCATCGACATAAATTTGGCACACAAAAAGATCACCATCGCAAGTCTTAGTAAAAAGAGTTGGATCGGCTTTCCCAACCTTGAAAGCATTAGCAATTAAAAAGTCTCTAAGGCATTCATACCATGCTCTTGGGGCTTGCTTAAGTCCATAGAGCGCCTTAGAGAGCTTACACACGTGGTCGGGGTACCGTTCATCCTCGAAGCCAGGGGGTTGCTCTACGTACACCTCCTCCTTGATTGGCCCGTTGAGGAAAGCGCTCTTCACATCCATTTGGAACAACCTGAAAGAATGGTGAGCGGTATATGCTAGCAAAATACGAATGGACTCTAGTCTAGCCACAGGAGCAAAAGTCTCCTCAAAGTCCAAACCTACGACTTGGGCATAACCTTTTGCCACAAGTCGTGCCTTGTTCCTTGTCACCACCCCGTGCTCGTCTTGTTTGTTGCGGAACACCCACTTGGTTCCCACAACATTTTGCTTGGGACGAGGCACCAGTGTCCAAACTTCATTTCTTTTGAAGTTGTTGAGCTCCTCCTGCATGGCCAACACCCAGTCCGGATCTAGCAAGGCCTCTTCTACCCTGAAAGGCTCAATAGAAGAGACAAAGGAGTAATGCTCACAAAAATTAACTAATCGAGATCGAGTAGTTACTCCCTTGCTAATATCACCCAAAATCTGGTCGACAGGATGATCCCTTTGAATCATCGCTCGGACTTGGGTTGGAGGTGCCGGTTGCGCTTCTTCCTCCATTACATGATCATCTTATGCTCCCCCTTGATCATACGCCTCCTGTTCATCATCTTGAGTTGGGGGTTGCACCATTGTTGAGGAAGAAGGTTGATATCGCTCATCTTGTTCTTGTGGCCGCACATCTCCAATCGCCATGGTGCGGATTGCGGCCGTTGGAACTTCTTCTTCATCTATATCATCAAAATCAACAACTTGCTCTCTTGGAGAGCCATTAGTCTCATCAAATACAACATCGCTAGAGACTTCAACTAACCTCGATGATTTGTTGAAGACTCTATACGCCTTTGTATTTGAGTCATAACCTAACAAAAACCCTTCTACGGCTTTGGGAGCAAATTTGGAATTCCTACCCTTCTTCACTAGAATGTAGCATTTACTCCCAAAAACCCAAAAATACGAAACATTGGGTTTGTTACTGGTTCTAGCTCATACGACGTCTTCTTGAGGAGGCGATGAAGGTAGACCCTGTTGATGGCGTGGCAAGCCGTGTTCACGGCTTCCGACCAAAAGCGCTCGGCGGTCTTGAATTCTCCAAGCATCGTCCTCGCCATGTCTATAAGTGTCCTGTTCTTCCTCTCTACCACACCATTTTGTTGTGGTGTGTAAGGAGCGGAGAACTCGTGCTTGATCCCTTCCTCCTCAAGGTACTCCTCCACTTGAAGGTTCTTGAACTCGGACCCATTGTCGCTCCTTATCTTCTTCACCTTGAGCTCAAACTCGTTTTGAGCTCTCCTTAGGAAGCGCTTGAGGGTCCCTTGGGTTTCAGATTTATCCTGCAAAAAGAATACCCAAGTGAAGCGGGAAAAGTCATCAACAATAACTAGACCATACTTACTTCCTCCTATGCTTAGAAAGGCGACGGGTCCGAAGAGGTCCATATGTAGCAGCTCTAGGGGTCTTGATGTGGTCATCACATTCTTGCTGTGATGCGCTCCTCCCACTTGTTTACCTGCTTGACAAGCTGCACAAGGTCTATCTTTTTCGAAGGTAACATTAGTTAAACCTATCACGTGTTCTCCCTTTAGAAGCTTGTGAAGGTTCTTCATCCCCACATGTGCTAAGCGGCGATGCCACAGCCAGCCCATGCTAGTCTTAGCAATTAAGCATGCATCTAGACTGGCCTCCTCTTTTGCAAAATCAACTAAGTAAAGTTTGCCGTCTAATACACCCTTAAAGGCTAATGAACCATCACTTCTTCTAAAGACAGACATATCTGCATTAGTGAATAGACAATTATATCCCACGTTGCATAATTGACTAACAGATAACAAATTATAGCCAAGAGACTCAACTAAAAATACATTAGATATAGAGTGCTCGGATGAAATAGCAATTTTACCTAACCCTTTTACCTTGCCTTGATTCCCATCACCGAATATTATTGAATCTTGGGAATCCTTGTTTTTGACGTAGGAAGTGAACATCTTCTTCTCCCCCGTCATATGGTTTGTGTATCCGCTGTCGATAATCCAGCTTGAACCCCCGGATGCATAAACCTGCAAGGCAAATTTAGGCTTGGGTCTTAGGTACCCAACTCTTGTTGGGTCCTACAAGGTTAGTCACAATTGTCTTAGGGACCCAAATGCAAGTTTTGTCTCCCTTGCATTTTACCCCTAATTTTCTAGCAACTATCTTCCTATCCTTTCTACAAATAGCAAAGGAAGCATTTAAAGCATGATATATTGTAGAAGGTTCATTAACTTTCCTAGGAACATTAACAACATTTCTCCTAGGCATATGAACAAAATATTTCCTGGACATATCTTTACCATGCATATAGGAAGAACTAGAAGCAGACATGGCATGAGAGTCAAAAGCATCATAAGCATTACAACTCTTATAAGACTGTCTTCTATCATGATACATAAAAGCATGGTTCTTTTTAACACTACTAGCCATAGGGGCCTTTCCTTTCTCCTTGGCGGAGATGGGAGCCTTATGGCATGTTAAGTTCTTGGCTTCCCTTTTGAAGCCAAGTCCATCCTTTATTGAGGGGTGTCTACCAATCGTGTAGGCATCCCTTGCAAACTTTAGCTTATCGAAATCACTCTTGCTAGTCTTAAGTTGGGCATTAAGACTAGTCAATTCATCATTCAATTTGGAAATTGTAACAAGGTGTTCACTACAAGCATCAATGTCAAAATCTTTACACCTATTGCAAATCGTAACATGTTCTACATAAGAGTTAGATTTACTAGCTATCTCTAACTTAGTATTCAAATCATCATTTATGCTCCTTAAGCTAGAAATTGTCTCATGGCAAGAGGATAGTTCACAAGAAAGCATTTCATTTCTTTTAACTTCTAAAGCATGAGATTTTTGTGCCTCTACAAATTTGTCATGCTCTTCATATAAAAGGTCCTCTTGTTTCTCTAAAAGTCTATCCTTTTCATTCAAGGCATCAATCAATTCATTGATCTTATCTATTTTAGTTCTATCCAATCCCTTGAACAAACTAGAGTAATCTATTTCTTCATCACTAGACTCATCATCACTAGAAGAATCATAAGTGGCATTGTTTCGATTACATACCTTCTTCTCCTTCGCCATGAGGCATGTGTGACGCTCGTTGGGGAAGAGGGATGACTTGTTGAAAGCAGTGGCGGCGAGTCCTTCGTTGTCGGAGTCGGACGACGAACAATCCGAGTCCCACTCCTTGCCAAGATGTGCCTCGCCTTTTGCCTTCTTATAGTTCTTCTTCTTCTCCCTCTTGTTCCCTTGTTCCTGGTCACTATCATTGTCGGGACAATTAGCAATAAAATGACCAACCTTACCACATTTGAAGCATGAGCGCTTCCCCTTTGTCTTGGTCTTGCTTGGCTGCCCCTTGCGACCCTTTAGCGCCGTCTTGAAGTGTTTGATGATGAGGGCCATCTCTTCATCATTGAGCCCGACCGCCTCAACTTGCGCCACCTTGCTAGGTAGCGTCTCCTTGCTCCTTGTTGCCTTGAGAGCAATGGGTTGAGGCTCATGAATTGGACCGTTCAACGCGTCGTCGACATATCTCGCCTCCTTGATCATCATTCGCCCGCTTACAAATTTCCCAAGAACTTCTTCGGGCGACATCTTGGTGTACCTAGGATTTTCACGGATATTGTTCACCAAATGTGGATCAAGTACAGTAAAGGACCTTAGCATTAAACGAACGACGTCGTGGTCTGTCCATCGTGTGCTTCTGTAGCTCCTTATCTTGTTGATGAGGGTCTTGAGCCGGTTGTATGTTTGGGTTGGCTCCTCTCCCCTGATCATTGCGAATCTTCCAAGCTTGCCCTCCACCAACTCCATTTTGGTGAGTAAGGTGACGTCGTTCCCCTCATGTGAGATCCTGAGAGTGTCCCAGATCTGCTTGGCATTGTCCAAGCCGCTCACCTTATGATACTCGTCCCTGCACAAAGAAGCTAACAACACAGTAGTAGCTTGTGCATTTCTATGAATCTGTTCATTGATAAACATAGGACTATCCGAGTTATCAAATTTCATTCCACTTTCCACAATCTCCCATATGCTCGGATGGAGAGAGAACAGGTGACTACGGATTTTGTGGCTCCAAAATCTGTAGTCCTCTCCATCAAAGTGAGGAGGTTTGCCAAGTGGAATGGAGAGCAAATGAGCATTTGTACTTTGCGGAATACGAGAGTAGTCAAAAGAAAAGTTTGAATTAACCGGTTTCCTTCTCTCGTAGTCGTTGTCGTCGTTGTCCTTTTGGGAAGAAGTGGACTCGTCGCTGTCGTCGTAGTAGACGATCTCCTTGATACGCGTTGTCTTCTTCTTCTTCCCATCCTTTCGTTTGTGGCCCGAGCCCAAGTCGGTAGGCTTGTCATCCTTTGGCTCGTTGACGAAGGACTCCTTCTCCTTATCATTGATCATGATTCCCTTCCCCTTAGGATCCATCTCTTCGGGCGGTTAGTCCCTTTCTTGAAGAGAATGACTCTGATACCAATTGAGAGCACCTAGAGGGGGGGGGGGTGAATAGGTGATCCTGTAAAACTTGAACTTAATGTCACAAAAACTTGGTTAAGCGTTAGCACAGTTAAGCCAAGTGGCTAGAGAGGAGAACTTGCACAACACGATAACCACAAAGAGATCAACACAGAGATGACACAGTGGTTTATCCCGTGGTTCGGCCAAGTACAAAACTTGCCTGCTCCACGTTGTGGCGTCCCAATGGACGAGAGTTGCACTCAACTCCTCTCAAGTGATCCAATGATCAACTTGAATACCACAGTGTTTTGCTTTTCTTTTCCTATCTCGTTCGCGAGGAATCTCCACAACTTGGAGTCTCTCGCCCTTACACTTTGATGATCACAAAGAAGCACGGAGTAAGGGAGGGATGAGCAACTCACACAAGACACAAAGATCACAGCAAATACGCACACACAAGACCTAGACTTGAGCTCAAGAGACTATCACGAGTTTCACACTAGACCGGAGCTCAAATCACTAAGAATGTCGAACAAGTGCGCAAGAATGGAGTGTGAGTGATCAACAATGCTCAAGGATGCTTGGTATACTCCTCCATGCGCCTAGGGGTCCCTTTTATAGCCCCAAGGCAGCTAGGAGCCGTTGAGAGCAATTCGGGAAGGCAATTCTTGCCTTCTGTCGCCTGGCGCACCGGACAGTCCGGTGCACCACCGGACACTGTTCGGTGCAGATCTCTTTCCTTATTTGGCGAAGCCGACCGTTGGCGCACCGGACACTGTCCGGTGCACACCGGACAGTCTGGTGCCCCTTTCTAGCCGTTGTCTCAGCCACGTGTCACGCCCGGATTAAGCGGCCGACCGTTGGCCCGGCGACCGTTGGATCACCAGACACTGTCCGGTGCACACCGGACAGTCCGGTGAATTATAGCCGTACGCCGTTAATTTATTCCCGAGAATAGCAAGTTCACCTGAGCCAGCCTGGTGCACCGGACACTGTCCGGTGCACCCAGACAGAACTGGCTTTGGCTGAACAAGGCCATCTCTTCTCCAATTCGATTTCTCCTGTTTCCATCACTTAGACACAATACATTAGTCTCTAAAACAATGTACTAAGTCTGAGAAACATACCTTTTTGACTTGATTTTCACTTTGTCCACCACTTTGCATAGATCAACACTTAGGCACTTGTGTTGGACACTAAATCACCAAAATACTTAGAAATGGCCCAAGGGCACATTTCCCTTTCAATCTCCCCCTTTTTGGTGATTTATGCCAACACAACATAAATCAAATAGAACAAGTGCAAAGTCACTTCAAATAAGAACTCAAAATTGTTTTGAATCAAATTTGGCACATATGGATCATTCTTTGCCACCACTTGGTTTGTTTTTGCAAATCAAACTCAATTTCCTATCTCTAAGTCAAACACACATATTGAAACATAAAGAGAGATATTTCACGAGAAATTGATCAAGGATTCAAAAACTCCCCCTTTTTCCCATAATTAAACCTTCTCCCCACAAGAGACCAACTTTTGACAATAAGAGGCAAATAAGAGTATTTTGACAAACAAAAACTCTAACTCTACTATCTTCAAAATTCTCAAGTGGTAGCTGATCCATTTATTGCTTTGGCCTTATTTTCTCCCCCTTTGGCATCAAACACCAAAACGGGATCAATTTTAACCCTTTAACCCCATTGCCTCACCGAAAATCTTCAACTAAGAGTAAAAGGCAATAAGAGTATAGAGATGAACTTGGAATAAGTTACTCTTTCATCGAAGTGCAGTGGAAGTCTTGCATGGTCCAAGTCCACCGTTTCCCTTTCAATTCACCTTTGAGACTAAATCAAGCAAACTCAAGCACATGGTTAGTCTCAAAGGGTCAAGTTGTAGCACATCTCCCCCTAAATTTGTGCATCACTTGCAAAGGACTTGTGAGATCCGGGGAGTGCATGTACAACTTGAGCACCATAAATAAACAACACAATGCAAAAGGAAGATGATCAAAGACATAAACACATGTATGCTATAAATCAATCCAAGTTCCGCGAATCTAAGACATTTAGCTCACTACGCAACTTGCAAAAGGTCTGCTCATCTAAAGGCTTGGTAAAGATATCGGCTAGCTGGTTCTCGGAGCTAACATGAAACACTTCAATATCTCCCTTTTGCTGGTGGTCTCTCAAAAAGTGTTGCCGGATGTCTATGTGCTTTGTGCGGCTGTGTTCAACAGGATTATCCGCCATGCGGATAGCACTCTCATTATCACATAGGAGTGGGACTTTGCTCAGATTGTAGCCAAAGTCCCTGAGGGTTTGCCTCATCCAAAGTAGTTGCGCGCAACACTGTCCTGCGGCAACGTACTCGGCCTCAGCACTGGATAGGGCAACGGAAGTTTGTTTCTTAGAACTCCATGACACCAGGGACCTTCCTAAGAATTGGCACGTCCCCGATGTGCTCTTCCTATCGACCTTACATCCAGCATAGTCGGAGTCTGAATATCCAATCAAGTCAAAGGTAGACCCCTTTGGATACCAGATCCCGAAACAAGGCGTAGCAACTAAATATCTAAGAATTCGCTTCACAGCCACTAAGTGACACTCCTTAGGATCGGATTGAAATCTAGCACACATGCATACGCTAAGCATAATATCCGGTCTACTAGCACATAAATAAAGTAAAGACCCTATCATAGACCGATATGTTTTTTGATCAACGAACTTACCTCCTTTGTTGAGGTCAGTGTGTCCGTCGGTTCCCATCGGAGTCTTTGCGGGTTTGGCGTCCTTCATCCCAAACCTCTTGATCAAATCTTGTGTGTACTTCGTTTGGGAGATGAAGGTTCCATCCTTGAGTTGCCTCACTTGGAACCCAAGGAAGTAGCTTAACTCGCCCATCATCGACATCTCTAATTTCTGAGTCATCACCATGCTAAACTCTTCACAAGACTTTTGGTTAGTAGAACCAAATATTATGTCATCGACATAAATTTGGCACACAAAAAGATCACCATCGCAAGTCTTAGTAAAAAGAGTTGGATTGGCTTTCCCAACCTTGAAAGCATTAGCAATTAAAAAGTCTCTAAGGCATTCATACCATGCTCTTGGGGCTTGCTTAAGTCCATAGAGCGCCTTAGAGAGCTTACACACGTGGTCGGGGTACCGTTCATCCTCGAAGCCAGGGGGTTGCTCTACGTACACCTCCTCCTTGATTGGCCCGTTGAGGAAAGCGCTCTTCACATCCATTTGGAACAACCTGAAAGAATGGTGAGCGGCATATGCTAGCAAAATACGAATGGACTCTAGTCTAGCCACAGGAGCAAAAGTCTCCTCAAAGTCCAAACCTGTGACTTGGGCATAACCTTTTGCCACAAGTCGTGCCTTGTTCCTTGTCACCACCCCGTGCTCGTCTTGTTTGTTGCGGAACACCCACTTGGTTCCCACAACATTTGCTTGGGATGAGGCACCAGTGTCCAAACTTCATTTCTTTTGAAGTTGTTGAGCTCCTCCTGCATGGCCAACACCCAGTCCGGATCTAGCAAGGCCTCTTCTAGCCTGAAAGGCTCAATAGAAGAGACAAAGGAATAATGCTCACAAAAATTAACTAATCGAGATCGAGTAGTTACTCCCTTGCTAATATCACCCAAAATCTGGTCAACGGCAAGTGCAAGCAGCAATGGCTGGCGGACAAAAACCTCGCGAGACCGTGCAAGAGCAAGCATCACACACTACAAGCGTTACCCGATCTGGTGGCCGGAGACATTGCACACAAAAAAATCTCTACTACTTATTAAGGCTACAATAATAGTCTGTCATTCCGTGTTCTGTCCATTCCCAGTTCTGTCACCATTTCCATTCTGCAATTCTCATGCCTTGTTCTGCTTTTCCGATTCCCTCCTCCTCGTGCACAGTCCATTCCTATGTTCTGCCACCATTCTGGGGATTCGAACCCACAACCTGTCAAGCAAATGCTAGCAGTAGCTACAACTACACCACATGTGTATTTATGTCTACATCTATAACAGAAAACACATCTACTATATCTCTCCCCAAGCTCACCTGCTATACTTGCACAATGCGTAGTAGTAGATAAGTATCACCGAGATTCTTGAATTATATTTTTGGATGGAGGGAGTAGTATTTAAATAAGAGCCATGCATGCAATTTCTTTTGTTTAAATAATGTTTTCAACTTAAATTCCTTTTTTGCATGCGGGACATTTATTCTTCGTAATATTTTTTCCATGGATCTGACTTGTGATTCATTTTTATAAACCAACGCCAAACATGAATCCATGTTTCTTACTTGAAAACCATGAACAAACACCATTAACAGGAGGCACTCGCGTTGGGGTCACTCATCGATGACAAGAAGAAACTTGGCGACTGCCAGTTCGACCTCTAAAAACAGTCCTATGTGGCAGCATGTGCCGCTATGTACGACAAGCTCCGGCGCAGCCGCCGCTTGGACGCGGTGCAGAGCGGCTGCTTCGCGCTCTCCATCGTCAAGCAGGGGACCTCATGGTCGTCGCCAACGTCGACGACTCTCGGGTTGTTCTGGGCACCGCATTCGAGGACGACGCCATCACGTCGTCCAGCTCATCGTCCACTTGAAGCCTAACCTGCCACGTAAGTCGCTACTGACCGACCATGAATTCTTGTTTATAGATTTCATGTGATGCCTTCTTCCTTGGTGGACATGCAACTCAGCGCCTACTACTGCTGCTGCCACTGCGAGACCCTGCAAGAGCAAGCATCACACACTAAACCCTAAACGTATCACATGTGATCGTGGCTGTGGCTGTGTTTCAGGTTTCTGTTGCTTCTACAGCGACGTACGGCAAGCAGCAATGGCTGGCGGACAAAAACCTCGCGAGACCCTGCAAGAGCAAGCATCACATACTACCAGGGCCGGCCCTGGGGCCATGCAGCGGAAGCGACCGCCAAGGGCCCACAAAAGAAGGGGGCCCAATATCTAATAGAATAGTAGGGTTGATATTAAATTATTGCCTTACTGAATCATATAAAAGCGGAACAGACGACACACATGTCTGGCTAAAGCGTCGGTTGAAGTTCTCCACCTCTGCAGAGAATCGACCCTGGCGCCCCACACCCGCGCGCCGTCCTCCTCCACAGGCCCACCCCACGCGCCGTCCTCCTCCGCTCCACCCTGGCACGCCGTCATCGCTAGGGCGCCCCACCCCCGCGGCACTCTTCCCTGTCTGCGGCGCTCTTCCCCGCCGTCGTCCTTTCCCGTACTCGGCGCCATTCTCTCCAGCGCCGTCACCACCGTCCCTCTCGCTCCTGCGAGATCCAGATCTGACGCGGCGACGCGACTCAGAGTGGCAACGCGCCGCAACCCTCGTCGCGTCCACACGTGCCCTATCCAACCACCATGGAGCTCTTCCCCATCAAGCCCATGGCAGGAGCTCTCGTCGAAGTGGGCTCCAAGTCCGTTACCGGCGCGGGCCGCTCTGTACACGACGCTGCCGCCCTCGGGGCCACCTCCATGGCGCCCTCCATCAGCAACCCTACCAGCTCCCTCATAGCAGCGTGGAGCACGCCACCGACCTGCTCCCCATGTCCCATCTCCATGGCGCACTCTAGCAGCTATGGCGATACCGACCTGCTCCCACCTCCCTGAAGTGCTCCGGTCAAACCGTGTGTGCCAAGGCAGATGCGACGCCGATCTGCTCCCACCTCCATGGCGCGCTCCGGCAGCGGCGACAATGCCGACCCACTCCCACCTCCCTGGTATACTCACAGACTAATAAATCTAGCTGGTTCCTCTAAGACGACTTGAGTTTCACAAAATAGAATAAAAAACTTTAATGTTTAGTTACCATAATGTAAATGAAATACAATTTATAATCTACAACTATGGGGACGACAATGCAAGAGGGAACCTCCTAGCGGATTGCTATTAGAAGGGCAACGTCCTTGGCAAGGGCACATATGGAGTTGTCTTCAAGGCCATGGACACCAAGGTCCCCTTCCCACTCCAATCTCCTAAACCCTCCTTTCCTGGTCTGCGAGCGAACATAACTTCAGAGTTAGAGCTTGGTTGGTCTGATCAATCTGGCTTCGAGCATTGACAGATGCTTGCGGGGTTTAACATTAGGTGTTAGGGGGTTTTTGAGAGCACCTAGAGGGGGGTGAATAGGTGATCCTGTAATACTTGAACTTAATGCCACAAAAACTTGGTTAAGCGTTAGCACAGTATTGCCAAGTGGCTAGAGAAGAGTCTTAGCGAAACACAATAACCACAAGAGAATCAACACAGGTAGACACAGTGGTTTATCCCGTGGTTCAGCCAAGTACAACACTTGCCTACTTCCACGTTGTGGCGTCCCAACGGACGAGGGTTGCAATCAACCCCTCTCAAGTGGTCCAAAGACCAACTTGAATACCACGGTGTTTGCTTTTCTTTTCTATATCCCGTTCGCGAGGAATCTCCACAACTTGGAGTCTCTCGCCCTTACAAAGATGTTCACAAAGAAGCACGGAGTAAGGGAGGGATAAGCAACTCACACAAGACACAAAGATCACATCAAACACGCACACACAAGACCCAGACTTGAGCTCAAGAGACTATCACGAGTTTCTCACTAGAACGGAGCTCAAATCACTACGAATGTCGAACAAGTGCGCAAGAACGAAGTGTGAGTGATCAAGTATGCTCAAAGAATGCTTGGTGTACTCCTCCATGCGCCTAGGGGTCCCTTTTATAGCCCCAAGGCAGCTAGGAGCCGTTGGGAGCAATCCGGGAAGGCAATTCTTGTCTTCTGTCGCCTGGCGCACCGGACAGTCCGGTGCACCACCGGACAGTGTCCGGTGCGGATCTCTTTCCTTATTTGGCGAAGCCGACCGTTGGCGCCTGGGAACCGTTGGCGCACCGGACACTGTCCGGTGCACACCGGACAGTCCGGTGCCCCCTCCCGACCGTTGGCTCGGCCACGTGTCTCGCGCGGATCGCGCGGCTGACCGTTGGCTCACTATCCGGTGAATTTTAGCCGTACGCCGTTAATCAACTCCCGAGAGCGACGAGTTCGCCAGAGCCAGTCTGGCACACCGGACACTTTCCGGTGCACCCAGACTGTGCTGACCTTGGCTAAACTTAGCCATCTCTTCTCCAATTCGATTTTTCCTGTTTCCAGCACTTAGACATAATACATTAGTCCTTAAAACAATGTATTAAGTCTAGAAACATACCTTTTGACATGATTTGCACTTTGTCCACCACTTTGCATAGATTAACACAAAAGTACTTGTGTTGATACTCAATCACTAAAATACTTAGAAATGGTCCCAAGGGCACATTTCCGTTTCAATCTCCCCCTTTTTGGTGATTTATGCCAACACAACATAAAGCAACTAGAACAAGTGCAATATCAATGCAAATGAAGACTCAAGGTAGTTTTGAATCATATTTGGCATATATGGATCACTCTTTGCCACCACTTTGTTTGTTTTTGCAAATCAAACTCAAATTTCTATCTCTAAGTCAAACACACATATTAAGACATAAAGAGAGTCATTCCAAGAGAAATTGATTCAAGATTTCAAAAACTCCCCTTTTTCCCATAATCAACGCTTCTCCCCACAAGAAGCCAACTTTTGACAATAAAAGAGTTTTGACAAACCAAAAGAGTTTTGACAAACCAAAAGCTCTATTCTACTATTTTCAAAAGCTCTCAAGTGGTAGCTGATCCATTTATTGCTTTGGCCTTTATTTTCTCCCCCTTTGGCATCAAGCACCAAAACGGGATCAATCTTGGCCCTTGAACCCCATTGCCTCACCAAAATCTTCAATAAGAATACAAAGGCAATAAGAGTACGTGAGGTGAACTTGGAATAAGTTACCCTCTCATCGGAGTGCAGTGGAAGTCTTTCACAGTCCAAGTCCACCTTTTCCCTTTCAAACCTCCTTTGAGACTAAAACAAGCAAACTCAAGCATATGGTTAGTCTCAAAGGGTCAAGTTGTAACACATCTCCCCCTAAATTTGTGCATCACTTGCAAAGGACTTGTGAAGTCCGGGGAGTGTTTGTACAACTTGAGCACCACAAGTAAGCAACAATTTGCATAAGGAACATGATCAAAGGCATAAACACATGTATGCTATAAATCAATCCAAGTTCCGCGAATCTAGGACATTTAGCTCACTACGCAACTTGCAAAAGGTCTTCTCATCTAAAGGCTTGGTAAAGATATCGGCTAGCTGGTTCTCGGTGCTAACATGAAATACTTCGATATCTCCCTTTTGCTGGTGGTCTCTCAGAAAGTGATGCCGGATGTCAATGTGCTTTGTGCGGCTATGCTCAACAGGATTTTCCGCTATTCGGATAGCACTCTCATTATCACATAGCAGTGGGACTTTGCTCAGATTATAGCCAAAGTCCCGGAGGGTTTGCCTCATCCAAAGTAGTTGCGCGCAACACTGTCCTGCGGCAACGTACTCGGCCTCAGCAGTGGATAGAGCAACAGAAGTTTGTTTCTTAGAATTCCATGACACCAGGGACCTTCCTAAGAATTGGCACGTCCCCGATGTACTCTTCCTATCGACCTTACATCCAGCATAGTCAGAATCTGAATATCCAATCAAGTCAAAGTTAGACCCCTTTGGATACCAGATCCCGAAGCAAGGCGTAGCGACTAAATATCTAAGAATTCGCTTCACAGCCACTAAGTGACATTCCCTAGGATCGGATTGAAATCTGGCACACATGCATACGCTAAGCATAATATCCGGTCTACTTGCACACAAATAAAGTAAAGACCCTATCATAGACCGGTATGCCTTTTGATCAACGGACTTACCTCCTTTGTTGAGGTCGGTGTGTCCGTCGGTTCCCATCGGAGTCTTTGCGGGCTTGGCGTCCTTCATCCCAAACCGCTTTAGCAAGTCTTGTGTGTACTTTGTTTGAGAGATGAAGGTCCCGTCCTTGAGTTGCTTCACTTGGAACCCAAGGAAGTAGTTCAACTCGCCCATCATCGACATCTCGAATTTCTGCGTCATTACCCTGCTAAACTCTTCACAAGACTTTTGGTTAGTAGAACCAAATATTATGTCATCGACATAAATTTGGCACACAAAGAGATCACTATCGCAAGTCTTAGTGAAAAGAGTTGGATCGGCTTTCCCAACTTTGAAAGCATTAGCAATTAAAAAGTCTCTAAGGCATTCATACCATGCTCTTGGGGCTTGCTTAAGTCCATAGAGCGCCTTAGAGAGCTTACACACATGGTCGGGGTATCGTTCATCCTCGAAGCCAGGGGGTTGCTCCACGTACACCTCCTCCTTGATCGGCCCGTTGAGGAAAGCGCTCTTAACATCCATTTGGTACAACCTGAAAGAATGGTGAGCGGCATATGCTAGCAAAATACGAATAGATTCTAGCCTAGCCACAGGAGCGAAAGTCTCCTCAAAGTCCAAACCTGCGACTTGGGCATAACCTTTTGCCACAAGTCGAGCCTTGTTCCTCGTCACCACCCTGTGCTCGTCCTGTTTGTTGCGGAACACCCACTTGGTTCCCACAACGTTTTGCTTGGGACGCGGCACCAGTGTCCAAACTTCATTGCGCTTGAAGTTGTTGAGCTCTTCTTGCATGGACAGCACCCAGTCCGGATCTAGCAAGGCCTCTTCTACCCTGAAAGGCTCAATAGAAGAGACAAAGGAGTAATTCTCACAAAAATTCACCAATCTAGAGCGAGTAGTTACTCCCTTGCTGATATCACCCAAAATTTGGTCGACGGGATGATTTCTTTGAATCGTCGCTCGAACTTGGGTTGGAGGTGCCGGTTGTGCTTCTTCCTCCATCACATGATCATCTTGTGCTCCCCCTTGATCACACGCCTCCTATTCATCATCTTGAGTTGGGGGTTGCACCATTGTTGAGGAAGAAGGTTGATCTTGCTCCAAATGTTCCTGTGGTCGCACATCGCCAATCGCCATGGTGCGCATAGCGGCTGTTGGAACGTCTTCTTCATCTACATCATCAAGATCAATAACTTGCTCTCTTGGAGAGCCATTAGTCTCATCAAATACAACGTCGCTAGAGACTTCAACCAAACCTGATGATTTGTTGAAGACCCTATACGCCTTTGTATTTGAATCATAACCTAATAAAAACCCTTCTACAGCTTTGGGAGCAAATTTAGAAGTTCTACCTTTCTTCACAAGAATATAGCACTTGCTCCCAAATACACGAAAATAAGACACATTGGGTTTGTTACCAGTTAGCAGCTCATACGACGTCTTCTTGAGGAGGCGGTGAAGGTAGACCCTGTTGATAGCGTGGCAAGCCGTGTTCACGGCTTCCGACCAAAAGCGTTCGGGGGTCTTGAACTCTTCAAGCATAGTCCTCGCCATATCTATGAGCGTCCTGTTCTTCCTCTCTACCACACCATTTTGTTGTGGTGTGTAGGGAGCGGAGAACTCGTGCTTGATCCCTTCCTCCTCAAGGAACTCCTCCACTTGAAGGTTCTTGAACTCGGACCCATTGTCGCTCCTTATCTTTTTCACCTTGAGCTCAAACTCATTTTGAGCTCTCCTGAGAAAGCGCTTGAGGGTCCCTTGGGTTTCAGTTTTATCCTGCAAAAAGAATACCCAAGTGAAGCGGGAAAAATCATCAACTATAACAAGACCATACTTACTTCCTCCTATACTTAGATAGGCGACGGGTCCGAAGAGGTCCATATGAAGCATCTCCAAAGGTCTTGATGTGGTCATCACATTTTTGGTGTGATGAGAGCCTCCTACCTGTTTCCCTGCTTGACAAGCTGCACAAGGTCTATCTTTTTCGAATTGCACATTAGTTAAACCTATCACGTGTTCTCCCTTTAGAAGCTTGTGAAGGTTCTTCATCCCCACATGTGCTAAGCGGCGATGCCACAGCCAGCCCATGCTAGTCTTAGCAATTAAGCATGCATCTAGACCGGCCTCCTCTTTTGCAAAATCAACTAAGTAAAGTTTGTCGTCTAATACACCCTTAAAGGCTAATGAATCATCACTTCTTCTAAAGACAAACACATCTACATTAGTGAATAAACAGTTATACCCCATTTTGCATAATTGACTAACAGATAGCAAATTATATCCAAGAGACTCAACTAAAAATACATTAGAAATAGAGTGCTCATTTGAGATTGCAATTTTGCCTAAGCCTTTCACCTTGCCTTGATTACCATCACCGAATATGATTGAATCTTGGGGATCCTTATTCTTGACGTTGGAGGTGAACATCTTCTTCTCCCCCGTCATATGGTTTGTGCATACGCTGTCGATAATCCAGCTTGAACCCCCGGATGCATAAACCTACAAGGCAAATTTAGGCTTGGGTCTTAGGTACCCAACTCCTGTTGGGTCCTACAAGGTTAGTCATAATTGTCTTAGGGACCCAAATGCAAGTTTTATCTCCCTTGCATTTTGCCCCTAATTTTCTAGCAACTATCTTCCTATCCTTTCTACAAATAGCAAAGGAAGCATTTAAAGCATGATATATTGTAGAAGGTTCATTAACTTTCCTAGGAACATTGACAACATTTCTCCTAGGCATATGAACAGAATATCTCCTAGACATATCTTTACCATGCATATAGGAAGAACTAGAAGCAAACATGGCATGAGAGTTGAAAACATCATAAGCATTACAACTCTTATAAGACTGTCTTCTATCATGATACATAAAAGCGTGGTTCTTTTTAGCATTACTAGCCATAGGGGCCTTCCCTTTATCCTTGGCGGGGATGGGAGCCTTATGGCTTGTTAAGTTCTTGGCTTCTCTCTTGAAACCAAGTCCATCCTTAATTGAGGGGTGTCTACCAATTGTGTAGGCATCCCTTGCAAATTTTAATTTGTCAAATTCACTTTTGCTAGTCTTAAGTTGGGCATTAAGACTAGCTACTTCATCATTCAATTTAGAAATTGTAGCAAGGTGTTCACTACAAGTATTAATGTCAAAATCTTTACACCTATTGCAAATAACATCATTTTCTACACAAGATGTTGATTTACTAGTTATTTTTAACTTAGCATTCAAATCGTCATTTATGCTCTTTAAGTTAGAAATAGAATCATGGCATGTAGACAACTCACAAGCAAGCATTTCATTCCTCTTAATTTCTAATGCAAGGGATTTTTGTGCCTCTACAAACTTATCATGTTCTTCATACAAAAGATCCTCTTGCTTTTCTAGTAGCCTATTCTTATCATTTAAAGCATCAATCAATTCATTAATTTTGTCAATCTTAGATCTATCTAAGCCCTTAAATAAGCATGAATAGTCTATTTCATCATCATCACTAGACTCATCCTCACTAGAAGAAGCATAAGTAGAGTTTCGAGTACTTACTTTCTTCTCCTTAGCCATGAGGCATGTGTGATGCTCGTTGGGCAAGAGGAATGACTTGTTGAAGGCGGTGGCGGCGAGTCCTTCGTTGTCGGAGTCGGATGTGGAGCAATCCGAATCCCACTCCTTTCCAATATGTGCCTCGCCCTTTGCCTTCTTGTAATTCTTCTTCTTTTCCCATTTTCCACTCTTCTTTTCCTGGTCACTATCATTATCAGGACAATTAGTGATAAAGTGACCAATCTTACCACATTTGAAGCATGAGCGCTTCCCCTTCGTCTTGGTCTTGTTGGGATGCTCCTTGCGACCCCTTAGCGCCGTCTTGAAGCGCTTGATGATGAGGGCCATTTCTTCATCATTAAGCCCGGTCGCCTCAATTTGCGCCACCTTGCTCGATAGCGCCTCCTTGCTTCTCGTTGCTTTGAGAGCGATAGTTTGAGGCTCTTGGATTGGACCATTCAATGCATCATCCACGTATCTAGCCTCCTTGATCATCATCCGCCCGCTTACGAACTTTCCAAGTATCTCCTCGGGCGTCATCTTGGTGTACCTAGGATTCTCACGAATATTGTTCACAAGATGAGGATCAAGAACAGTAAAGGACCTTAGCATTAGGCGGACGACGTCGTGGTCCGTCCATCGCGTGCTTCCATAGCTCCTTATCTTGTTGACAAGGGTCTTGAGCCGGTTGTATGTTTGGGTTGGCTCCTCCCCCCTTATCATAGCGAATCTCCCAAGTTCACCCTCCACCAACTCCATCTTGGTGAGCATGGTGACGTCGTTGCCCTCATGTGAGATCTTGAGGGTGTCCCAGATCTGCTTGGCATTGTCCAAGCCGCTCACCTTATGGTACTCATCCCTGCATAATGAGGCTAGCAACACAGTAGTAGCTTGTGCGTTTTTATGAATTTGTTCATTGATAAACACAGGGCTATCCGAGCTATCAAATTTCATTCCACTCTCTACTATCTCCCATATGCTAGGATGGAGAGAGAACATGTGACTACGCATTTTGTGACTCTAAAATCCATAATCCTCTCCATCAAAATGAGGAGGTTTACCAAGTGGAATGGATAATAAATGAGCATTTGTACTTTGAGGAATACGAGAGTAATCAAAAGAAAAGTTCGAATTGACCGTTTTCTTTTTCTCGTAGTCGTCGTCGTCTTTTTGGGAAGAGGAAGATTCGTCGCTGTCGTAGTAGACTATCTCCTTGATGCGCCTTGTCTTCTTCTTCCTCCCGTCTTTTCTTTTGTGGCCCGAGCCCGAGTCGGTGGGCTTGTCATCTTTCGACTCATTGAAGATAGACTCCTTCTCGTTGTCGACCACCATCCCCTTTCCCTTAGGATCCATCTCTTCGGGCGATTAGTCCCTTCTTGAAGAGAACGGCTCTGATACCAATTGAGAGCACCTAGAGGGGGGGGGGTGAATAGGTGATCCTGTAATACTTGAACTTAATGCCACAAAAACTTGGTTAAGCGTTAGCACAGTATTGCCAAGTGGCTAGAGAAGAGTCTTAGTGAAACACAATAACCACAAGAGAATCAACACAGGTAGACACAGTGGTTTATCCCGTGGTTCGGCCAAGTACTACACTTGCCTACTTCCACGTTGTAGCGTCCCAACGGACGAGGGTTGCAATCAACCCCTCTCAAGTGGTCCAAAGACCAACTTGAATACCACGGTGTTTGCTTTTCTTTTCTATATCCCGTTCGCGAGGAATCTCCACAACTTGGAGTCTCTCGCCCTTACAAAGATGTTCACAAAGAAGCACGGAGTAAGGGAGGGATAAGCAACTCACACAAGACACAAAGATCACAGCAAACACGCACACACAAGACCCAGACTTGAGCTCAAGAGACTATCACGAGTTTCTCACTAGAACGGAGCTCAAATCACTACGAATGTCGAACAAGTGCGCAAGAACGAAGTGTGAGTGATCAAGTATGCTCAAAGAATGCTTGGTGTACTCCTCCATGCGCCTAGGGGTCCCTTTTATAGCCCCAAGGCAGCAAGGAGCCGTTGGGAGCAATCCGGGAAGACAATTCTTGCCTTCTGTCGCCTGGCGCACCGGACAGTCCGGTGCACCACCGGACAGTGTCCGGTGCGGATCTCTTTCCTTATTTGGCGAAGCCGACCGTTGGCGCCTGGGAGCCGTTGGCGCACCGGACACTGTCCGGTGCACACCGGACAGTTCGGTGCCCCCTCCCGACCGTTGGCTCGGCCACATGTCTCGCGCGGATCGCGCGGCCGGCCGTTGGCCCGGCCGACCGTTGGCTCACCGGACAGTTCGGTGCACCACCGGACAGTCCGGTGAATTTTAGCCGTACGCCGTTAATCAACTCCTGAGAGCGACGAGTTCGCCAGAGCCAGTCTGGCACATCGGACACTGTCCGGTGCACCACCGGACACTGTCCGGTGCACCCAGACTGTGCTGACCTTGGCTGAACTTAGCCATCTCTTCTCCAATTCGATTTTTCCTGTTTCCAGCACTTAGACACAATACATTAGTCCTTAAAACAATGTACTAAGTCTAGAAACATACCTTTTGACATGATTTGCACTTTGTCCACCACTTTGCATAGATTAACACAAAAGTACTTGTGTTGATACTCAATCACCAAAATACTTAGAAATGGTCCCAAGGGCACATTTCCCTTTCACGCAGGACGTAGCTATGTGAATTGGATCATTGAGTGGTTGGGGCTTCACTCTGGATTGACTCGCTATAGTAGTTCTACACCTACTCGCTCTGATGAGAATAAAATTGATGATTTGGTGTTGCTTTGTTCAGCTGCACATTGATTGGACTGTCACCGTAGACACTACAATGTGAAAGGTTCAGCTATAGTTATCATGTTCTGTACTTTTGTTCGGGATTAATTTTTGGTGGACTTGTATATTCTAGGTGTGTAAGGGTGACAACAGATGTGGGGAAGTGGTTGTGTTCTCACTGCTCTTAACTCCTATGTGGTGTTATCATCGTTTATTCTTTTCTCAATGAAGAATATGTGGCCATTATAGCATCGCCACAGTTTAATCTTCCAGTTGTTCTTAGTGCTCATATTTTGTACTCCCTCCGTTCAAAATTATAGGTGCATCCTCAGTAGTGTGGACATGGGGTTCATGTATCCCTAGGATCACAAACTCCATTTTCTAGATTAGGTTATTGTTTCGACATTCATGTCATCGTGAATGTAATCCTGGATCACTGGTTGCTCAAGCTCTATGCAGCTTCCTTACTTTCATTGCATCACGATGCTGTCATGCAAGAGACTGTGTCAAACAATGATTTAATTAGGATATGAGTGGAAAAACCAATATATGCATAGATAGCATATGATGCTCCTAGACAGAATAATGATGTTGGGTCCTCTTGCAAACAATGATTTTATATGATTCATTTATTGTTTGGTATGGTTTGGCCAGTCCAAGGGGCTATGGTACACATCAGGATTTTGACACCCTTGCGTGGGCCACCATTTAACCTACAATTTTAGATGAAGTGATGTGCATGTTATATCTTTAACACCATATTAATTTCTTCATATGATAAATAGTATCTTGAATACCACTTGAAAGCACGGGGCTGCAGAGCACTAAAACCACTTTAATTGGTCCATTTACTTTGTCTATGGAAACATTTCCATCTAAAATTAACACTTCACCTAGACTCATAATCAATTGTTGACTTGAAGATTTGTAGGTAACGTAGAGTTATTTAAGTTGACGACACAAAGTCAAACTAAGTAAGCCTTGGTCCGTTCATGAAAGAAAATCCAAATTGGTTGTTCTCTTCTCCATGACAACGACATTCCTATTAATATCAATAACAATAACAAGATAAAAAAAGTGTGAGCGAATAACTGGACCTTGATAGTTTATTTAATACATTTCTTTCACCGATTCGCCGCAGTTCTGCTCATCTCATAAATAAGGTGCGTCCTACTATATATTCAAAGGTGTGTCCTACTATTTGTCGCGGTTCTGTTCACGGATTTGATACTTCATCTCTGAAACTATAAAATGCTATTTTAGTTTTCTTGAATTTATTCTTTCATGACTTAACATTCATATTTTTTTATTTCCAAGTTTTGACCATGTGAGGAAATCTGAAGGAATATTCAGGTTCTTTCTTTCTTTAAGAAATTCCCTTTAGATACTTAATGGTGAGATGTTGTTCTTGTATTCCATTCATGTATACATTACCAGAATGGATCTTGTTCCACCAGAGAAGTAATTTTGGCTGTATTAGTTTGCATTTCAGGCTGACCACCCTAGATTAAACTTCAAAGACCGGTACCCTGAGCCATACAGAGATTCTCATCCACAACTAAAAATGGTACCAATTTGTGTTGCTGTATTGTTGTGGGGAATGAAATTTGTTAACTATTAACTAAAATATATGAGTGAAGAAAAGGATTCACACATGCACTAGATGCTTTGATATATCTACCAATCACAACCATTTAGCCACCTGTGAAATCTCTCAGGTTGGTGGTTGATACTCATGCTTACACTTTTTCTAGGACCATTTTGATTCTATAAAGCTAAACTATGATTTCCTATTTTTTCAAACTCGCTGAAGTTGCACGGTTATCTTGACCGAGCTTATCTCTATGCCTTCCAACATGCTGGAGGTACCACACTCCACACTGAAAATTCCATTACTTTTGGATAGTTATTATACATCCCTGATATTTGCACAAAATCTAGTTGCCTTTCATTTTTTGGTTCATAGCTTCATATGTATAGGTTGGTGTCTGAATGGATTATCCAATGTTGTAATTTGTAGCAGAAAATCACTGAACCGAATATATCACATTGTTGTGCGTTATGTTGTGTCTTGTCTAATGCATGTGAATACTCATATGAAGCTTTTTCAATACCAGATGGGGAGGGCTGCAATGATTACATCTACATTTGGTGGAACTTTACCTCATGGATGATATGCCAGATGGGGAGGACGCGCAAGGATAGCCCCGACGTACATGCCCCTCAATTCTCCCTCTGCCCTCTTGGTTTCGCTCTGCTCTCACCTTGCCAGGCGGCTGAGGTGTCTGATTTTGTTCTGCTAATGTGGTGTTGACGCAGGGTTTCGTCACGAAGCTAGAGACGCTGACCGATGGGATAGTGAAGCTAATGATTTGGCACCGCACCATCCCCAGCATGCAAGGGTAAGCGACCCAAGGGTTCTTATCTGTCCACTGTTTTATCAAATCCCCGTGGCTTTTTCGATTCCTTTTTGTGTGCTCAGTTTTTTCTTTGTGTGTCATGAGTTTCTGAACTTGATTGGGATGGTTTTTGTGCCATGAGAATTAGGGTTTGATAGGGATGATTTGGGTATCAGTTCTTACGGTCACTGGAATTTGCATATTGTCATAGTCTAATGCCATTAAATTTTGAGGGTAGCGATATTGTTTTCACCCTATTGAATAGGGTATATGATGATGTTGGCAAGCGCTGGAGCAGGTAATATTTTGTTAAAGTTTTCATGTCGTTCCTCCACTGCCATGGCTTGATCTATGAGGATCCATACATGCATATGGTTTATGCTTGTAAGTTTTATCCTTCCCTTGCTTTACACATCTGCCATATCATGCTTGACAAACACATCAGTTTTGGCCCTAATGTTCCAGTGTGTTTTTGTGTAACTTTGTCCCTTTCTTTGTACCAAGATTTTGTTCATTGGGTCTGCGTGGGCTACCAGGGATTAAGGTTAATGATTCAATTATGCTCTTTGTATTGTGCTTATGATTGAGTATGGCGTTTAACACTAACTACGAGATAGGTCAGAACAGAATTGGAAGACCAGCTTCTCTACACATATAGATGCCATTTTCTCGATGGGGAGTTCAGTGATTTCAAGGCGCTGCCTAGAGCAAGTGAATAATTGAGTGATTTTCAGGAGCTCCTACACTATCTGTATGAACTAACGTAAGTTCCACGAGTAACAAGTAAATATTAAAAATCACAATGATTATATGCTGAACTGATGTTCCTTTTTCTCATGCAAGCAAAATTATAACTCTTCATTTTCCCTTTCGTTCCAGTCTTTCTGATCATAAGTGGGATGATGCGAACTATCTGGAGCCCAAACAGATCAACAGGTATTTGATAAGAGTGGTTAATATTTGCGGTCATTTTATATTGCACAGGAAGAATTCCAAATAGAACTGTTTAAGAATCTGTCGGCGTTCCGAGACCGGGGGGTCCCCGAGCCGACGAGTGAGAGTGCCGCGTGCCCCAGCCCAGATGGGTCGAGCGCGTGGAGCGAGCGCGAAGGGGGGAACAGAGAGAGAGGTCGGTGGCCGGAGCCGGGTCGTGAGGGAGTCGGAGAATTCCCGCGGCCTTCGTGTTCGTCCCGCGCCCAGGTCGGGTGCGCTTGCAGTAGGGGGTTACAAGCGTCCGCGCGAGGTGAGGGGAAGCGAGCGGCCTCAAGAGAGCGCCTGCCCCTGCCCTTCGTCCCCGCGAGGCCAACCTTCTCTAAGAAGGCCCTGGTCCTTCCTTTTATAGTCGTAAGGAGAGGATCCAGGTGTACAAGATGGGGGTGTAGCAAGGTGCTACGTGTCTAGCGAGGGAGAGCTAGCGCCCTATGTACATGCCAAGGTGGCAGCCGGAGAGATCTTGGCACCCTGTTGGTGTGGCGTCGTGGCTGTTGGAGGAGTAACGGAGCCGAACGGGGGGACAGCTGTCGAAGTGGCTGGGCCCTTGCTGACGTTCTCCTGCTTTCGTAAGGGAGCTGAGAGCCGCCGTCGTCATGGTCTAGCGGGGCGCCATCATTGCCTATCTGGCGTGGCTGGCCAGATGGGACGCCGGTCTTGTTCTCTGCGACCCAAGTCGGCTCAGGGCAGGGTGATGGTGACGCTTCCTGTTGACGTGGCGGTCTCGTGCCCTAGGTCGGGCGTCGTGGAAGCTCCTCTGAGGTCGAGTCCGTCCTGCAAGACAGAGGCAGAGTCCGAGCCCTGGGTCGGGCGAGGCGGAGATCGTTAGGCAGAAGCCGAGGCGGAGTCCGAGCCCTGGGTCGGGCGAGGCGGAGTTCGTCGTCTTCCGAGGCCTTAGCCCGAGTCCGAGCCCTTGGGCGGAGCGGAGTTCGCCGTCTTCCGGGGCCTTAGCCCGAGTCCGAGCCCTGGGGTCGGGCGGAGCGGAGTTCGCCGTCTTCCGGGTCCTTAGCCCGAGTCCGAGCCCTGGGGTCGGGCGGAGCGGAGTTCGCCGTCTTCCGGGGCCTTAGCCCGAGTCCGAGCCCTGGGTCAGGCGGAGCCTCCTATGGCGCCTCTGGCGAAGTCTGGTCGCCCGTTGGTCTTACCTTTTGCGTTAAACGCCCCGGTGACTCGGTCGGTTGGTGCGGTGATTTAGTCAGGGTTTCTTCTTATCGAAGGCGGGGCCTAGGGCGAGCCGGAGATGCGTCTGCCGTGAAAGAGGAGGCCTCAGGCGAGACGGAGTCATCTTAGGGTCGGCTGCCCTCGCCCGAGGCTAGGCTCGGGCGTGGCGTGGTCAAGTCACTCGTATGGACTGATCCCTGACTTAATCAAACCCATCAGGCCTCTGCAGCTTCATGCTGATGGGGGTTACCAGCTGAGAATTAGGCGTCTTGAGGGTACCCCTAATTATGGTCCCCGACAGTAGCCCCCGAGCCTCGAAGAGAGTGTTAACACTCGCTTGGAGGCTTGCGTCGCACTTTTTTGCAAGGGGACCAGCCTTTCTCGGTGGTACTTTGTTCCAGTGGGTGCGCGCGAGCGCACCCGCCGGGTGTAGCCCCCGAGGCCTCGGAGGAGTGGTTTCACTCCTTCGAGGTCTTAATGCCTTGCGTAATGCCTCGGCTGGACTAGCGGTTCCCTCATGCGAGCAGGGCGTAACCCAGGTGCACTGTCGGGGCCCAAGTTCTCGGGCTGGTATGTTGACGCTGTCAACGGTTCGGCCGGAGCCGGGTTTGCGAGAGCAGCCCCCGAGCCTCCGCACGGAGCGAGAGGACGATCAGGGACAGACTCGACTTTTTATATACGCCCCTACGTCGCCTTTCCGCAAGGAGGAGGGGGGGAGTGCGCCATGTTACCCTCGATGGGCACCGAACATGGTGTCTCCGGTGAGCTGCAATTGGGTAATCCGAGTGGACGTCCGTGCCCCGTTCGTTAGGGGTCGGCTAGGGGCCCGGAGGCACGCCCAAAAGTACCTGCGGGTGATCTGCCGGACCCGGTCCCCTAGCGACGGGGTCCGAGGGCTCGTTGCCTCCCTCCGATGGGATTCCGTTACAGAGTCGTTCCCGCTGGTCTCGGAAATGTCCTAGGGTACCTCGGGAGCGCAGCCCGAGCCTTGGTTATGTATCGAACGTACCCCTGGTCATCCCTCGCTCGGCGTCTGAGGCGGCTGTGAACCCTTCGACAGGCCAGCCTTCGAACCCCTGATCAGTAGGGGGCACGGAGCCCTAGTAGCCTGAGGCGGTCATGGAACCTTTCGGGGGCCGACCTTCGAACCCCTGACCAGTAGTGGGTGTCGGGCCCACGCGATCTGAGGCGGCTGTTGAACCCTTCGGGGGGCCAGCCTTCGAACCCCTGATCAGTAGGGAGGCTCGGAGCCTAGTTCCTTCACGGGGAAGGATCCCTTTGGGGTTATCCCCCTTCTCGTTCCCTGTTGCAAGAGATAGAGAAAGAAGGAAAAGGGAAAAAGGATTCGAAATTGAACGTCGTGGCGTACCTTTTTCGGCGTGGTCGTTTTGGCGGAGGCGAAGCGTCGCCAGCTGCCCCTGCCAGAACGTTACCTGTTTCGCCGCGAAGTTAATGCGCCGGGGTAAGCGGTCGGCGAAGCTGCCGTTGCGTGCGCGAGCCGTTCGAGGTACGGGTCACGGGTGCGTCGTCTTCACACCGTGAGAGGGGGTTCTCTTGCTGCCTCCGGATGGGACATGAGCTTGGCAGATGGCGTGACCGCTGCCCTCGCGCGCCTGCCACCGTCATTACTGCCGGCCCATTTTTGACCGCTTTTGACTGCTGCGCCAGGCTGGCGCTGCTGGGTCGCGGGCTGGGTCGCCTCGAATCGCGGTATCGGTTCCACAATCGAGGAGGTGCGGTGGTGGAGCGAGTGGCATAGCGGTTCGCATGCAGCGCCCGGCGCGCCAGTTGCACGACGCGTGGGCTCGAGCCGTCGCGCTGGCCTGTCAGGAGTCGGAGAGGCGCGTCCACTTGGCGCGGTTGCATGCCGCCTGCATGGCCGCCTGCCCCTTTCGCCCGCTGGTCCGGGCAAAAGTGGAGGGTTACTTGTAACCGCTGGGTGGCTGCGTGCGTCGTGCGCGGCGGTTCGGCTTCTTCTGCTTAGAGCCGGTCTGCATGACAGGCGGGCCCCAGCCCCCGTGTCGCAGGGGAGGACTTTGGAGGCGTGTTGGAGAAGACTCAGCCCGTGACGGTTGAGGGCGCAAGCAGGGGGAGTTGCCTTTAAAAGGAGGGCGACCCCCTTCGTGAGGTGACCATGTCTCCTTCCTCCCCAATGCATTGTGTCTCTCCATCTTCCGAGTCCCCGGATGGGGGGAAACCGCCGTCTTTTCGCTCCATCGCTGGAGGAACGCAACTCCGTAGGAGTTGGTACCTTTCAGCCATCGTTCGGCTTCAAGGATTTTCATCATGCAGCCCGGCTGCACCCCTCCACCGGCGGTCACCCAAGAGGGCGACCTCCGGCTTGATGGTGGGGGAAAGCGAGCCGGGCTGCGGTCTCTGCCCCTCCCTCAGCCTCAAGGATTTTCATCACCAGGCCAAGAGGGAGGACGAGGCGAGCCAGGGAGCTGTCTCCGTGTGGGTCGGTTGCCCTCTTCTTCCCCGTGTGCCTGGGGGGAGAACGGCATCCTCCAGCTTCACGGAGACTTCCTCCAGCCATGTCGGAAGTGGCGGGTCCCGAGGCGTCGGCGGACGGAAGCGGCTTCTCTACTGATGAGATTGCCAACTCCGTCAGTAGCCCTGGGTCTCCGTCCCCCGGCCTGAATGGCTGGCTCTCGTCCTCGGGGGGTGAGAGTCCTTCCGCTGCCCCGCAGGCCCGCCCCTATCGAGTGGGGTTGTTCGTACCTGCGGGGTGGGGGAACCGGAGTTCCGTTTGTAATGGCACTTCGAGTGCCGGGCTTTTTTGTTCATTTCGGCTTTCGGGGCCTGAACATGTATGTAACTCCGGCATAGAGCCGTGTTTTTTCCTCATTTCCGAGCGCTAAGACTCGTCCGCTGATTGTCTGAACCGCTTCACTAAGCGTGAGTTGCCCCGTGTCAAGGTGACGAGTGAGGTATCCGTATCCCGGAGGCGTAGGAATCCCTCGGCTCGGTCGGACCTGTTGTCCGAGGCTCCTCTAGCTTAGTTAAAGAGACCCCTCGGCCGCTCTTCGACGAGCCGAGGCCAGGGGTAGCGATATCAGCATGAGCAGAGGCGTTGTCGGCTCGGAAATGAAACCTGGTTGGCCGGAGCCTAGCCGGGTTGTCCGTTGGCAGGATTGACGTCGGAGCTGTTCATCCGAGGCTTCGAACCGAGCTGGCGCCCTCGGAAGGTGGTCGGCCGAGGCCCCGGAGGTGGCCGGCCGAGCCGTCCGCTCGGGTCGGGTTCTCGGAGAAGTCCCTTGGTAGAGATTGCTCGAGCGTGATGATGACGTCGTCCTTCGGAGCGGAGGCCCTCGGACCGCGTCGCCGTCCGAGGCTAGGTCGGGCCTTGCCGAAGGTGCAGTTGATGCCGAGGGTGTCATCGCCCTCTTCCAGCGTCAAGATCCGAGCCTGCAGGGTCAAATCGTCTTGTAGCGTGGGCCTTGCGCGGCCGTTGAGGCCAGAACACATACCCTCGTTGCATTATAAAGCTGCGTCTCTTCTCCTCTCGTTTCGAGTATCTGGACTTTTTGTCGGTAGCAGGGATGTTAGTGCGAGCAAGAGTTGCTTCTCGCGGAAGGTGATGAGTGAGGTATCCGTATCCCGGAGGCGTGGGGGTCCCTCGGCTCGGTCGGCCTTGCCGCTTACGCGTGCTTTTACCCGCCCATGAAGCCCAGTCACCGACTTGGTCGAGAAGGCTCGAAGAATCGCTTCGGCAGAAGAGCTCCCGTACGTAAAGACTCGTTCGATCCGCGGATTCGCCTTATCCGAGCGCGAGTTACTTATCGCAGAAGGTGATGAGTGAGGTATCCGTATCCCGGAGGCGTAGGAGTCCCTCGGCTCGGTCAGCCTTGACTGCTTACGTGTACCCCATCGTTTCCAGGACCCGCTTTTCGAAGTAGTCAAAAAGCACGAAAGCTGTTCTGGTGAAAGAGATTTTCTTTTCGAGGAAAATTTTGACGCAGAGGGGGTTTCCCCCCTTTTAGCCCCCGAGGGAGGGTCGGGCTCTGCCGAGGCGAGGCTGACCCTTCCTTGTTGACTAAACTTTTGCGTGGGTGCGAGGTATATAAACAACTTGGAAACATCTTAAGGGTAGAAGCGACGTAGCTGTTGGATGTTCCAAGCGTTGCCGTAGACCTCGCCTTGACTGTTGGCCAGCTTGTACGTTCCGGGCTTCAGAACTTTGGCTATGATGAACGGCCCCTCCCAGGGGGGCGTGAGCTTGTGCCTCCCTCGGGCGTCTTGCCGCAGCCGAAGCACCAGATCGCCCACCTGGAGATCTCGGGGTCGGACCCCTCGGGCGTGGTAGCGTCGCAGGGACTGCTGATACCGTGCCGAGTGTAGTAAGGCCCTGTCCCGAGCCTCGTCCAGCTGGTCCAGCGAGTCTTCTCGGCTAGCTTGGTTGCTTTCTTCGTTGTAGGCCCTCGTCCTCGGGGAGCCGTATTCCAGGTCCGTGGGCAGGATGGCCTCGGCCCCGTAGACCAGGAAGAACGGCGTGAAACCTGTGGCTCGGCTTGGCGTCGTCCTCAGGCTCCAGACCACCAAGGGGAGTTCCTTCATCCACCGCTTGCCGAACTTGTTGAGACCGTTGTAAATCCGAGGCTTGAGCCCTTGTAGAATCATGCCATTGGCACGTTCCACTTGCCCATTCGACATGGGGTGAGCTACGGCGGCCCAGTCCACCCGGATGTTGTGATCATCGCAAAAATCCAAGAATTTTTTGCCGGTGAACTGGGTGCCATTGTCGGTGATGACGGAGTTCGGGACCCCGAAGCGATGGATGATATTGGTGAAGAACGCCACCGCCTGCTCGGACCTGATGCTGTTCAGGGGTCGGACCTCGATCCACTTGGAGAATTTGTCGATGGCGACCAGCAGGTGCGTGTAGCCCCCGGGCGCCTTCTGCAGAGGGCCGACGAGGTCCAGACCCCACACAGCGAAGGGCCAGGTGATGGGTATCGTCTGCAGAGCCTGAGCGGGCAGGTGGGTCTGCTTCGCATAGAATTGGCACCCTTCGCAGGCGCGGACAATTCTGGTGGCGTCAGCCACCGCCGTTGGCCAGTAGAAGCCTTGGCGGAAAGCGTTCCCGACGAGGGTTCGAGGTGCTGCATGATGACCGCAAGCCCCCGAGTGTATCTCCTGCAGGAGTTCCTGACCCTCGGCGACGGAGATGCATCGCTGGACGCCGGGAAATGAAGGCGGAGCACGTAGCGCAGGTGTTTTCCGAGGGGCGAGACGAAAAGCAGGCCCGCGCCAGCTCCCGTCTTCATCAGCGACCCGTCGAAAAACATGGTCCAGAGCTCTGGTTGGATCGGAGCCGTTGGCAACTGGGTATCGACCCATTCGGCTACGAAATCCGCCAGTACCTGGGACTTGATGGCCTTCCGAGGGGCGAACGAGATTGCCTCGCCCATGATTTCCACCGCCCACTTCGCGATCCGTCCCGAGGCTTCTCGGCACTGGATGATCTCCCCCAGGGGGAAGGATGACACCACAGTCACCGGATGGGACTCGAAGTAATGTCGCAGCTTTCGCCTCGTCAGGATCACTGCATATAGCAGCTTCTGGACTTGTGGGTAGCGGATCTTTGTCTCGGACAGCACTTCGCTGACGAAGTAAACTGGCCTCTGGATGGGCAAAGCATGCCCCTCCTCCTGCCTTTCGACTACGATCGCGGCGCTGACCACCTGAGTGGTTGCGGCGACGTAGACCAGGAGGGTTTCTCCATCAGCTGGGGGTACCAAGATGGGCGCCTGGGTGAGGAGCGCCTTCAGGTTCCCGAGGGCTTCCTCGGGCTCGGGAGTCCAAGTGAAGCACTCGGCCTTCCTTAAGAGGCGGTACAGGGGCAGGCCTCTTTCGCCGAGGCGCGAGATGAAACGGCTCAAGGCCGCGAGGCATCCCATGACCCTCTGTACGCCTTTTAAGTCCTTGATGGGCCCCATGTTTGTGATCGCTGCGATCTTCTCCGGGTTGGCTTCGATGCCCCGCTCGGAGACGATGAACCCCAAGAGCATGCCTCGGGGCACCCCGAAGACGCACTTTTCGGGATTGAGCTTGACGCCCTTCGCCTTGAGACACCGGAATGTCAGTTCGAGGTCGGAGAGAAGGTCGGAGGCTTTCCTCGTCTTGACTACGATGTCATCAACGTAGGCCTCGACCGTGCGACCAATGTGTTCGCCAAACACATGGTTCATGCACCGCTGGTACGTTGCACCCGCGTTTCTCAACCCGAACGGCATTGTGACATAACAGTACATGCCGAAGGGCGTGATGAAAGAAGTCGCGAGCTGGTCGGACTCTTTCATCTTGATTTGATGATACCCTGAGTAGGCATCGAGGAAAGACAGGGTTTCGCACCCTGCAGTGGAGTCCACAATTTGATCGATGCGAGGTAGAGGGTAGGGGACCTTCGGACATGCTTTGTTGAGACCAGTGTAGTCTACACACATCCGCCACTTCCCCCCTTTTTTCCTCACAAGTACAGGGTTGGCAAGCCATTCGGGATGGAATACCTCTTTAATGAACCCTGCCGCCATCAGCTTGTGGACCTCCTCGCCTATCACCCTGCGCCTTTCCTCGTCGAATCGGCGCAGAGGCTGTCTGACCGGCCGGGCTCCGGCCCGAATATCCAGCGAGTGCTCGGCGACATCCCTCGGTATGCCGGGCATGTCCGAGGGACTCCACGCAAAAACGTCGGCGTTTGCGCGGAGAAAGTCGACGAGCACTGCTTCCTATTTGGGGTCGAGCCCGGAACCGATCCGGATCTGCTTGGAGGTGTCGCCACGGGGGTCGAGAGGGACGGCCTTAACCGTCTCCGCTGGCTCGAAGTTGCCGGCATGCCGCTTCACGTCCGGCACCTCTCGGGAGAGGCTTTCCAGGTCGGCTATGAGGGCCTCGGACTCGGCGAGGGCCTCGGCGTACTCCACGCACTCCACATCGCATTCGAATGCGTGTTTGTACGTGGGGCCGACGGTGATGACCCCGTTAGGGCCCAGCATCTTGAGCTTCAGGTAAGTGTAGTTGGGGATGGCCATGAACTTCGCGTAGCATGGCCTTCCCAACACTGCGTGGTAGGTTCCTCGGAACCCGACCACCTCGAACGTCAAAGTCTCCCTTCGGAAGTTGGAGGGTGTTCCGAAGCAGACAGGGAGGTCGAGCTGTCCGAGGGGCTGGACGCGCTTCCCGGGAATGATCCCGTGGAAAGGCGCAGCGCCTGCTCGGACGGATGACAGGTCGACGCGCAGGAGCCTGAGGGTCTCGGCGTAGATGATGTTGAGGCAGCTGCCCCCATCCATCAGGACCTTGGTGAGCCTGACGTCGCCGATGACGGGGTCGACGACGAGCGGGTACCTCCCCGGGCTCGGCACGTGGTCGGGGTGGTCGTCCCGGTCGAAGGTGATGGGCTTGTCGGACCAGTCTAGGTAGACTGGCGCCGCCACCTTCGCCGAGCAGACCTCCCGACGCTCTTGCTTACGATGCCGAGCCGAGGCGTTTGCCGCATGCCCTCCGTAGATCACGAAGCAATCGCGGACCTCTGGGAACTCTCCTGCTTGGCGATCCTCCCTTTTGTCGTCGTCGTGAGCCCTGCCACCCTCTGCGGGTGGCCCGACCCGATGGAAGTGACGCCGAAGCATGACGCACTCTTCGAGGGTATGCTTGACGGGCCCCTGATGGTAGGGGCACGTCTCCTTGAGTGCCTTGTCGAAAAGGTTAGCACCTCCGGGGGGCTTCCGAGGGTTCTTGTGCTCGGCGGCGGCGACAAGGTCTGCATCGGGAACGTCGCGTTTCGCTTGCGACTTCCTCCTGCCTTTCTTCTTGGCGCCGCACAGAGCAGACGCCTCGGGAGCATCTTCCAACGGGCGGCCCTGGGGCTGCTTGTCCTTTCGGAAGATGGCCTCTACCGCCTCCTGGCCGGAGGCGAACTTGGTGGCGATGTCCATCAGCTCGCTCGCCCTGGTGGGGGTCTTGCGGCCCAGCTTGCTCACCAGGTCGCGGCAGGTGGTGCCGGCGAGGAACGCGCCGATGACATCGGAGTCGGTGATGTTGGGCAGCTCGGTGCGCTGCTTCGAGAACCGCCGGATGTAGTCTCAGAGAGACTCTCCCGGCAGTTGCCGACAGCTTCGGAGGTCCCAGGAATTCCCGGGGCGCACGTACGTGCCCTGGAAGTTCCCGGCGAAAGCCTGGACCAAATCTTCCCAGTTGGAAATCTGCCCCGGAGGCAGGTGCTCCAACCAGGCACGAGCGGTGTCGGAGAGAAACAGGGGGAGGTTTCGGATGATGAGGTTGTCGTCGTCCGTCCCACCCAGCTGACAGGCCAGGCGGTAGTCCGCAAGCCACAATTCCGGTCTCGTTTCCCCCGAGTACTTCGTGATAGTAGTCGGGGGTCGGAATCGGGGCGGAAACGGCGCCCGCCGAATGGCTCGGCTAAAGACCTGCGGACCGGGTGGTTCGGGCGAGGGACTCCGATCCTCCCCGCTGTCGTAACGTCCCCCACGCCTGGGGTGGTAGCCTCGGCGCACCCTTTCGTCGAGGCGTGCCCGACGGTCACGATGAGGGTGCTCGTCGCCGAGGTGGCCCGGGGCCGCAGGCGCGGTGTTGCGCGTGCGCCCGGTGAAGACCGAGGCTTCCCGCGTGAGTCAGGAAGTCGCGGCACGAGGTTCCGAGGGGTATCCCTGCCTTCGGGAGGCAGAGCTCTCGGCCCGCCGGGCCGCAGCGCCTTCCAGGAGATGCTTGAGTTCTCCCTGGATTCGCCGACCCTCGGTGGTTGATGACTCCGGCATCGCGCGGAGGAGCATCGCTGCGGCGGCCAGGTCCTGACCGGTCCCGCCGGATGCGGGTGGCGGTCTGTCCCTGGCATCGTTGGCGATGCGGTGCTGGAGACCTTGGGGCAGGTGACGTATTCCTCCGGCCGGGGGTTGGCTCGCCCATACCTGCCCGATGTTCTGGCGGATTGCCTCGAGCGCTCCTGCTCCCTCATCGAGCCCGGCCTGCGCCCCGCGGACTTGCTCGAGCTGTGGGTCGTGACCCCCCGCCGGAACGGGGACCACAGCTAGCTCCCGCGGGATGTCGGCGTGAGGCGCTGGCCTAGGGGGATCACCATCCTCCGGCATGCCGAGACAGCCGCCTCCGGAGGGATCCCCTAGCTCGATGTGGAAACATTCGCGGCTCGGGCCGCAGTCCTTGTCGCCAAGGCTGCGGCTGCCGTCGGAACAGTCGGAGAGGCAGTAGTCACATGCGGTCATGAAGTCCCGCATGGCACTAGGGTTGCCAGATCCGGAGAAATCCCAGCAGATGCTGGGGTCGTCATCTTCCTCGGACCCAGAGGGTCCGTAGGTCGAGACACCCGTCAATCGGTCCCAAGGCGACCGCACACGAAACCCCAGAGAGGTTGCACTCGCCTCAATGTGAGCGCCCGCCAAAGCGAGGTCGCCAGGCGGGCTGAGGCCGAGTCGAAATGACGAAAGATGGGTAGCAGTCGGTACCTTTTTGTCGACGAGGAGCGATGAAGTCACGTCGGGGGCTGACCGCGCCGTCGTCTTGGGTACGAGGGCGACGTCCTGCAGGCCTTCCATGAGCGTGCTGGCGTCGTCCACTTGCTCGGAGTCGACGTGTTGCGGGGGGATGGCGCTCGCGTTTGCCTCGAACGCGAGGGCGACGCTTGGCGTGTCCTCCGTTGAGGCGCCGGGGATGTCGATTTGCTCGACAGCCGTCGGAGCGCGATCTCCCGCTCGGCCCCGGTTGCCCCACCTCCTCCTCCTCCGATGGCGAGGGAGAGGATGGGGCGAGCTCGAAAGTTGTCCTTCCCCCGCGCGGGAAAGACGTCGTCGGTTCCGCCGCCGGCGGGCGGGCTGTCCGCCACCAAGTTCGCTGTCGCGCGGCGGTGGAAGGAGTATCATGTCGTAGTCGCCGTCGAGAGACATGAACTCGAGGTTCCCGAAACGGAGCACCGTCCCGGGTTGAAGAGGTTGTTGGAGACTGCCCATCTGGAGCTTGACGGGAAATCGAACGTCAACACGCAGCGTGCCCCTACCTGGCGCGCCAACTGTCGGCGTTCCGAGACCGGGGGGTCACCGAGCCGACGAGTGAGAGTGCCGCGTGCCCCAGCCCAGATGGGTCGAGCGCGTGGAGCGAGCGCGAAGGGGGGAACAGAGAGAGAGGTCGGTGGCCGGAGCCGGGTCGTGAGGGAGTCGGAGAATTCCCGCGGCCTTCGTGTTCGTCCCGCGCCCAGGTCGGGTGCGCTTGCAGTAGGGGGTTACAAGCGTCCGCGCGAGGTGAGGGGAAGCGAGCGGCCTCAAGAGAGCGCCTGCCCCTGCCCTTCGTCCCCGCGAGGCCAACCTTCTCTAAGAAGGCCCTGGTCCTTCCTTTTATAGTCGTAAGGAGAGGATCCAGGTGTACAAGATGGGGGTGTAGCAAGGTGCTACGTGTCTAGCGAGGGAGAGCTAGCGCCCTATGTACATGCCAAGGTGGCAGCCGGAGAGATCTTGGCACCCTGTTGGTGTGGCGTCGTGGCTGTTGGAGGAGTAACGGAGCCGAACGGGGGGACAGCTGTCGAAGTGGCTGGGCCCTTGCTGACGTTCTCCTGCTTTCGTAAGGGAGCTGAGAGCCGCCGTCGTCATGGTCTAGCGGGGCGCCATCATTGCCTATCTGGCGTGGCTGGCCAGATGGGACGCCGGTCTTGTTCTCTGCGACCCAAGTCGGCTCAGGGCAGGGTGATGGTGACGCTTCCTGTTGACGTGGCGGTCTCGTGCCCTAGGTCGGGCGTCGTGGAAGCTCCTCTGAGGTCGAGTCCGTCCTGCAAGACAGAGGCAGAGTCCGAGCCCTGGGTCGGGCGAGGCGGAGATCGTTAGGCAGAAGCCGAGGCGGAGTCCGAGCCCTGGGTCGGGCGAGGCGGAGTTCGTCGTCTTCCGAGGCCTTAGCCCGAGTCCGAGCCCTTGGGCGGAGCGGAGTTCGCCGTCTTCCGGGGCCTTAGCCCGAGTCCGAGCCCTGGGGTCGGGCGGAGCGGAGTTCGCCGTCTTCCGGGTCCTTAGCCCGAGTCCGAGCCCTGGGGTCGGGCGGAGCGGAGTTCGCCGTCTTCCGGGGCCTTAGCCCGAGTCCGAGCCCTGGGTCGGGCGGAGCCTCCTATGGCGCCTCTGGCGAAGTCTGGTCGCCCGTTGGTCTTACCTTTTGCGTTAAACGCCCCGGTGACTCGGTCGGTTGGTGCGGTGATTTAGTCAGGGTTTCTTCTTATCGAAGGCGGGGCCTAGGGCGAGCCGGAGATGCGTCTGCCGTGAAAGAGGAGGCCTCAGGCGAGACGGAGTCATCTTAGGGTCGGCTGCCCTCGCCCGAGGCTAGGCTCGGGCGTGGCGTGGTCAAGTCACTCGTATGGACTGATCCCTGACTTAATCAAACCCATCAGGCCTCTGCAGCTTCATGCTGATGGGGGTTACCAGCTGAGAATTAGGCGTCTTGAGGGTACCCCTAATTATGGTCCCCGACAGAATCTGCTTGGCAATTATACTCATTTGTATTTCATCACTACTGTATTGTGCTTTAAGCAATTTTGGCATCAGTTAAATTAACATGAAATTGCCTTTGCAGACGTTTGGTATTTTCAATGCCAAACCAAGAGGTGTCATTGATTTTGGTGATTTCATCCGAGATGTAAATGTTTTCATCCAAATACCCCATAGGAAGAAAATAAATAACATTTTCCCATGGTGACTGTAGGAGTAAGACTTGGGGTAGGCCTAGCTTGGCCTGGGGCTTAGCTATAGCAGGGCCAAGGTTAAATAACATTTTACCATGGCGATTGTAGGATTCATAATAGAGGAGGGTCTGGCTTGGCCTGGGGCTTAGCTATAGGAGGGCCAAGGTGAAGTTGAATGCGAATCATGTTCACACCATTGTGATCCTGACAATCTTTCTTTTGGGTTCGCTTGACAAGGACATAAATCCTTCCCCATGGTAGTCAGGTTTGTTCCTTGTTCTCCTACAGAACTCTTTATTGTTAATTATCTAATAGATATCGTAAACAATATTTATAGACAATGTGCTCTGGTCGGAAACTCTGAGAATATGAATATGCCAAATTTCCTTTAGTATGATTATTTATTGCTTTGTCAACAAAACACTTCAGCGAATGGTTCTCATGGCACTTTCCATATATTAGCGTCGGTACATGAGTTCTCCTTTTTATACTTGGTGATTTACAGTCTGTGCATGGTGACTTTGTCTGCAGATGACTACCATAATAAAGATGAAGTTAGTGTTCTCACGGAGGAATTCAAGACCCAACTTACCATTAGGGAGGATCTGTTCATCACAACCAAGGTTGTCTGATTTACAGAATGATACATTTTGTATTATGGAGGACTGGCCTTTCCAAAATGGATGCGACCATTAAAATTGTGCCCCATGAATTGGTAATGAGGGTTGGGATGTCATGCTCGATGTATATAATTTGTGTGATATAACATTTGTCTGTAATTAAAAATTCTAAATTAACTTTTTAGAAATAATTTGTGTGATGTTGATAATGTTTTGCACACGGATTTTGCATATTATAGTGATGTTTGTCGTTTCGTATTAATGTTTCATACAAATCTTTTACTTCCGTCGCAACGCACGAGCACATATCTATAACAATATAACACAGATATGTACATAAGTTATCGTGTTATTATATGGTTCCGTTGCAACGCACGGACACTTACCTAGTTATAATAGAAGTCCTATTACAATGAGCTCGGCCTTTCGGACCGGGGCTGCACACTACAAGCGTTACCCGATCTGGTGGGAGACATTGCACACAAAGGATACATTAACAAGCCGGCACAGAAATCTTCCGACCCCGTACGTGATCTCACTGGAAGAGGCTTTATCGAATGCTTCATTATTGAGTACCTTTTACGTGGAAGTTGTTGGGCTCTGTACTTGCCGAATTATGTACACTGAACTGAAACGGACGCCGCCCATGGCGTCTTGTTCTCGATGAACGCAGTCGCTCGGAGCTGCCGCGAGCTGGACGACGAGGCTGTGCCACTCTTCATCCTCGTCACACGGGCGGTGCCGCGGTGGTGGTGCTGGAACGGGAGCGGTTCTCGCCGCGAGAACAGGCCCGTCACGGCGTCACTCACAACTGTCCGCAGCGCATCAGGAAGACTGATGAGTCGCTGAAGCCCAGGTCGTCCACGAGCGAGCTCTTGGGCTCCAGCTTCACGTGGCCGTAGGGGTGCGACACGCCGCGCGCGTCTGGGACTGGGAGCGGCGGCACGAAGGTATTCACGTCCACCACCAGGGCGCCGGCGGAGGGGTTAGTAGTGGCCGTGGTGACCGCGGGCGGCGACGAGCGCGGGGCGTCGCCGGGGAGGTTGACGGTGGTGATGTCGTGGATGCTGGACCGCCGCTTGTCCTTGCCGCCGGAGCTGAGCCGGATGAAGTACTTCTGCGCGTGGCTGGCCACCTGCGTCGGCGTCCGGGTCGTCACGTACTTGCGCGAGATGTTCCTCCAGTCCCCTCTCCCGTACTTCCTCAGCCCCATCAAGAAAAGCCTGAGAGAGACGAAACCAAACTCGCCATTTTCAGCGGGAAAAGAAGGCGAGCGGACCCATCCATCGACCCCGACCCGACCCCGTCGTCGTCCCAGCACGGCGGCGGGGTGCTGGTGGGACTGTTGCCTACTTACTTGTGCTCCTCCTCCGTCCAGGGGACACCCTTCTTCCGCTCCTGCATCTCCTCCGAGCCGCGCGCGCGCCTGAACCCGCGGTCGCCGCCGCCCCAGTCCTCGAGGGCGAACCCGGACGGCGGGGCCGAGCCGCTGTAGCGCGGGAACGGCACGAGCCCGCCGGCCTCGATGACGCCCACGTCCTTCTCGAGGGCGTGGTAGTGGCTCCTCACGTCGTCGACCGTCTTCCAGGGCAGCACCGCCGCCACCTTCTCCCACCTGTCCGGCGCGTTCCGGTCGATCTGCGCCAGCGCCTTCTCGAACAGCTTGTTCTCCTCCGCCGTCCACGCGTCTCCTCTCCGCCACAAAACCGAGTGCGTGTCCTGCTGCCAGAAGCATGGCGCCGTCGCCGGCAACAGCACCGGCGTCCACGCCTCCGCCATCATCTTGGTAGCGAAGAAGACGAGGGAGAGTAGTAGGGGGAGGTGGAAGGTAGCGTGACTATTTTAGGCAGAAGAATCAAATTCCCGGCGCATGCCGAAGTGGCCTAATAAATGAAAACACGAGAGTGGAAGTGGGTGCTCGTGATTTGAGTTTTGTGGAATCTTGGTGGGGTTCGTGGCCTCTCAACTCTCAACCATGGCCGCTTTCTCTGTTTCTCTGTTCACTTGCAAGACGCTCGTTCGTGCTCGGATAGACGGCCTCCGGTCACGGCTCCAGTAGTAGAAATCCAATACCACTCTGCACAGCCCCGCCTTCCTCTCGGTCGGCTGCACCAACAATTTCATTCATTTTTTTTGCCGTAGCATTGTAATGCGCGTTACTTTCAAATACAGCATCTTGGGATTTGCTGTATTTCTCCATCTAATTTAAAAGAACCTACAAACTCTTTCAGTTCAACAATCATCAATCATAATGGAGAAGAAACTGAACAACGATGCCTGCCCTAGAAAAGTACTGGGCCTGAGAAATGGGTCCTGCTCCGAAATCTTCGTGATTGTGGGCTTGTAGCAGATATTTATGACGGGACGCGGACGCGGACGCGGCACAGTTGCTTCATCCATCGTTGCTCACTTACCCTCTGACTATCCGCAGCGGTTTTCTCTAAATTTTTCCTCTTATATCATTTTTTTGTGTCATATCATCAAATTTCATCTTCTACTTTTTATCTCCCGTAGCGGTTCTCCCTTTATTCTCTCCCTATATCCCACTACAACCATAAAATATCATTTCCTATACCTACTTTTCATTTACTATCAATTTTTCTCTATCTAATAAATACTCACGTGTGTACAAAACCACGCAAGAGGAGCAGTTGACGTTACCCTGCATCTGGCGGGTCACTGTGCATCACGCTTGTACTGTAGCAGTTGTAGCGGTGAGCGCTGCAGCATGTAACATTGCTCTACACACGCTAAACCAAGGGGAGAGGGCGTGTGTGTCAGGGGCCGGTAGTCAGTGCCCCGGCTTTAGTCCCACATCGGTTAGCTAAGGGGGCCGTTGGCAGCTTAAAAGGAAGAGTCCCCCTCCTCCCACTAGTCTGACTTTTGGGATATGGGTGGTGGACTCTCTTAGCTAGGTCGGTCCACGAGCGCATGAACGCGTGAAGCTGTCGAGTGTGGGCTGGGAGAGGGTTGGACGCTGACAGTGTGGCGGGATGCGCTGCGCATAGCCTCACGGCCTCATCACCCACCCGGCCGCCCCAGCTGCCTGCCACTGCAACACTGCGAGTGCCAGAGAAAAAATACTGCCACCCACCACCGCGCCGCCGCGACATGGCTTCCCCATCCCCTTCCTCGCCCCTCCACCCGCACCTGCCTCCTCCGAATGTTCACCACCAATTCCAATCCCTACCGCCTTCGATGCCGCCACCGCCGCCGTCAACGGCGCTGCCAAAGGCGCTCGACCTTGAGGTTACCGTCGTCTGCGGGAAGCACCTGAAGAATGTCAACTGGCGCCGTGGCGACCTCCGTGCCTACGTCGTGGTGTACCTTGACCCCTCCCGCCGCGCCGCTACCCGCCCCGACGACGGCGGCGGGTGCAAACCAACCTGGAACGAGCGCCTCGTCCTCCCGCTTCCGCCCCACCTCTCCCCGCACGACCCCTCCATCCTCCTGTCCCTCGACGTTTTCCACTCTAAGCCCTCCGATTCGCCCAAGCCGCTCGTCGGATCCGCCCGCTCACCTCTCCGCGACCTCCTCTTCCCCGCAAACCCTAACCCTAGCCACGACCCCGCAGCCTCCGCTCTCGTCAGCCTGCCACTCCTCCGCCCTTCCGGCCGCCCACAGGGGAAGATCGGGATCCGCGTCGCCATCCGCGAGCGCTCGCCGCCGCCTCCGGAGCCGCAATACCCTCCGCCTTCCAGCTCCCCGTACTACTTTCCACCGCCTCCTCCCGCCTACTCGGCCCCGCCTCAGTACGGATCTGACCAGTACTATCGCCCTAGTGGATACTACTCTGCACCTGCACCTCCACCACATCCGTATGAGTACACCGGAGGGCCCTCTGCACCGGTGGATTACAACAGGCAATATGAGCAGAGAGGGAGGACTGGGGCCGCTGGTAGTGGCAGTGGGAACGGAAGGTATGGAGCAGGCACTGGGCTTGCGGTGGGTGCTGTGGCTGGAGCCCTCGGGGGTCTAGCAATTGATGAAGCGGTGAAGTACAAGGAGGATAAGGGTGCAGAACGGGTGGAAGAGAAGGTGGTACCTGCTGGGAGGGATGATTACGGCGAGTATCGTGGCGACTATTGAACCGAAGTTTGTGTGAGTGTGGAACTAAGAAAGCGCTGTGAGTCGATTCTTCTTCCATGCCTATGTGGGAATAAATCCAGTGTTAGTCTATGGCTTTCCGCATGTATGTGTATATATTTGTGATGTTGTGTATTATTCTGATACCTATAAACTACTCTCTCCGTTCTTTTTTATTTTTCGCCGTTTAGTTAAAAAATGAACTAGCGGGTGACTAATATTCGAGAACGGAGGTGGTACAATGTTTTATGATGACAGATTTGGTGTGTAACATAAAGGTCTCATGGCTTGCTTTGATGGTGTACTTGTGTCTTGTTATCTTGATGAATGATGATGTGTGTTATCTTTTCCAGCAATTGTATTGCTCTGTTTTCAGTTTATTTGGTGTGTTGAAATTATTGCATACTCGTCAAGGGCAACATTATTTTGCAGTAAATTGAAAGTTGGATATAAACATTTATCGGTACAGCAAACTACGACTGGTTATGACTCCTATGAGCTTATTATTATTTTATGTGTTTCGGCAACCAGGAAATGAGCTGGTACATGTTAACTGGAAGTACAATTTGGGAAAACTTGGTCATACGTTATAGGGGTATGGTCCAAATCTTTTTAGAGACTAAGCATAAGCTACAAGGATTTTTTTTATTTAATAACAGGAAAGCGTATGTTGTTTTTGTTTCATAGATCTTCTAAGCACATACATGTGCATTATTTAGGAGTTCTCTTATGTTCTTTTCAGTTAATTTTAACCCCCCTCCAAAGAACTACGCAGTATGCATTAATAAGCTTCACTGACACTGTTTGGAACTAAAACAAATTAGGTCATTGTTCTATACTTGCTGGATGACCTTTTTAGTTTTCACATTGCAAGTTTCACAGCTTAGTGCTGCAAATTTTTTCCAAAGGATCCTCATACACTTCTGCTCAAAATAGTTGGTGGCGTGTATAAGAGAAAACAAGGTTTTTTCAATGATCATTCTTATATAGGTACTCGCTATGCTACCACTCAACTCAGTATGCATCAATGCTTGTAGACAGTGGTGTTCTAATGTTTCTGGGCCAGCCTTGGACCCTGTATATGTTTCCCATTTATTATTTTCTTTGAGTGATACAACATGGTAAACTTTAACACTACTTACTGCTCTTGGTATTTCAGCTTATGATGCCTTATTCTTTAACTTCTCAGTTAGTATGTGTAATTAAATAAAACAGGAAGCTAATTTGCGTTCAGTTGATGGACATATTTGTCTATGGTGTAATTATGGTTGTTATGGTGTTAGTTTTGTCTTTTCTGAATTTTACCTTCCTTTTTAATATGTAGATAGACAGCTAACCAGTCAGTTTCTCTTTAAAAAGGTGTAATTAGGCGCATTCAACTGTAAGATAGAAAGGCAGATAGCTTTTGTTAAATTTTCTGCATTTTTTTAACTTACAATCGATATGGCCCTATGTGGTACAGCCCCAGCTCTGAGCTCTCAGATCTGGAGTCTATATGCTAAAACGAAGAAGATATCTATAATAAGGAAACGGGCAGGCCAAACAACACTGTACCAACAGCTCCAGATTCTCAGATTTCTGGAGCTAGGAATACCCAGCTCAAGAAATCTGTGATCCACAAATTTCTTGGATCGGGAGCTCTGCCAAACAGACCTATATATCTGGGAAAAGCCACAAGTTATTTCTTTGATCTGAATCACAGAAATGGCTGAGGTTACTAGAAAAATATGTCACTGTTAAGAAACAACACATGGTTTAATCAATGGGAAATCAGATATCTTGGAACTAATGTGTTGATGGGTTGGTACTAGAATTCGTGAAATTTGCAGTTAGCATTCAAGAATCTACAAGAACATACTTGGGGCCTAGGAGGTGCCCCTGCCAACCTTTGTTTCATTGCATATTTTGTTGATACACACAGTTTATCTAGTTAAGCATGGACATTGCATGTGGCATAATTTATCAACTAATCTTAAGGCCTTGTGGTTCCTCAGCTTACCATAAAAGGTCAATTTTTATGCTTCTTGATTTTTTTCTGCGTAGACATTATTCCTCATATAATAAAGCTATGAAGTCCTTGGTGGTTGCCTTATTCCCAGAGTTGCTAGCCTTACTTTGAGGTTTTGCCTAGACGTTGATGCATAAGCGGACGCTACAAGGTTTTAGTTACACCATAGGCGTCGAGGCATACCTCTAGCACCACACATCCACAGTATGCGCCTCAGAAACCATGACTACTGTTGTTGATATGAGGATTGAAGATAGGCTTACTATGCAGGCAAATGGAATGCCGATATAAAACTGCTAATGTTACTCTTCAATAACCTTGTTTATTATGTCAGAGTGTCAAGACTCTTCTGAAACCATAGGAACTTATCTTAATTTTTTGAGCTTTTTGACATTTCTATGAATTTTGTTCTTAGTCATTGACTCTCCAGTCTAAACCGAGACGATGTTACAAGACATGATAACCCTATTGTGGCTATCTTTGTTAAAGGATCACGAATTTGTTTGCTCCCCTTAGTTGATGTTTGGTCTAGGTATTGCAGTGGGAACGATAATGGGGGGATCAGCTAGCAGCCGTATCTGTTGCAGGGTAGCTATTACTGTATTTTGTTTGGTTGACTCATAAGAGAGACGACTGGCTACGGGATCTGATTGCACCGAATGGAAGTGGTAAATAGTTTATACTCTTCTGTAACTGATAACGCTGTAAACGATTGCATTCTAGCCCAACCAAAACGACAACTAACGAAATCTAATAACGTCGTAAGGCAATTGCCAATACCGTGCCATAAAGACCCAACCAAACACGTCGTTAGTTCATTGTTACACCTGCAAGCGAAAGGTTTCTTACAAAAGAATAATGTCTACACAGAATCTCATCTTAGTCGATTCTAGAAATGTTCATTGGATCCACACCATCTAAGGCTGACTCGAATCTCCTCTCCTCTCAGAACTATTTTCTAAAGAAATTTCTATGTTTTTATATAATAGGACGTCGTATTCAAGTGGGATTTTACTCAGTCCTAAATGGTGAATCTGATGAACAAGATAATGTTAGCGTGTTAGCATTCTAATTATTTTTATAGATATATCGGATTCGCCATCTAGGTTGAATGCAATCTCACCTCCTTTTAGGCTATTTTTCAAAAGAACCTCCACCCTATTCCTTTTTACGTTAGATATGTTATTTATATCATAATTATTTAATTTTACAGGCAAGTTTTCTTTCTTTGTCAAGAAAAGCTAAAAGTTCATTAGTTTTTAACAAAACCATTCCCTCTTCGTGACGTCAGCAAATCAACTATTACAAAGTTGTGGCAATGTGTGTATTGTAGTAGATTAGGAGTATTTTAAGACTTTTACATCAGTTCGATGCAACGATCTCGGCGCCCTAGATGCAGTCTAAAATCGATTTCGGCCTCAACATTTCTATTCAATTGGTTTAGTTTTCCCCTTGTTCTAGCTATAGCTATAACTACTTCGGGGTCAGGCCCAGCCCATGCTTCCTATTTCATAGCCGGTCCACATAATTAACTTGCAACATGCTGCCGTGGCTCGCATGCACTATCGTCATCGTCATAGACATTTGTCCATTTGTCCGGCATGGCGCGGCCATCGCCGATAAAAGTGTTAAGTAACCCTAGTTAGGGTTATGTGGGTAAATACTTGCTTTGCCCCTGAGGGGTCTTACATCTCTATATAAGGAACATGTACACCACCTCATAATACAGAGAAGAGAAAGAGGCCAAAGGCCCAACCCTATATCCTGTGTCTCGTGTGTTTCCTCTGTCGTGCTTATGGGAAGGAAGACGGATTCTCTATAACTTCTTACGCCTCTACTACTGACGGAAGGGAAGGGAGCAGATCTGGTGATCCATGGTAACATAGTTCTCAACACGTTATCAGCACGCTCTTCCTCGATGTTGCTACGGGATCGGATCTGCACCAACTCTTCGTCAAGCCGGCAGGTCCTCCGGCCTAACCGAACTGTCCTACACGACAACCTTCGATTCCCTACACAAACAAATGGTATGATATTGAATCTACTCATGTTCACCGGGTGAGGATCAGAACGCCGTCATTACCAGGGCGCCAGCCAGCCTTTCACTCGCCAATGTTGCTTACGGAGTTACGGTGAAAAAAAAAGAGGAACAACGACGGCTCTGATCCATCCCTCCATCGGGTTTAATGGAAAATAATGGTCCTACGTGAGATCTATTTATTCCTCTAAGCGTTAGACTGGAAAATAATGGTTCCTGGTTTTTTTTTGGGCCATACGAGAGATACCCGCAAGCTTGCATGCAGCCATGCAGGCTTATTGTAGCCACACATGAAGAAAAAAGTAATGAGCCGCTATTGATCCAGTCAAGGCAGTTAGCCAAATTCTAAAGCTAGGTCAAAGTTGCCCCTGGCCGTACGTTTATGAACATAAAAAAGGTACTATTTTTTTTCATAAATACATGCTGAATCAATAAACTTTTGTACATTTTTTTAAATTTATGTACATGCTCTATGTTGTTTATTCTATTTATTTCCTATAGCAAATAATAAATAGAATAAACCATTTTTGCAGTTTTGTCGGGGACCATAATTAGGGGTACCCTCAAGACGCCTAATTCTCAGTTGGTAACCCCCATCAGCATAAAGCTGCAGAGGCCTGATGGGTTTGATTAAGTCAGGGATCAGTCCATACGAGTGACTTGACCACGCCACGCCCGAGCCTAGCCTCGGGCGAGGGCAGCCGACCCTAAGATGACTCCGTCTCGCCTGAGGCCTCCTCTTTCACGGCAGACGCATCTCCGGCTCGCCCTAGGCCCCGCCTTCGATAAGAAGAAACCCTGACTAAATCACCGCGCCAACCGACCGAGTCACCGGGGCGTTTAACGCAAAAGGTAAGACCAACGGGCGACCAGACTTCGCCAGAGGTGCCATAGGAGGCTCCGCCCGACCCAGGGCTCGGACTCGGGCTAAGGCCCTGGAAGACGGCGAACTCCGCTCCGCCCGACCAAGGGCTCGGACTCGGGCTAAGGCCCCGGAAGACGGCGAACTCCGCTCCGCCCGACCCCAGGGCTCGGACTCGGGCTAAGGCCCCGGAAGACGACGAACTCCGCCTCGCCCGACCCAGGGCTCGGACTCCGCCTCGGCCTCTGCCGAACGATCTCCGCCTCGCCCGACCCAGGGCTCGGACTCTGCCTCTGTCTTGCAGGACAGACTCGACCTCGGCTTTGGAGGAGCCTCCACGACGCCCGACCTAGGACACGAGACCGCCACGTCAACAGGAAGCGTCATCATCACCCTGCCCTAAGCCGACTTGGGTCGCGGAGAACAAGACCGGCGTCCCATCTGGCCAGCTACGCCAGATAGGCAATGATGGCGCCCCGCTAGATCATGACGACGGCGGCTCTCAGCTCCCTTACGAAAGCAGGAGAACGTCAGCAAGGGCCCAGCCACTTCGACAGCTGTCCCCTCGTCCGGCTCCGTTACTCCTCCAACAGCCACGACGCCACACCAACAGGGTGCCAAGATCTCTCCGGCTGCCACCTTGGCATGTACATAGGGCGCTAGCTCTCCCTCGCTAGACACGTAGCACCTTGCTACACCCCCATCTTGTACACCTGGATCCTCTCCTTACAACTATAAAAGGAAGGACCAGGGCCTTCTTAGAGAAGGTTGGCCTCGCGGGGACGAAGGGCAGGGGCAGGCGCTCTCTCGGGGCCGCTCGCTCCCCTCACCTCGCGCGGACGCTTGTAACCCCCTACTGCAAGCGCACCCGACCTGGGCGCGGGACGAACACGAAGGCCGCGGGAATTCTCCGACTCCCTCACGACCCGGCTCCGGCCACCGACCTCTCTCTCTGTTCCCCCCTTCGCGCTCGCCCACGCGCTCGACCCATCTGGGCTGGGGCACACGGCACTCTCACTCGTCGGCTCGGGGACCCCCCGGTCTCGGAACGCCGACAGTTGGCGCGCCAGGTAGGGGCCTGCTGCGTGTTGACGAGTACATCCCCGTCAAGCTCCAGATGGGCAGTCTCCAACAACCTCTCCAACCCGGGACGGTGCTCCGTTTCGGGAGCCTCGAGTTCATGTCTCTCGACAGCGGCTACGACATGATACTCCTTCCACCGCCGCGCGACAGCGACAATGGTGGCGGACAGCCCGCCCGCCGGCGGCGGAATCGACGACGTCTTTCCCGCGTGGGGGAAGGACAACTTTCGAGCTCGCCCCATCCTCTCCCTCGCCATCGGAGGAGGAGGAGGCGGGGCAACCAGGGCCGAGCGGGAGGCCGCGCTCCGACGGCTGTCGAGCAAATCGACATCCCCGGTGCCCCGACGGAGGACACGCCAAGCGTCGCCCTCGCGTTCGAGGCGAAGGCGAGCGCCAACCCCCCGCAACACGTCGACCCCGAGCAGATGGACGACGCCAGCACGCTCACGGAGGGCCTGCAGGACGTCGCCCTCGTACCCAAGACGACGGCGTGGTCAGCCCCCGACGTGACTTCATCGCCCCTCGTCGACAAAAAGGTACCGATTGCTACCCATCTTTCGTTATTTCGACTCGACCTCAGCCCGCCTGGCGACCTCGCTTTGGCGGGCGCTCATGTTGAGGCGAGTGCAACCTCTCTGGGGTTTCGTGTGCGGTCGCCTTGGGACCGATTGACGGGTGTCTCGACCTACGGACCCTCTGGGTCCGAGGAAGATGACGACCCCAGCATCTGCTGGGATTTCTCCGGATCTGGCAACCCTAGTGCCATGCGGGACTTCATGACCGCATGTGACTACTGCCTCTCCGACTGTTCCGACGGCAGCCGCAGCCTTGGCGACAAGGACTGCGGCCCGAGTCGCGAATGTTTCCACATCGAGCTAGGGGATCCCTCCGGAGGCGGCTGTCTCGGCATGCCGGAGGACGGTGATCCCCCTAGGCCAGCGCCTCGCGCCGACATCCTGCGGGAGCTAGCTGTGGTCCCCGTTCCGGCGGGGGGACACGACCCACAGCTCGAGCAAGTCCGCGGGGCGCAGGCCGGGCTCGATGAGGGAGCAGGAGCGCTCGAGGCAATCCGCCAGAACATCGGGCAGGTATGGGCGAGCCAGCCCCCGGCCGGAGGAATACGTCACCTGCCCCAAGGTCTCCAGCACCGCATCGCCAACGATGCCAGGGACAGACCGCCACCCGCATCCGGCGGAACCGGTCAGGACCTGGCCGCCGCAGCGATGCTCCTCCGCACGATGCCGGAGTCATCAACCACCGAGGGTCGGCGAATCCAGGGAGAACTCAAGCATCTCCTGGAAGGCGCTGCGGCCCGGCGGGCCGAGAGCACTGCCTCCCGCAGGCAGGGATACCCCTCGGAACCTCGTGCCGCGACTTCCCGACTCACGCGGGAAGCCTCGGTCTTCACCGGGCGCACGCGCAACACCGCGCCTGCGGCCCCGGGCCACCTCGGCGACGATCACCCTCATCGTGACCGTCGGGCACGCCTCGACGAAAGGGTGCGCCGAGGCTACCACCCCAGGCGTGGGGGACGCTACGACAGCGGGGAGGATCGGAGTCCCTCGCCCGAACCACCCGGTCCGCATGTCTTCAGCCGAGCCATTCGGCGGGCGCCGTTTCCGCCCCGATTCCGACCCCCGACTACTATCACGAAGTACTCAGGGGAAACGAGACCGGAATTGTGGCTTGCGGACTACCGCCTGGCCTGTCAACTGGGTGGGACGGACGATGACAACCTCATCATCCGTAACCTCCCCCTGTTTCTCTCCGACACCGCTCGTGCCTGGTTGGAGCACCTGCCTCCGGGGCAGATTTCCAACTGGGAGGATCTGGTCCAGGCTTTCGCCGGGAACTTCCAGGGCACGTACGTGCGCCCCGGGAATTCCTGGGACCTCCGAAGCTGTCGGCAACTGCCGGGAGAGTCTCTCCGAGACTACATCCGGCGGTTCTCGAAGCAGCGCACCGAGCTGCCCAACGTCACCGACTCCGATGTCATCGGCGCGTTCCTCGCCGACACCACCTGCCGTGACCTGGTGAGCAAGTTGGGTCGCAAGACCCCCACCAGGGCGAGCGAGCTGATGGACATCGCCACTAAGTTCGCCTCCGGCCAGGAGGCGGTAGAGGCCATCTTCCGAAAGGACAAGCAGCCCCAGGGCCGCCCGTCGGAAGATGCTCCCGAGGCGTCTGCTCCACGCGGCGCCAAGAAGAAAGGCAGGAGGAAGTCGCAAGCGAAACGCGACGTTCCCGATGCAGACCTTGTCGCCGCCGCCGAGCACAAGAACCCTCGGAAGCCCCCCAGAGGTGCTAACCTCTTCGACAAGGCACTCAAGGAGGCGTGCCCCTACCATCAGGGGCCCGTCAAGCACACCCTCGAGGAGTGCGTCATGCTTCGGCGCCACTTCCATCGGGCCGGGCCACCCGCAGAGGGTGGCAAGGCCCGCGACGACGACAAAAGGGAGGATCGCCAAGCAGGAGAGTTCCCAGAGGTCCGCGACTGCTTCATGATCTACGGAGGGCATGCGGCAAACGCCTCGGCTCGGCGTCGTAAGCAGGAGCGTCAGGAGGTCTGCTCGGTGAAGGTGGCGGCACCAGTCTACCTAGACTGGTCCGACAAGCCCATCACCTTCGACCGGGATGACCATCCCGACCACGTGCCGAGCCCAGGGAAGTACCCGCTCGTCGTCGATCCCGTCATCGGCGACGTCAGGCTCACCAAGGTCCTGATGGATGGAGGCAGCTGCCTCAACATCATCTACGCCGAGACCCTCAGGCTCCTGCGCGTCGACCTGTCATCCGTCCGAGCAGGCGCTGCGCCCTTCCACGGGATCATTCCCGGGAAGCGCGTCCAGCCCCTCGGACGGCTCGACCTCCCCGTCTGCTTCGGAACACCCTCCAACTTCCGAAGGGAGACCTTGACGTTCGAGGTGGTCGGGTTCCGAGGAACCTACCACGCAGTGTTGGGGAGGCCGTGCTACGCGAAGTTCATGGCCATCCCCAACTACACCTACCTGAAGCTCAAGATGCCGGGCCCCAACGGGGTCATCACCGTCGGCCCCACGTACAAACACGCATTCGAATGCGATGTGGAGTGCGTGGAGTACGCCGAGGCCCTCGCCGAGTCCGAGGCCCTCATTGCCGACCTGGAAAGCCTCTCCCGAGAGGTGCCGGACGTGAAGCGGCATGCCGGCAACTTCGAGCCAGCGGAGACGGTTAAGGCCGTCCCTCTCGACCCCAGTGGCGACACCTCCAAGCAGATCCGGATCGGTTCCGGGCTCGACCCCAAATAGGAAGCAGTGCTCGTCGACTTTCTCCGCGCAAACGCCGACGTTTTTGCGTGGAGTCCCTCGGACATGCCCGGCATACCGAGGGAAGTCGCCGAGCACTCGCTGGATATTCGGGCCGGGGCCCGACCGGTCAGACAGCCTCTGCGCCGATTCGACGAGGAAAGGCGCAGGGTGATAGGCGAAGAGGTCCACAAGCTGATGGCAGCAGGGTTCATTAAAGAGGTATTCCACCCAGAGTGGCTTGCCAACCCTGTACTTGTGAGGAAGAAAGGGGGAAAATGGCGGATGTGCGTAGACTACACTGGTCTCAACAAGGCATGTCCGAAAGTCCCCTACCCTCTACCTCGCATCGATCAAATCGTGGACTCCACTGCAGGGTGCGAAACTCTGTCTTTCCTCGATGCCTACTCAGGGTATCATCAAATCAAGATGAAAGAGTCCGACCAGCTCGCGACTTCTTTCATCACGCCCTTCGGCATGTACTGTTATGTCACAATGCCGTTCGGTTTGAGCAACGCGGGTGCAACGTACCAGCGGTGCATGAACCATGTGTTCGGCGAACACATTGGTCGCACGGTCGAGGCCTACGTCGATGACATCGTAGTCAAGACGAGGAAAGCCTCCGACCTTCTCTCTGACCTCGAACTGACATTCCGGTGTCTCAAGGCGAAGGGCGTCAAGCTCAATCCCGAGAAGTGCGTCTTCGGGGTGCCCCGAGGCATGCTCTTGGGATTCATCGTCTCCGAGCGGGGCATCGAAGCCAACCCGGAGAAGATCGCAGCGATCACAAACATGGGGCCCATCAAGAACTTAAAAGGCGTACAGAGGGTCATGGGATGCCTCGCGGCCTTGAGCCGTTTCATCTCGCGCCTCGGCGAAAGAGGCCTGCCCCTGTACCGTCTCTTAAGGAAGGCCGAGTGCTTCACTTGGACTCCCGAGGCCGAGGAAGCCCTCGGGAACCTGAAGGCGCTCCTCACCCAGGCGCCCGTCTTGGTACCCCCAGCTGATGGAGAAACCCTCCTGGTCTACGTCGCCGCAACCACTCAGGTGGTCAGCGCCGCGATCGTAGTCGAAAGGCAGGAAGAGGGGCATGCTTTGCCCATTCAGAGGCCAGTTTACTTCGTCAGCGAAGTGCTGTCCGAGACCAAGATCCGCTACCCACAAGTCCAGAAGCTGCTATATGCAGTGATCCTGACGAGGCGAAAGCTGCGACATTACTTCGAGTCCCATCCGGTGACTGTGGTGTCGTCATTCCCCCTGGGGGAGATCATCCAGTGCCGAGAAGCCTCGGGGCGGATCGCGAAGTGGGCGGTGGAAATCATGGGCGAGGCAATCTCGTTCGCCCCTCGGAAGGCCATCAAGTCCCAGGTACTGGCGGATTTCGTAGCCGAATGGGTCGATACCCAGTTGCCAACGGCTCCGATCCAACCAGAGCTCTGGACCATGTTTTTCGACGGGTCGCTGATGAAGACGGGAGCTGGCGCGGGCCTGCTTTTCGTCTCGCCCCTCGGGAAACACCTGCGCTACGTGCTCCGCCTCCACAGGTGGGCGATCTGGTGCTTCGGCTTCGGCAAGACGCCCGAGGGAGACACAAGCTCACGCCCCCCTGGGAGGGGCCGTTCATCATCGCCAAAGTTCTGAAGCCCGGAACGTACAAGCTGGCCAACAGTCAAGGCGAGGTCTACGGCAACGCTTGGAACATCCAACAGCTACGTCGCTTCTACCCTTAAGATGTTTCCAAGTTGTTCATATACCCCGCACCCACGCAAAGTTTAGTCAACAAGGAAGGGTCGGCCTCGCCTCGGCAAAGCCCGACCCTCCCTCGGGGGCTAAAAGGGGGGAAGCCCCCTCTGCGTCAAAATTTTCCTCGAACAAAAAAAATCTCTTTTACCAGAATATCTTTCGTGCTTTCTGACTACTTCGAAAAGTGGGTCCTGGAAACGACGGGGTACACGTAAGCAGTCAAGGCTGACCGAGCCGAGGGACTCCTACGCCTCCGGGATACGGATACCTCACTCATCACCTTCTGCGATAAGTAACTCGCGCTCGGATAAGGTGAATCCGCGGATCGAACGAGTCTTTACGTACGGAAGCTCTTCTGCCGAAGCGATTCTTCGAGCCTTCTCGACCGAGTCGGTGACAGGGCCTCATGGACGGGTGAAAGTACGCGTAAGCGGCAAGGCCGACCGAGCCGAGGGACTCCCACGCCTCCGGGATACGGATACCTCACTCATCACCTTCCGCGAGAAGCAACTCTCGCTCGCACTAACATCCCTGCTACCGACAAAAAGTCCAGATACTCGAAACAAGAGGAAAAGAGACGCAGCTTTATAACGAAGCAAGGGTGTGTGTTCTGGCCTCGACGGCCGCACAAGGCCCACGCTACAAGACGATTTGACCCTGCAGGCTCGGATCTTGACGTTGGAAGAGGGCGATGACACCCTCGGCGTCGACAGCACCTTCGGCAAGGCCCGACCTAGCCTCGGACGGCGACGCGGTCCGAAGGCCTCCGCTCCGAAGGACAACGTCATCACCACGCTCGAGCAATCTCTGCCAGGGACTTCTCCGAGAACCCGGCCCGAGCGGACGACTCGGCCGGCCACCTCCGGGGCCTCGGCCGACCTCCTTCCAAGGGCGCCAGCTCGGTCCGAAGCCTCGGCTAATCAGCTCCGACGTCGATCCTGCCAACGGACAACCCGGCTAGGCTCCGGCCAACCAGGTTTTATTTCTCGAGCCAACTCCGCCTCTGCTCGTGCTGATATCGCTACCCCTGGCCTCGGCTCGTCGAAGAGCGGCCGAGGGGTCTCTTTAACTAAGCTAGAGGAGCCTCGGACAACAGGTCCGACCGAGCCGAGGGATTCCTACGCCTCCGGGATACGGATACCTCACTCGTCACCTTGACACGAGGCGACTCACGCTTGGTGAAGCGGTTCAGGCAAACAACAGGCGAGTCTTGGTGCTCAGAAATGAGGAAAAAACACGGCTTTGTGTCGAAGTTACATACATGTTCAGGCCCCGAAAGCCGAAATGAACAAAAAACCCGGCACTCGAAGTGCCCTTACAGACGGAACTCCGGTTCCCCCCCCCCCGCAGGTACGAACAACCCCACTCGATAGGGGCGGGCCTGCGGGGCAGCGGAAAAAACTCTCACCCCCCGAGGACGAGAGCCAGCCATTCACGCCGGGAAACGGAGACCCAGGGCTACTGGCGGAGTTGGCAATCTCATCAGTAGAGAAGCCACTTCCGTCCATCGACGCCTCGGGACCCGCCACTTCCGACATGGCTGGAGGAAGTCTCCGTGAAGCTGGAGGATGCCGTTCTCCCCCCAGGCACACGGGGAAGAAGAGGGCAACCGACCCACACGGAGACAGCTCCCTGACTCGCCTCGTCCTCCCTCTTGGCCTGGTGATGAAAATCCTTGAGGCTGAGGGAGGGGCAGAGACCGCAGCCCGGCTCGCTTTCCCCCACCATCAAGCCGGAGGTCGCCCTCTTGGGTGACCGCCGGTGGAGGGGTGCAGCCGGGCTGCATGATGAAAATCCTTGAAGCCGAACGATGGCTGAAAGGTACCAACTCCCACGGAGTTGCGTTTCTCCAGCGATGGAGCGAAAAGACGGCGGTTTCCCCCCATCCCGGGGCTCGGAAGATGGAGAGACACAATGCATAGGGGAGGAAGGAGACATGGTTACCTTACGAAGGGGGTCGCCCTCCTTTTAAAGGCAACTCCCCCTGCTTGCGCCCTCAACCATCACGGGCTGAGTCTTCTCCAACACGCCTCCAAAGCCCTTCCCTGCGGCGCGGGGGCTGGGGCCCACCTGTCATGCAGACCGGCTCTAAGCAGAAGAAGCCGAACCGCCGCGCACGACGCACGCGACCACCCAGCGGTTACAAGCAACCCTCCGCTTTTACCCGGACCAGCAGGCGAAAGGGGTAGGCGGCCATGCAGGCGGCATGCAACCGCGCCAAGTGGACGCGCCTCTCCGACTCCTGACAAGCCAGCGCGACGGCTCAAGCCCACGCGTCGTGCAACTGGCGCGCCGAGCGCTGCATGTGAGCCGCTGTGCCACTCGCTCCACCACCGCACCTCCTCGATTGCGGAACCAATACCGCGATTCGAGGCGACCCAGCCCGCGACCTAGCAGCGCCAGCCTGGCGCAGCGGTCAAAAGCGGTCAAAAATGGGCCGGCAGTAATGACGGTGGCAGGCGCGCGAGGGCAGCGGTCACGCCGTCTGCCAAGCTCATGTCCCATCCGGAGGCAGCAAGAGAACCCCCTCTCACGGCGTGAAGACGACGCGCCCGTGACCCGTACCTCAAACGGCTCGCGCACGCGCAACGGCAACCTCGCCAACTACTCACCCCGGCGCATTAACTCCGCGGCTCGACGGACAGCGCTATGGGCGGGAGCGGCTGGTGACGTTTCGCCTTCGCCAAAACAACCGCGCCGAAAAAGGTACGCCACGACGTTCAATTTCGAATCCTTTTTCCCTTTTCCTTCTTTCTCTATCTCTTGCAACAGGGACCGAGAAGGGGGATAACCCCAAAGGGATCCTTCCCCGTGAAGGAACTAGGCTCCGAGCCTCCCTACTGATCAGGGGTTCGAAGGCTGGCCCCCCGAAGGGTTCAACAGCCGCCTCAGATCACGTGGGCCCGACACCCACTACTGGTCAGGGGTTCGAAGGTCGGCCCCCGAAAGGTCCCACGACCGCCTCAGGCTACTCGGGCTCCGTGCCCCCTACTGATCAGGGGTTCGAAGGCTGGCCTGTCGAAGGGTTCACAGTCGCCTCAGACGCCGAGCGAGGGATGACCAGGGGTACGTTCGATACATAACCAAGGCTCGGGCTGCGCTCCCGAGGTACCCTAGGACATTTCCGAGACCAGCGGGAACGACTCTGTAACGGAATCCCATCGGAGGGAGGCAACGAGCCCTCGGACCCCGTCGCTAGGGGACCGGGTCCGGCAGATCACCCGCAGGTACTTTTGGGCGTGCCTCCGGGCCCCTAGCCGACCCCCAACGAACGGGGCACGGACGTCCACTCGGATTACCCGATTGCAGCTCACCGGAGACACCATGTTCGGTGCCCATCGAGGGTAACATGGCGCACTCCCCCCCTCCTCCTTGCGGGAAGGCGACGTAGGGGCGTATATAAAAAGTCGAGTCTGTCCCTGATCGTCCTCTCGCTCCGTGCGAAGGCTCGGGGGCTGCTCTCGCAAACCCGGCTCCGGCCAAACCGTTGACAGCGTCAACATACCAGCCCGAGAACTTGGGCCCCGACAGTGCACCTGGGTTACGCCCTGCTCGCATGAGGGAAACGCCAGACCAGCCGAGGCATTACGCAAGGCATTAAGACCTCGAAGGAGTGAAACCACTCCTCCGAGGCCTCGGGGGCTACACCCGGCGGGTGCGCTCGCGCGCACCCACCGGAACAAAGTACCACCGAGAAAGGCTGGTCCCCTTGCAAAAAAGTGCGACGCAAGCCTCCAAGCGAGTGTTAACACTCTCTTCGAGGCTCGGGGGCTACTGTCGGGGACCATAATTAGGGGTACCCTCAAGACGCCTAATTCTCAGCTGGTAACCCCCATCAGCATAAAGCTGCAGAGGCCTGATGGGTTTGATTAAGTCAGGGATCAGTCCATACGAGTGACTTGACCACGCCACGCCCGAGCCTAGCCTCGGGCGAGGGCAGCCGACCCTAAGATGACTCCGTCTCGCCTGAGGCCTCCTCTTTCACGGCAGACGCATCTCCGGCTCGCCCTAGGCCCCGCCTTCGATAAGAAGAAACCCTGACTAAATCACCGCGCCAACCGACCGAGTCATCGGGGCGTTTAACGCAAAAGGTAAGACCAACGAGCGACCAGACTTCGCCAGAGGTGCCATAGGAGGCTCCGCCCGACCCAGGGCTCGGACTCGGGCTAAGGCCCTGGAAGACGGCGAACTCCGCTCCGCCCGACCAAGGGCTCGGACTCGGGCTAAGGCCCCGGAAGACGGCGAACTCCGCTCCGCCCGACCCCAGGGCTCGGACTCGGGCTAAGGCCCCGGAAGACGACGAACTCCGCCTCGCCCGACCCAGGGCTTGGACTCCGCCTCGGCCTCTGCCGAACGATCTCCGCCTCGCCCGACCCAGGGCTCGGACTCTGCCTCTGTCTTGCAGGACGGACTCGACCTCGGCTTCGGAGGAGCCTCCACGACGCCCGACCTAGGACACGAGACCGCCACGTCAACAGGAAGCGTCATCATCACCCTGCCCTAAGCCGACTTGGGTCGCGGAGAACAAGACCGGCGTCCCATCTAGCCAGCTACGCCAGATAGGCAATGATGGCGCCCCGCTAGATCATGACGACGGCGGCTCTCAGCTCCCTTACGAAAGCAGGAGAACGTCAGCAAGGGCCCAGCCACTTCGACAGCTGTCCCCTCGTCCGGCTCCGTTACTCCTCCAACAGCCACGATGCCACACCAACAGGGTGCCAAGATCTCTCCGGCTGCCACCTTGGCATGTACATAGGGCGCTAGCTCTCCCTCGCTAGACACGTAGCACCTTGCTACACCCCCATCTTGTACACCTGGATCCTCTCCTTACAACTATAAAAGGAAGGACCAGGGCCTTCTTAGAGAAGGTTGGCCTCGCGGGGACGAAGGGCAGGGGCAGGCGCTCTCTTGGGGCCGCTCGCTCCCCTCACCCGCGCGGACGCTTGTAACCCCCTACTGCAAGCGCACCCGACCTGGGCGCGGGACGAACACGAAGGCCGCGGGAATTCTCCGACTCCCTCACGACCCGGCTCTGGCCACCGACCTCTCTCTCTGTTCCCCCCTTCGCGCTCGCCCACGCGCTCGACCCATCTGGGTTGGGGCACGCGGCACTCTCACTCGTCGGCTCGGGGACCCCCCAGTCTCGGAACGCCGACAAGTTTCTACTTTAATTAATTATTTCTCGTAGTAAATAATCAGTAGAAAATGCATGCTTAAATATGGAGAAATGTCTTTTACACCTGATGTGTTATGTTCATGTATTAATTATGGTGTTTATTTTTTCTGCATTAATAATTATTTCTCATAGTAAATAATTAGCAGAAAATTATTAAAATGCATGTGAAGGTTATATTGTGTATACTCAAATCGCTCTAAATATTTGTGTTGCGTTGAGCTTTTGGGCTCACGTCGAGCGATTAAATGATATAATGGGTACTCAGACACGTCGATCAGACTATATTTTTAATTGGCTGAGCTATGGCATTGGCTAAGCCCTGGCAACACGACGCATTATTTGTGTCGTAAGAACTTGACTGCGTCATGTGATTGCTATGTTGTACTCTCGCTTAATCGGACCACTCCTGTTGAGTTGGACCGGCATCACCGAATCACACATTTTTCGCATGCCCTGTAGGCACCGTTCGTCTGTCGTTATCACTGAGCCACAATTGCGTCTGTTGCTCACGTTGTGTTGACTTGTCGCGTACCGCAATTACCGAGCCACAAATGCGCCTGTTGCGCTTGTTATGGAGGCTTGTTGCGTTGTCGTAGCCTAGATGGCCACACACGCGTTGACGTCAGATACGATAGAGCTTGTACTCGCGTGGATTGTGGTGGGTCGTTCAAGCCCTAAAGTCACATTATGCGCAACCTTCGTAAACAATTTTGTTTAGCCCTATATTTTATTTGCTTGTGTTGTGTGGCACCATATATTTATTTATATTGCCAAGTGGCCATAACAACTATATCAAGCTCTATAGTGCTTGAATAATCTAGGAAATTAAATTGAAATACAACAGAACATGGATAAGTTAATTCTCTGCTCTCTCCTCATGCATAAAGTTTTACCCGAAGTAACCCGAAGATATATAATATAATGCATGAAAGCCTTTTTGGCATAGAAGATATCACAAATTTGGATTATATTAGTAAGCAAAAAGACCTTACCAAATGATTTAAGATCAGAAACCTCAGTCATACATTGCTCAACCAGATGTTAGCACATTGCTCTCTTTGTCGCTGGATGACATGAAGCAAACTATGAGATAAAAGGACATGTAACTGCTAGCAACACGAAGTTGCGAGTATACCGAGAGGTTATTCTGAGAAATTTTTCACTATGTTGGTGTGAAAACCATAGTGTGTTCTCGTCGAACCACTTTACTCGTTCTATCTAGGACCTCTATGCTTGTGTCGCATACATCTCTCGGAATTGTAAATACTTATAGTCACTGAATTGACTCGGGATAGTCCTTTGACAAGTTTGGTATATACTGTAAGCTAAATGGTAAAGGTCGGTCCTGAATGGACACATACCTGGGGTTTATGTAGCTGAACTACACTGAATTCCACCCTTTGGCATGATTACCATTATCTACCTCCGATCTACCAGAAACGAGAAGAGTAGACAAATAACTATGAAATCCTACATCACAACAGAGCTTGAAGCTAAATTAGACATTAACATGTCCTTGGTCCTCGGAGCCAGAAGAGTCATATGTCTTGACCACTAAACTACTAGTGATGATAATTTGTGATAGAAATATGAAGATCTTGTAGAGACCTGTTGTATCCTCTCTACCCCTGATAATTTCTTCGTATGAAAGCAGTACTATCTGTTGTTGAAGACGGATCTGAGGCGGATACCAGTCTTGTTTCGTTCTTGCCAAGCAGTTATCATCATTTGTTTCATGAAAAGCTAGTTATATGGTGATTTTTTCCAGATAAAAATGAATTCTTGGCCTTGTCTGTTCTATTCCAAAGCTTCTCTTTTTGCTGAACAATGAAGAGATCGAAATAATGCTTTATAGAACAAGTTGGTATATAATATGAGGAGAAATATTTGCCCTGCTGGCAACACCATAAATAATTGACTATTGTTATAAGTTCTATCTCAAAATTATTATACCTAAAAATATTGCATTAATCGATACCCAATTTCAGAGTGGTATGAGTAATTGGGTAAACCATGGGCAGTGATAAAAACGAGCTGGACTATACATCTCTGCATATAAAAATCTTTGCTTGGCAGCATTGGCCTGATGTCGTGCACTTTACTACCAATATAAACACATATTTTCCTATGTGCCTCAAAGCACAATGCAACCAGTGAATGTCTTTGTGAGCGTTAGACCCTGATGGTCATTTTACTTGTTGATCTGAAGTCAACTAATGGCTCCAAACGACGAATGGTATTCATGAGCCCCCTGAAGAAGCCTTATGGATAAAATAGTGTTGTGCATGTTAGTCTAAATCTTAATGATTGACTGTGCATTTGGTAATAATAACAATAAGTTTGCAAAATTGTAACCACGAAGCAACTTGTTGTTGCGTGTCTCGCTGGATGTTGAGACTAACCCTTCATGTTGAAGGGAAAAATATGTAGTATTCATGCAACTACATTAATCTAAGTCCAAAGCTCACTGCATAAAACCCTGATCTGTAATGTGCGTAAGATTTCCCAAATAAATCACCACAATAGCATACATTGGCCACATCTGGATGATTGTGGTTGGGGATTTTATCTGTATGCTTTTAGAACATCTCGGCATTAGGGGGAGGAATGCCCATATAATGTAATGCCTCAATATTCTATTAAACGCACAAAAGTTAAACTGCACCTGTCGTTCGGTGTGTACTCCTGTGTATATGGAGTTTGCCAGAAATCGTTGAGGAGTAACCATATTAGTCTGAATGCTTCTACCTGATGTAGATGTGGATATACCCGGGATTAATATCATATCTACATTTGACTTATTGGTATTTGATCTATTCTCGGGGACGCCTGTGAATATGATCCATCGGCCTTAGTCAAAGCATATGTTCTGATTGCAGATTCACGTGGTCTGTGATAACTCTCCTCCGATTAATTCACCCTGATGGTGATTTGCCTCATTGAAAGGGAATTAGGCTTAGACCTAGTTCCTAAATAATTTTGGTGGTTGAATTGCCCAACACAAACATTGGACTAACTAGTTTACTCTAGTGCATAAGTTATACAGGTGCAAAAGGTTCACAATCAGCCAATAAAAAGACCAAGTGTTGGATTCAACAAAGGAGCAGCAAGGCAACCGAGGGCTCCTCTGGCCGGAGGCACCGGACTGTCCGGTGTGCACCGGACTGTCCGGTGGCCAGAGGACTTCGACTTCAAACTCTTCACCCTCGGGATTTCTCGGAAGCCGGCGCGCTATAATTCACCGGACTGTCCGGTGTGCACCGGACATGTCCGGTGCTCCAAGGAGACGCCGTCCCCGGAACTCGCCAGCCTCGGGTTCGCTCGGCAGCCGCTCCGCTAAAATTCACCGGACTGTCCGGTGTGCACCGGACTGTCCGCTGTGCCAGCGGAGTAACGGCTCTCTGCGGCGCCAACGGCTCCCTGTGGTGCATTAAATGCACGCGCAGCGCGCGCAGACGTCAGGATCGCCCATGCCGGTGCACCGGACATCAAACAGTACTTGTCCGGTGTGCACCGGACACCCAGGAGGGCCCACAAGTCAGAAGCTCCAACGGTCAGAATCCAACGGCAATGGTGACGTGGCAGGGGCACCGGACTGTCCGGTGTGCACCGGACTGTCCGGTGCGCCATCGAACAGAGGCCTCCAGCCAACGGTCACTTTTGGTGGTTGGGGCTATAAATACCCCAACCACCCCACATTCATTGCCATCCAAGTTTTCCAACTCTCAACCACTTACAAGAGCTAGGCATTCAATTCTAGACACATACAAAGAGATCAAATCCTCTCCAATTCCACTCAAACCCTTAGTGACTAGCGAGAGAGATTTGCCGTGTTCTTTTGAGCTCTTGCGCTTGGATTGCTTTCTTTCTTTCTCATTTGTTCTTGAGATCATCACTCAATTGTAACCAAGGCAAGAGGCACCAATTGTGTGGTGGCCCTCGCGGGGAAGTTTTGTTCCCGGTTGATTGAGAAGAAGAGAAAGCTCACTCGATCCGTGGGATCGTTTGAGAGAGGGAAGGGTTGAAAGAGACCCGGCCTTTGTGGCCTCCTCAACGGGGAGTAGGTTTGCGAGAACCGAACCTCGGTAAAACAAATCCTTGTGTCACACTCTTATTTGCTTGCGATTTGTTTTGCGCCCTCTCTCGTGGACTCGTTTCTTTATTACTAACGCTAACCCGGCTTGTAGTTGTGATTATTTTTGTAAATTTCAGTTTCGCCCTATTCACCCCCCCTCTAGGCAACTATCAATTGGTATCGGAGCCCGGTGCTTCATTAGAGCCTAACCGCTCGAAGTGATGTCGGGAGATCACACCAAGAGGGAGATGGAGACCGGCGATGACAAGCCCACTACAAGCCAAGGGAGCACCTCATCTTCATCGGAAGAGTCCCGCACCAAGAGAAGGGAGAAGAAGAAGAGATCCTCCAAGCGGAAGGAGAAAAGATCTTCCTCTTCTCACCACAAGGAGAAGAAGGAAAAATCTTCTTCTCACAAGCCGCATCGGAGTGGGGACAAGCACAAAAGGATGAGGAAGGTGGTCTTCTACGAGACCGACACTTCATCGACCTCCACCTCCGGCTCCGACGCGGCGTCCGTCACTTCTAAACGCCAAGAGCGTAAGAAGTATAGTAAGATCCCCCTACGCTATCCTCGCGTTCCTAAACATACACCTTTACTTTCCGTCCCATTAGGCAAACCACCAACTTTTAATGGTGAAGATTATGCTATGTGGAGTAATTTGATGCGATTTCATCTAACCTCTCTCCACAAAAGATTATGGGATGTTGTTGAGTATGGTGTACAGGTGCCATCCGTAGGGGATGAAGACTACGACACGGACGAAGTGGCCCAAATCGAGCACTTCAACTCCCAGGCCACAACCATTCTCCTTGCCTCACTAAGCAAGGAGGAATACAACAAAGTACAAGGGTTGAAGAACGCCAAGGAGATTTGGGACCTACTCAAGACGGCGCACGAGGGTGATGAACTCACAAAGATCACCAAGCGGGAAACGATCGAGGGGGAGCTCGGTCGCTTCTGTCTTCGCCAAGGGGAGGAGCCACAAGACATGTACAACCGGCTCAAGACCTTGGTGAACCAAGTGCGCAACCTCGGGAGCGCAAAATGGGATGACCACGAAGTGGTTAAGGTTATTCTAAGAGCCCTTATTTTCCTTAACCCTACTCAAGTACAATTAATTCGTGGCAATCCTAGATATACACAAATGACCCCCGAGGAAGTCATCGGGAATTTTATTAGTTTTGAATGCATGATTAAGGGCTCCAAGAAGATCAACGAGCTTGATGAGCCTTCCACATCCGAGGCGCAACCCGTGGCCTTCAAGGCAACGGAGGAGAAGAAGGAGGAGTCTACACCAAGTAGACAACCAATTGACGCCTCCAAGCTCGACAACGAGGAGATGGCCCTAATCATCAAAAGCTTCCGGCAAATCCTCAAGCAACGGAAGGGGAAGGACTACAAATCCCGTTCCAAGAAGGTTTGCTACAAGTGTGGTAAGCCCGGTCACTTTATTGCTAAATGTCCATTATCAAGTGATAGTGACAGGGGTGACGACAAGAAGGGCAAGAGGAAGGAAAAGAAGAAGTACTACAAGAAGAAGGGCGGCGATGCCCATGTTTGTCGGGAGTGGGACTCCGACGAAAGCTCAAGCGACTCCTCCGACGACGAGGACGCCGCCAACATCGCCGTCACCAAGGGCCTCCTCTTCCCCAACGTCGGCCACAAGTGCCTCATGGCCAAGGACGGCAAAAAGAAGGTAAAATCAAAGTCCTCCACTAAATATGAAACATCTAGTGATGAGGATGATGATAAAAATGAAGAGGATAATTTGCGTATTCTTTTTGCCAACCTTAACATGGAACAAAAAGAAAAATTAAATGAATTGATTAGTGCTATACATGAGAAGGATGATCTCTTGGATTCTCAAGAGGACTTCCTTATTAAAGAAAATAAAAAGCATGTTAAGGTTAAAAATGCTTATGCTCTAGAAAGAGAAAAATGTGAAAAATTGTCTAGTGAGCTAAGTATTTGCCATGAGACTTTAGACAACCTTAGAAATGAAAATGCCAATTTGTTAGCTAAGGTTGATTCTCCTATTTGCAATATTTCAATTCCTAGAAATGATAATAATGATTTGCTTGCTAGGATTGAAAAATTGAACATTTCTCTTGCTAGCCTTAGAAATGAGAATGAGAAATTAATTGCTAAGGCTAAGGATTTTGATGTTTGCAATACTACTATTTCTGACCTTAGAACTAAGAATGATTTGTTGCATGCTAAGGTTATTGAATTAAAGTCTTGCAAACCCTCTACATCTACTATTGAGCATGTGTCCATTTGCACTAGATGTAGAGATATTAATGTTGATGCTATCCATGATCACCTTGCATTAATTAAAAAACAAAATGATCACATAGCACAACTTAATGCTAAAATTAGAGAGCATGACTTAGAAAATGAAAAATTTAAATTGGCTAGAAGCATGCTCTATAATGGGAGACGCCCGGGCATTAAGGACGGCATTGGCTTCCAAAGGGGAGACAATGTCAAAATTAATGCCCCTCCTAAGAACTTGTCTAACTTTGTTAAGGGCAAGGCTCCCATGCCTCAGGATAACGAGGGTTACATTTTGTACCATGCCGGGTATCCTGAGAGTAAAATTAAGAAAATTCATTCTAGGAAGTCTCACTCTGGCCCTAATTATGCTTTTATGTATAAGGGTGAGACATCTAGATCTAGGCAACCAACCCATGCCAAGTTGCCTAGAAAGAAAACTATTAATGCATCAAATGATCATGCCATTTCATTTAAAACTTTTGATGCATCTTATGTTTTGACTAGCAAGTCCGGCAAGGTAGTTGCCAAAATTGTTGGGGGCAAACACAAGGGCTCCAAGACTTGTGTTTGGGTACCCAAAGTTCTTGTATCTAATGCCAAAGGACCCAAAACCGTTTGGGTACCTAAAACAAAGAACTAAACTTGTTTTGTAGGTTTATGCATCCGGGGGCACAAGTTGGATACTCGACAGCGGGTGCACAAATCACATGACCGGAGAGAAAAGGATGTTCTCCTCATATGAGAAAAACCAAGATCCTCAACGAGCTATCACATTCGGGGATGGAAATCAAGGTTTGGTCAAAGGTTTGGGTAAAATTGCTATATCTCCTGACCATTCTATTTCCAATGTTTTTCTTGTAGATTCATTAGATTACAATTTGCTTTCCGTATCCCAATTATGTCAAATGGGCTACAACTGTCTTTTTACTGATACTGGTGTTACTGTCTTTAGAAGAAGTGATGATTCAGTAGCATTTAAGGGAGTGTTAGAGGGTCAGCTATACTTGGTAGATTTTGATAGAGCTGAACTCAACACTTGCTTAGTTGCTAAGACTAACTTGGGTTGGCTCTGGCACCGCCGACTAGCCCATGTTGGAATGAAGAATCTTCACAAGCTTCTAAAGGGAGAACACATTTTGGGACTAACCGATGTTCATTTTGAGAAAGACAGGATTTGTAGCGCTTGCCAAGCTGGGAAGCAAGTTGGTGTCCATCATCCACACAAAAACATCATGACTACCGACAGGCCACTGGAGCTCCTTCACATGGATTTGTTCGGCCCGATCGCTTACATAAGCATCGGCGGTAGTAAGTATTGCCTTGTAATTGTGGATGACTATTCTCGCTTCACTTGGGTATTCTTTTTGCAGGAAAAATCACAAACCCAAGAGACCTTAAAGGGATTCTTAAGAAGGGCTCAAAATGAGTTCGGCTTAAGGATCAAGAAAATTAGAAGCGACAATGGGACGGAGTTCAAGAACTCTCAAATCGAAGGCTTTCTTGAGGAGGAGGGCATCAAGCATGAGTTCTCTTCTCCCTACACTCCACAACAAAATGGTGTAGTGGAGAGGAAGAATCGAACTCTATTGGACATGGCAAGAACCATGCTTGATGAGTACAAGACACCGGATCGGTTTTGGGCCGAGGCGGTCAACACCGCCTGCTACGCCATCAACCGGTTATATCTTCACCGAATCCTCAAGAAGACATCTTATGAACTCCTAACCGGTAAAAAGCCCAACATTTCATATTTTAGAGTTTTTGGTAGCAAATGTTTTATTCTTGTCAAAAGAGGTAGAAAATCTAAATTTGCTCCTAAAACTGTAGAAGGCTTTTTACTAGGATATGACTCAAACACAAGGGCATATAGAGTCTTTAACAAGTCCTCAGGACTCGTTGAAGTTTCTTGTGACGTTGTGTTTGATGAGACTAACGGCTCTCAAGTAGAGCAAGTTGATCTTGATGATATAGGTGAAGAACAGGCTCCATGCATAGCGCTAAGGAACATGTCCATTGGGGATGTGTGTCCTAAGGAATCCGAAGAGCCTCCAAATGCACAAGATCAACCATCCTCCTCCACACAAGTATCTCCACCAACTCAAGTTGAGGATGAGGCTCAAGATGTTGAACAAGAAGATCAAGAAGATGAGCCACCTCAAAATGACGGCAACGATCAAGGGGGAGATTCAAATGATGAAGACAAGGAGGATGAACAACTAAGGCCGCCACACCCAAGAGTCCACCAAGCAATCCAACGAGATCACCCCGTCGACACCATCCTCGGCGACATTCATAAGGGGGTAACTACTCGATCTCGTGTTGCTCATTTTTGTGAACATTACTCGTTTGTTTCCTCTATTGAGCCACACAGGGTAGAGGAAGCACTTCAAGATTCGGATTGGGTGATGGCAATGCAAGAGGAGCTCAACAATTTCACAAGGAACGAGGTATGGCACTTAGTTCCACGTCCTAATCAAAATGTTGTAGGAACCAAGTGGGTCTTCCGCAACAAGCAAGACGAGCATGGTGTGGTGACTAGGAACAAAGCTCGACTCGTGGCCAAGGGGTATTCACAAGTCGAAGGTTTGGATTTTGGTGAAACCTATGCACCCGTAGCTAGGCTTGAGTCAATTCGTATATTATTAGCCTATGCTACTTACCATGGCTTCAAGCTCTACCAAATGGACGTGAAGAGTGCCTTTCCTCAATGGACCAATCAAGGAGGAGGTCTATGTTGAGCAACCTCCCGGCTTTGAAGACAGTGAGTATCCTAACTATGTTTATAGGCTCTCTAAGGCGCTTTATGGGCTCAAGCAAGCCCCGAGAGCATGGTATGAATGCCTTAGAGATTTCCTTATTGCAAATGGTTTCAAAGTCGGCAAGGCCGATCCTACTTTATTCACTAAGACTCTTGATAATGATTTGTTTGTATGCCAAATTTATGTTGATGATATTATATTTGGGTCTACTAACAAATCTACATGTGAAGAATTTAGTAGGATCATGACACAGAAATTCGAGATGTCGATGATGGGGGAGTTGAAATATTTCTTAGGATTTCAAGTCAAGCAACTCCAAGAGGGCACCTTCATTAGCCAAACGAAGTATACTCAAGACATTCTAAGCAAATTTGGAATGAAGGATGCCAAGCCCATCAAGACACCCATGGGAACTAATGGACATCTCGACCTCGACACGGGAGGTAAGTCCGTGGATCAAAAGGTATACCGGTCGATGATTGGTTCATTGCTTTACTTATGTGCATCTCGACCGGACATTATGCTTTCCGTTTGCATGTGTGCAAGATTCCAAGCCGACCCTAAGGAATCACACCTTACGGCCGTGAAACGAATCTTGAGATATTTAGCTTATACTCCTAAGTTTGGGCTTTGGTACCCTCGGGGATCCACATTTGATTTGATTGGTTATTCGGATGCCGATTGGGCAGGGTGTAGGATTAATAGGAAGAGCACATCGGGGACTTGCCAGTTCTTGGGAAGGTCCTTGGTGTCTTGGGCTTCAAAGAAGCAAAATTCGGTCGCTCTTTCTACCGCCGAAGCCGAGTATATTGCCGCAGGCCATTGTTGCGCGCAATTGCTTTGGATGAGGCAAACCCTGCGGGACTACGGTTACAAATTAACCAAAGTCCCTTTGCTATGTGACAATGAGAGTGCAATCAAAATGGCCGACAATCCCGTCGAGCACAGCCGCACTAAGCACATAGCCATTCGGTATCATTTTCTTCGGGATCACCAACAAAAGGGGGATATCGAGATTTCTTACATTAACACTAAAGATCAATTAGCCGATATCTTTACCAAACCACTTGATGAACAATCTTTTACCCGACTTAGGCATGAGCTTAATATTCTTGATTCTAGGAATTTCTTTTGCTAAGTCTTGCACACATAGCTCATAAATATACCTTTGATCATGTCTCTTTTATATATGCTATGACTAATGTGTTTTCAAGTGTATTTCAACCAAGTCATAGGTGTATTGAAAGGGAATTGGAGTCTTCGGCGAAGACAAAGGCTTCCACTCCGTTCTACTACTCATCCTTCGCCGTCGCTCCGCATCATCTCTCCAACGTTGGTATAACCTTCACTCATTTATTTCATGACCAAAGGGGGAGAATGTACTTCAATGGGCTCTAATGATTCCGTTTTTGGCGATTCATGCCAAAGGGGGAGAAAGCGTGAGCCCAAAGCAAAAGGACCGCACCACCACCTAATTTTTTCAATTTAATGATTTTCATTGGTAAAGTTCAAAATTGGTATCTCTTCATGTTCTAAAGGGGGAGGAAATAGTATTTCAAATTGATGTCTTAAAACCCTCTTGAACACTAAGAGGAGACCTTATTTGAGGGGGAGTTTTGCTTAGTCAAAGGAAAAGCATTGGAAATAGGGGGAGAAAATTCCATATCTTGAAAATGCTTTGCAAAATCTTTTTCATTTACCTTTGACTATCTTGCAAAAGTACTTTGAAAAGAATTTACAAAAGAATTTGCAAAAACAAAACTCATGGTGCAAATATGGTCCAATATGTCAAAAACAAAGAAACCATCCATGCGCATCATATAAGTTTAGATTGGCTCAATTCCAAGCAACCTTTGCACTTACATTATGTAAACTAGTTCAATTATGCACGTCTATATTTGCTTTGGTTTGTGTTGGCATCAATCACCAAAAAGGGGGAGATTGAAAGGGAATTAGGCTTAGACCTAGTTCCTAAATAATTTTGGTGGTTGAATTGCCCAACACAAACATTGGACTAACTAGTTTACTCTAGTGCATAAGTTATACAGGTGCAAAAGGTTCACAATCAGCCAATAAAAAGACCAAGTGTTGGATTCAACAAAGGAGCAGCAAGGCAACCGAGGGCTCCTCTGGCCGGAGGCACCGGACTGTCCGGTGTGCACCGGACTGTCCGGTGGCCAGAGGACTTCGACTTCAAACTCTTCACCCTCGGGATTTCTCGGAAGCCGGCGCGCTATAATTCACCGGACTGTCCGGTGTGCACCGGACATGTCCGGTGCTCCAAGGAGACGCCGTCCCCGGAACTCGCCAGCCTCGGGTTCGCTCGGCAGCCGCTCCGCTAAAATTCACCGGACTGTCCGGTGTGCACCGGACTGTCCGGTGTGCCAGCGGAGCAACGGCTCTCTGCGGCGCCAACGGCTCCCTGCGGTGCATTAAATGCGCGCGCAGCGCGCGCAGACGTCAGGATCGCCCATGCCGGTGCACCGGACATCAAACAGTACTTGTCCGGTGTGCACCGGACACCCAGGAGGGCCCACAAGTCAGAAGCTCCAACGGTCAGAATCCAACGGCAATGGTGACGTGGCAGGGGCACCGGACTGTCCGGTGTGCACCGGACTGTCCGGTGCGCCATCGAACAGAGGCCTCCAGCCAACGGTCACTTTAGGTGGTTGGGGCTATAAATACCCCAACCACCCCACATTCATTGCCATCCAAGTTTTCCAACTCTCAACCACTTACAAGAGCTAGGCATTCAATTCTAGACACATACAAAGAGATCAAATCCTCTCCAATTCCACTCAAACCCTTAGTGACTAGCGAGAGAGATTTGCCGTGTTCTTTTGAGCTCTTGCGCTTGGATTGCTTTCTTTCTTTCTCATTTGTTCTTGAGATCATCACTCAATTGTAACCAAGGCAAGAGGCACCAATTGTGTGGTGGCCCTCGCGGGGAAGTTTTGTTCCCGGTTGATTGAGAAGAAGAGAAAGCTCACTCGATCCGTGGGATCGTTTGAGAGAGGGAAGGGTTGAAAGAGACCCGGCCTTTGTGGCCTCCTCAACGGGGAGTAGGTTTGCGAGAACCGAACCTCGGTAAAACAAATCCTTGTGTCACACTCTTATTTGCTTGCGATTTGTTTTGCGCCCTCTCTCGTGGACTCGTTTCTTTATTACTAACGCTAACCCGGCTTGTAGTTGTGATTATTTTTGTAAATTTCAGTTTCGCCCTATTCACCCCCCCTCTAGGCAACTATCACTCATGAAGAGGTTCATCTTGATGATGAAATTCCTAGCAATGCGCGCAATATCATTGTGCTGGGAATACAGAACAATGAATCTCTCGTTTTGGGAAATGACGAAGATCATTATTAAATGTGGGAGACAAATGTGTCGACATCTATCTTGCCTCTATAGATTGCAAAGGGATCCAAAACAAAGTCCTAGGTATGAGTGTTTGAAGCTCTCTTATCGGGTCATTGATAAATGCAATCGAGGCTGAACCAATAATCGCAAAATGAAAGTCGCGAGCTTGAAGTTCGGACATTTATGAGCACTATTGAAATAATGTGTGGTGAATGCGATGGTTCAAGTGGTCTTGTGAGAGACCCATCCCACGTATGTATTGAATAAACACAGTTCTGCTATGTAATATATCTGGCAAATGACATGAATTATAATATGCAGTTAATAGGATTCTGAAGATCCGTCATGAGATCCTAGGAGGACTCATATACTTGAATTATAAATATGCAACATATAAATCTCATACCGAATAATGCATTCCTGATGAATGACCATTATCTAGTGTAGAGAGAATATCTCCTAGTTGAGATTACAGTTCCCTGATGGAACCTTTCTAGAAGAAATAAAGTCTGAGTTGAACACCAAAATTTGTTAATCCCGATAAAGGGATAAAGACCCGTACAGACCCGAAAAGGAACAAATTGAGGTACCAAAGGAATTGAAGTTTGCTTGATAAGCACATGTGCATGTCATGAGTTTTACCGAGTGTATGTACACTCGTGTATTCCACCATATGTGGAATTACGGTATCCTCTAAAGCCCTGATGGCAGAAACCTATAAGGTTTAGGTGTTACTGGCAAAATATCCCCATTGTGCCAGAATGACAGACTATAACGATGTATCTGATCGATAAAAAATCCCTGATGGATTACGATCTTAGATGGACTTTTGTTACACCATCATAGATGTTGCAATGGATGAACGCCTCGAGCAATGTGTCATATTTAGAATATGTACTATTGCAACTATATTATCCCCTAAGTCCTATTGAAGGACATGTTATTTGCTTTGCACAACTATGTATAAATTGTGGTGTAAGATAGAAAATGATAGCACCCCAACCTCATCCATTCTCGTTATTCCAGATGAACAATGAGACATATATCTTAAAAATATGTTTGAGTTATGAGGGATAACGACTTTGACAGATATCATCGTCAGGGGGAGCGAATGCTTATATTGATCACAATCGTGAGACAATAAATGTCATATTCTATGCCCTGAAGGCGTGAGCTTGATGATCAATATGTGAACCTTTATGGAACTTTCTATCAAATATATAGATCCAGTCGATCGAACACCATCAGTCAAAGTGGCTTATTTATATTGATACGTGCACTTACCTCGTATATCCTAGAAATGAGTAGAGGTAAAGTTCCTGAAATAGTCCTTGCAAGGATATGCAATCCGTTTGCTAAATCTTTATGTGCATATACTTCGAGAAGAAGATGTTTTGCCTTATTGATACAGTTTTGCAAGGATTAGGGGGAGCACATTTCTAAAGTTAGCCCTTGTAGAAGATTCGATAGAATCTAGATCCCAAAGGATCGAAATCTGTCCCGATGACAGTTGTTGTACTCTTTTTCCCTTAGTGAGTTTTCTTGAAGTTTCTCACATGAGGTTTTTAACGAGACAACAGAGTGCAAATGCAATTTGTATTAGCATGCACTCTTTCCCACTGGGTTTTTTCGGAGTTTTAACGAGGCATGTGTTGGTCGCGGTATTCGCCCAAGGGGGAGTGTTAAGTAACCCTAGTTAGGGTTATGTGGGTAAATACTTGCTTTGCCCCTGAGGGGTCTCACATCTCTATATAAGGAACATGTACATCACCTCATAATACAGAGAAGAGAAAGAGGCCAGAGGCCCAACCCTATATCCTGTGTCTCGTGTGTTTCCTCTGTCGTGCTTATGGGAAGGGAGACAGGTTCTCTATAACTTCTTGCGCCTCTACTGCTGACGGAAGGGAAGGGAAGGGAGCGGATCTGGTGATCCGTGGTAACATAGTTCTCAACAAAAAGAAAATATTTTGCACACAGCCATATGGGCTGGGCCGAGCCGACCAGTTTATGGTTGACGACGACCGTGTGGCCCAGTCTGTCCGTCGTTTCGGCGTCGACACGTCGGCCGGCGAGCTCCTGATAAGCACCACTCTTGTGCAGCCATTTCATTCCAAGGAAACGAACAAATCGACGTCTTATCGCGCGACCTTTTCGCCTTTTCCTCAGCAACCAACCAGCACACCTTGCTGCTAGAGGCAGAGCTACGGAACGTTCAGTGAACCTGTCGTTCGTTCCTCAACAACTAGCACACCTGCACGCTAGTCGACTGGAGTGCTGATACGACGCTGCTCGCTGCACCACACGCGCGTCAAGGTTTGACCCGGATGGCCTGGGCCTGGGGATGCGGATGCCCGAAAAGGAGGCCTAGCCCGCCGCACGAGCACGACCGAGCCGTCGTCGGATGAGACGGGCGATCGAGCGATGGAGACCGTCGGACCGCGCCCGCCCAAAATACCCAGCTCAATAATTTCGCAAGTGGACCAGCGTTTGGCTGGTTCCGGTGCTACTCACGACGCCGTCATGGCCCGGTGATGCCCATACCGAATAGTTTTCCCTTTTTTTGAGTTATTCCATATTTATACCCCCTATGTGTTTTAATTTTCATTTTAAATACTAGGCTTTCGTGACTCACAGCACCGAGCTGCTTCTCGGATAAGAAGATGCTAAATCTGATGCCGGCGTAAACAAGGCCTCGGCGCTATGGATCTCGAGACGTGCTAAGGTTGGCTGACGAGTGGCACCAAACTATCTTCTGTTAGTGACTTATTCTTAAATGCTATGAATTAAGAACAAGACAACATACAAGAAAAATGTTAAATGTTGATGTCCTTCGTCCTTCGAAGCATTATTTTTCTTAGGATATAATGATCTTTGGACGAAGATATGAAGGACATACCTTCATAAATTTGACATATGAAATCAGAGGATGAAGGTTATGAAACATAAGACAACATAAATGATTACATAATAAATATTTATTGTCAAATAATCATGAATACATAAAAGTTAAATTAAATTACATTTATACCTTGAGCTCGATTGAATACGAAGATACAAATGCGATGCGAAAGCGTGAACAGTACGTGGGTACTGTTCACCTATTTATAGGCACAGGGCGCAGCCTGTGTAAATTTACATTCATGTCCTTTACAAATGATTACAATCATTACACAGTCTATCATGGGCCGATTGGTCATCTCATCTTTAAGTCGGTGCCTTTTGAAATATACTACGAAGCTCCCTGACTGGTAGCTTCGGCATTGTTCTTGTTCTGACCTTCCGAAGGTGCTTCATCTGACAGGACCTTCGGTGACGAAGCAGACCCCCAACAGTAGCCCCTTCACGATGCCAGATCGTTTTTCGTAACGAGCTCGACCCGTGAAAAAAACTTTTATGCTTCGGAATGCCGAAGGTCCGAAAAAACACCTTCCCTAAGCTCGTTGCCGAGAAACGATTTAAATATTCCGAGTGTAAGGCGACCCCTCCATAAAGCGGGTACACTCGATCTGGTGATTCGTCTCCTCGCGCAGTATGGTCCACCGTTCAGTGGGTGTGGGCGGCTGTTCAGCTGGTGCAATCGTCCTGTCGATTTACCTTCCCACCTGCAACACTATATATACAGACGGGTAGGTATGAAGTTACCACAGCATTTACTACTATTGTACTGTTGTGCTGCCGAAAAATTCGACGACAGCCGAAGCTTATTCACCGTACTCCAAACCAAAGCTTCGTCACAAGAGGGAGCTTCGGCAAAGATAAAAATTATTCAACTTCGCCAAAACGCAAGAAATTCAATCATCAAATGGCTAGGGTCCGTTCAACAGCTAGGGTCACACGCGACGAAGAGAATGCCGAAGCTGCTGGAACTGCCCCGATCTCCGAAGTAATGAGCCAGTCGGGACTGGTTATGCCAGAGGGTGTTGCTGACAAAGGTGCACCTGCTGCCGAAGCTGAGCAAGCAGATATTGCAGAAAGTGAGGCTGACGAGGAAGATATAGATGATTATTCCGCCGTGCCATCTAAGCCTAGCCACTTGGATTTTGGAAAGTCAACTGTCTCCGAAGCTGATATGCCGATGATGATAAAACTGGGTTACTTCGGGGAAGCCGAGAAGAAGCTGGTTCACTTTGGCAGGGAAGAGACAACCCCGAAGCCAGAAAACAATGAGGTGGTAGTCTTCAGAAGCTTCTTTAAAGCAGGATTAAGGTTTCCTCTGCATGGGATGATTGTAGATGTTTTGGAAAATTTCAAAGTTTATCTTCATTAGCTGACTCCTAACGCTATCGTTAGGCTCAGCGTCTTTATCTGGGCTCTTCGAAGCCAAGGAGCGGAGCCGGTTGCCGAAGCCTTTTACCGGGTACACGAACTTCACTATCAGACGAAGGCTAGAGAAGATGGATTACACGAGAACTTCGGCTGCTATAATTTTGCTTATCGCAAAGACATGAAGACACCGGTGGTTAGCTACCGCACCAAATGGCCGACCGGTTAGAAAACTGAATGGTTTTATGTTAAGATTGATGAGAAAAAAGAGAAGTTAGTTCAGAGCCCGCTAGAGCTAACCTTCGGGTTGACTAGGCCTCAGTGCAATATGACACCGGGGACAGCATGCCCAGATGCTGTGAGTGATTTTAGAGTTGTGTCTGAGCATATTGATACTAGGGATCTAGTTCAGGAATACTTAGCCAATAGAGTATTCCCAACGTTAAAGGAATGGGATATGCCGAAGCTTAAGGGAGAGAAGAAAAAGAATGAACTCGTTCGGTTACCTTATCAGTTTAAGTTCAAGAAACACTTCAAAGAACCCAGCCAGGAATGGTTGGATACAATTGAAGTTATGTGCAATGAAATCTTGGGCAATTATACGAAAAAAGAAGATCAACTGATGACAGCAGCCTTCGGCACCCGACCGAAACGAAGGCTAAACCGACTAATGGACGCTTTGAAATTTGAATACCCAGACTATGAAAGGTTAAGCAAAGGTGCCGAAGGGCCAAAACAAAGAAGGGTTGTTAGTGTTGTACAAAGGCAAGCTGCCAGGATGATAAAAGAGGATGAAAATTTAGCAAAAAAGAAAAAATCTACTCCTGAGCCAAAGGTAGCTGTGTCGAAGAAAAGAAAGGCTCCAGCTTCGAAGCCGAAGGCTGATTTAGAAGAAGCTCCCTCAACGCCTTCTGTCACTGACGCAGAAGAAATTTTAAAGGTAATGACTGAATCTCTACCTAATAAGCTAAGTCCGCTGGGACCGGAATTGATGAAGCTTTTACAGAAGAAGAAGCCTTCGGCTGCCCAGAAGCCTGCTGAACCAAAAAAGCGAAGAATTATTACTGTCATTGAGGGTATTGACGAAACACCGCCACCGGCCTCAGCGCCGAAAATAGCAGCAGTCAAAGCTGCTCCTCCCGAAGCTTCTACTTTCGAAGCTGCAGCAGCCGAAGCCACAGATTTGGAAACCACACTTGATGATATTGATGAAATGATTTTGAATATGGCTGAGGAAGAAACTGCTGCAGCTGCTGAGGAAACCCCGGTCGCAATGCCTGAAAAAGGGGAAAATGTCTGAAAAAGAGAAGGAGCCTGCCGAAGATACTTTGGAAGAGGAAAATTTCAACTTTCAAAACATAATTGGGCAAGAATTGTCAAAGGCTAAAAAAGAAGAATTGAAGGACTATGCCATATCGTGCGGGTATCAGCCAGGGGCACTGCTCTTCGGCGGTGTTGCCGAAAAGAGTTTAGGATGCCTTCAGGACCGAATTGGGGCGAAGGTTGTCAGCACTTTATCGAAAAGTGTTGGTTTCCTGAAGCTCGAAGCTGATCTCAACAGATACCGACGATAGCATATCGCTTGTAGCCTGTTGTATTCTAACTTTAAGGTAAAATTTTTCTTACTTTTTATTGTTTTGATATGAAGATGCTTTCTAATGAAGATTATTTTGTCAGAGCTTACTGCTAAGCAAGGCCTTGAGGATGCAACAAGACCTCGAGGACAAGAAAAACAAAGTTATAATTGAGGGTTTAGAGAAAAAGATTAAAGATCACGAAGCTGCCCTAGAAAAGAAAGACTTCGTGCTTCAAACGATGGAAGGTTCACTGGCAGAAGCTCAAGCTGAGATCGCTAGATTAAACGGTGAACTTTCCCTACAGTCAAAAAACTTTGAGCAAGAGAAGAAAGATTTCAAAACAAAACTCAAAGCCGAAGCTGAAAAAAGTTCAAATCTTCAGAGATCACTCAAAGATCTTTAGGAAAAATGCTTAGGCTTCGGCACCCGGTGCATTCAACGGCTGAAACAGGTATATAACTCAGTTGGGGCCAGCTCCGAAAAGTTTAAACCTTCGGTTGAAGACCTGTCGGGGACACTTGATCATATTGAAGGTGAAGTTGATGCTCTGGACGAAATTATAGCTGGACATGGTGACTTTTGAGCCCTTTTAGCTTCTCGAGGCACAGCTGTCGCTTTCATGAAGGCTGGCTGTACACATGGAAATATTGTAAACAGACCAAACTTTAGCCTGTCACCGGCAGACTTGAACGACATCCTCGGCCTGGCCCGAAGCATTGGAAACAGATTCGTTACTCAAATCTGGGCAAAGGGCGGGCGAGACTTGGCTGGTGAAAATGCTCGAAGTCACCTTAAACCGGTAATACACTCATACCTTGTGCTTACCTTTTTCCTTGAAACTTGAATTTACCTTATAATGCTTTGATATGCACAGGATGACGAAGCCGAGGAGCATTGAGCCGAAGCCTAGTAGACAATCTGAAGCTTAGCAGATGATGATGGAGCTGAAAACCTAGCTGTGAAAAAACTAGAAAAACTCTTGTATCATCCTTTGTAAAGAATATTGTAATTTGAGAATCAGACTGTACTCTGTAAACTTGTCCATACCTTATAATATATTTTTACCTTTCCGTCAATGTGTGAACTGCTTTGATGTGGATGAAACTTGTATTTTTTGAGCCGAAGGCGAAAAACACCTTCCCTTCTTTTCGTACGCAACAAAGCATTGATCTGCTTCCGAAGCCGTATTCTTGGAGATGAAGCAACTATCTATCTGTATAATATGATGATAATGATCCTATGTATGCCTAAATGAATGTTTATGAATGCAATGTATGATGTAATGTATCGTGCAAGTGAATGCCCAGTCACACACATACGAAGCTTCATCCATAACCTTCATTCCCTTAGGAATGACTGAAATCTCTTTGCCGTTTATTTTTTGGCTGCACCGCTTATTTTTCGGTGTATGTTTTGCATCCCCTTAGGAACATCTTTTGAACTTCTTCGCCTTCTATTTCGGCGGTATTCGTGTTGACTTTTCGCGCTTCGCCTTCTATTTCGGCGGTATTCGCGTTGACTTTTCGCGCTTCGCCTTATATTTTGGCGGTATTTGGCTCTGCATTCCCTTAGGAACGACTTTTGATCAGAAAACTTATGCTGCGTTCCCTTAGGAACGACTTTTTGTAGCTTCGTTGTGCTCTGCATCCCTTTAGGGATGACTTTCGAGCTTCTTCCTGTTTTTTTTCTTTTTCTGCACTCGATGGTGCATGCTCAGATTTTACATTAACATATCTTGGGAGACTTTGCCCTCGTAGGGCTGAATTAAAAAGGAAAAATTATAGACTATGGCCCCATTAAAAACCTTTCTCCCCCTTTGGAAAGGAAAAGGGTGCCATAGAAAAATGAAAAAGATTACATCAATTTATACATAATATCGCCGAAGCTCATCCGTATTCTAGGATCTAGGAATGTCGTTGTCGTCCATGTCCTTTAACCTGTAAGAACCGGGTCTTGACGAAGATACTACCAGAAAGGGTCCTTCCCACTTTAGCTCAAGCTTGCCTACCGTGTCAGGGTTGGCTACTCTCCGAAGCACCAAGTGTCCTGGCTTAATGTCTTTCAATTGAACTTTTCTATCACGCTATTTTATTGTTTCGGCTTGATATTTGTTGATATTTTCCACAGCCTGAAGTCTGATCCCTTCTATAGTATCTTTTGTCACAGAAAAATTAGCTTCATCTTCGGCCGAAGCTACTGTTCTTATTGACCCCGCTTTAGCCTCTTCGGGGGTTATGGCTTCGTCACCGAACAATAACTTAAATGGTGTGAAAACTGTTGATCTTGATACGGTCGTATTGTGGCTCCAAACCACTTTAATCAATTCATCTGGCCACTTTCCTCTGGACTGATTAAAGATTAGCTTCATTATTCCTGTCATTATAATATCATTTGCTCTTTCGACAAGTCCATTTAACTCTGGATGTCTGACTGACGCAAAATGAATCTTCGTGCCAATTTGATCATAGAATTCCTTGAAAGCTTCGACATCAAACTGTGTTCCGTTATCCACAGTTATAGCCTTCGGCACACCGAAGCGACAAACGATGTTTTGCCAGAAAAATTTCTGGACTATGACCGAAGTTATCGTGGCCAAAGGCTTCGCCTCAATCCACTTGGAAAAATATTCTACAGCCACCACAACATATCTTAAATTGCCTTGTGCTGGTGGAAGTGGACCTAACAAATCCAGGCCCCATCTTTGCAATGGACAGATTGGTTGTATTAGCTGAGTCAAAGACAAAGGTTGTTTCTGATTTCTTGCACATTTTTGGCAATTTTCACACTTTTGAACCAAATCTGCTGCGTCCGAAGCTGCCTTCGGCCAATAGAATCCTTATCGAAAAACCTTTCCTAGAAGAGGTCTGGACCCAATATGAGATCCACACAATCCTGCATGTATCTCCTTCATCAGTTATATACCTTCAGTTCTGGATAAGCACTTGAGAAGTGGGGAACAAACTCCATGTTTATATAATTCCCCTTCTATTATGACATATGGTCTTGTTCTTGCTTCCATTCTTTTATTATAAACCTCATCATCCGAGAGATGATTACCTTGGAGGAAAGATATAATCTCAGTCCTCTAGTCTTCACTATGGACAGGAGATATTGTGAGCACTACTCTTTCAAGGAGTTCTACCGAAGGTGCTCTTATTGTCTCGAAAAACACTTCCGAAGGTAGAGGAAGCCCTTATGCTGCTGACTTGGCTAGCTGATCAGCATGCTCATTTTCCCCTCTTGGAATATTCTTAACAGAAAATCCTTCGAAAGAAGCTTCAAGCCTTCGAACTGTGTCCAGGTATCTCTCAAGCTTCAGATCTCTTGCCTTGCAACTCTTGTCAACATGTCTAGAAATAACTTGAGAGTCGGTTTTGAGGACTGCCCTTCTTATTCCATTGCCTTTAACTTTCGAAGTCCCAAAAGTAATGCTTCGTATTCAGCAATATTATTTGTATAGCTGAAATCAAGCCTTGTCGCATAGCATGTTCTGACTTTGGAAGGTGCAACTAAGACAGCAGCCGCACCTGCACCGAAGGTTCCCCAGGAACCATCACAGAACACTGTCTAGGCTTCGGCATCTTTATTTGCTTCTTATTCCTGAGCCCCTGGCGTCCAATCAACAATGAAGTCTGCTAACGCTTGGGACTGAATTGAGGATCTGTGGACATAGTCAATAGTGAATTCGTTAAGCTCCGTGGCCCACTTTCCAATCCTTCCAGTAGCTTCTCTGTTCCTCATAACATCCTTCAGAGGCTGTGATGAAGGAACAATTATGTGGTATGCCTGAAAATAGTGCCGAAGTTTTCTGGAGGCCATTAACACAGCATACAACATCTTCTCCAATTATGTATAGTTTTTCTTTGATAAACTTAGAACTTCGGAGACAAAGTATACTGGAGCTTGCTTTTTAATTTGTCCTTCAAGCTTCTCCTGTACAAGCGCCACACTCATTGTAGAGTACGAAGCTGCCACATACAATAGTAATGGAGCCCCTGGCGCTGGTAGAGTTAATGTTGTTAGATCAATAAAGTATTGCTTCAGCTCTTCGAAGGCCTTTTGTTGAGCTGGGCCCCATTGAAAGACTTCGGCTGACTTTAGTATTTCAAAGAATGGCAAATTTCTTTCTGCTGATCTAGATATGAATCTATTTAATGATGCCAGTCTTCCTGTCAGCCGTTGGGCCCCCTTCTTGGTGCTTGGTAGTTCCATCCGAAGGATAGCTTCGATCTTGCTTGGGTTAGCTTCAATCCCCTTCGTTGAAACTAGACAGCCAAGGAACTTACCCTTCTTCACTCCAAAGACACATTTTTTTGGATTTAATTTTAGGCCAGCTTGCCTGAAATTAGCAAATGTTTCTTGCAGATCAGTAATGTAATTTTCTTGCTTTGTGCTTTTTACTATGCTGTCATCAATGTATGTTAGCACATTTCGTCCTATCTGAGAATGAAGGACCTTGGCTGTCATTCTCCTGAAGCTTCCTCCAACATTCTTGAGCCCCTCAGGCATCCGAAGATAGCAATAGGTGCCACTGGGAGTTATGAAGCTAGTCTTCAGCTCATCCTCCTTCTTCATCCATATTTGATGATATCCTGAGTAGCAATCCAGCAGACTCATAAGCTCTGAAGAAGCTGCTGCATCTACAAGAGACTCTATTCTTGGTAATGGAAATTCGTCCTTTGGACATGCCTTGTTAAGATCTGTGAAGTCAATACACATTCTCCATTTGCCGTTGGACTTCTTCACCATGACAATATTGGCTAGCCACTCTGGATATTTTACTTCTCTAATAACCCCAGCACTGAGAAACCTTTTTACTTCATTTCGAGCACCTTCGGCTTTATCATCAGACATTTTCCGAAGCCTTTGCTTTCTTGGCCTGAAGGATGGGTCGACATTGAGTGAATGTTCAATGATGTCTCTGTTGACACCGCAAAGATCATTGGCTGACCGAACAAAAACATCTTTGTTGTTGAATAGAAACCTTATCAAAGTTTTCTCTTGCTCTTCAGATAGTTGAGACCCCAGCAGTACCTTCTGCTCTGCTATGTCTTCACATAGAAGCATGGGTTTCGGCTGATCAGCCGAAGCAGCCTTCTCTCTTCTATACTTGTACTGTTCACAAGCTTTGACTTCATCTATATTGTGGATTGCTTTTGAATCTGTCCAATTTCCTTCGACCCTTCTAGCAGCCTCTTGGCTTCCATGAATAACAATGGGCCCTTGTTTCGAAGGTATCTTCATGCATAGATATGCTGGGTGAAGTATTGCTTCGAAAGCATTGAGTGTCCCACGCACAATGATTGCATTGTAGGGGTATTCCATGTCAACAATGTCAAAGACAACCTGTTCAGTCCTTGTATTGTGAACAAAGCCGAAGGTAACTGGCATTGTGATTTTACTAAGTGCTATGATCTGCCTTCCTCCGAAGCCACATAGGGGATGTGTATCATCGTGAATCTTATCTTCTGGCTCTTGCATTTGTCTGAAGGCCTTAGCAAATATGATATCCACAGCACTGCCTGTATCAACCAGAACATTGTGGACCAGAAAACCCTTGATGACACAAGATATGACCATAGCATCATTGTGAGGATAATCCTTGAGCTGAAGGTCCTTCTGGGTGAAGGTGATTGGGATGTGAGACCATTTTGACTTGATGAAGGGTCCCTGCACCCCGACATGCTGCACCCTTCTCTGTACTTCCTTCTTCTGCTTCTTGATAGCCGACTCTGAACTTGAGCCGCATGTTATCGGGAGCACGAGCTTCGTAGCCGAAGGTGCTTCAGCTTGGTTGTTGAACGAAGCCATCAACTCAACAGTGGAAGTGAGTTCACCAGAGGTGGGCGCCAATGTTGGGGACTTGTTCTCAAATGCTATGAATTAAGAACAAGGCAACATACAAGAAAAATGTTAAATGTTAATGTCCTTCGTCCTTCGAAGCATTATTTCCCTTAGGATATAATGATCTTCGGACAAAGGTTATGAAGGACATACCTTCATAAATTTGACATATGAAATCAGAGGATGAAGGTTATGAAACATAAGACAACATAAATGATTACATAATAAATATTTATTGTCAAATAATCATGAATACATAAAAGTTAAATTAAATTACATTTGTACCTTGAGCTCGATTGAATACGAAGATACAAATGCGATGCGAAAGCGTGAACAGTATGGGGGTACTGTTCACCTATTTATAGGCACAGGGCGCAGCCTGTGTGAATTTACATTCATGTTCTCTACAAATGATTACAATCATTACACAGTCTATCATGGGCCGATTGGTCATCTCATCTTTAAGTCAGTGCCTTTTGAAATATACTACGAAGCTCCCTGACTGGTAGCTTCGGCATTGTTCTTGTTCTGACCTTCCAAAGGTGCTTCATTTGACATGACCTTCGATGATGAAGCAGATCCCCAACATCTTCCTTTTTCTAGAACTCTCTCCCGTTCTTCTCTCTAGGTCAGTCTTTTTATAGCGTGTTTGGTTTGATGAATTAGTTAGTCCATCATTTTCTCACTCCCTACTTTTTGTTTGGTTTGTGGAATTAAATGAGTTGATCTATAATCATTTCATTCTTCATAGGCTAATAATTAGTAATAATATGAAAAATGAGTTCATTCCACCAAAATTGTGAAAAATTAACTCATGATACACCACGTCATCTAGAATGGGTTGACTCTTCAAACCAAACTCCTCCTTAGTGACCGTTACAAGCGCCTCCCCGTCACCACCCCGTCTGCATCACCATCGTCCATGCGCCTCTGCAGCCGTCACCCACCTCCCAGCCAGGCCACCCGTCCACCCGCTAACATACCTATTCTCCATGTGGGTGGCCACCACCTCGTCGTAGCCGTCTGCCTCCCTAGTCGGCGTGTGCCTCGGTTGGGGTCGAGGGCGGACTGACAGTCCGGGGCCCTGGGCACGAGTTGGGGGCAAGTGCATCACCGGTGGCATGCTGCACATGTAGGTTCTATCCCTATCATAATTTTTTGAATTGTCATAGAAAACATATAAAGTCTAAAAATAGGGGTAAAAACTACAGTTGCGCTCCAAAATAGAGACACTAACGCAATTGTCCTTTATCTTTTTTATCAAGACTTAACAACGTTAATTATAACTAACGGAGTAGGGGCAATGACACTTTTGCTTTGGAAAACAAGAGTAAGCATGAAGTATCTAAAAAATAGAGGTAAATCTGCAGTTATATCCAAAAACAAGGACACTCGCACAATTACCCCTAATATTATATATACACTCAGTTTTAGTAGGGCGGTGATCTCTAAAAACGTGTGTTAGATCCTTATTACTGTGGCCCTGTTTGGAAGCACCCAGTTTTTAAGAAACCGGTTTATAGAAATTGAGGTGGTTCCAAACATACTACTTTATGACCCAGTTTATAGAAATTGGATTCTCATTGTTTTAAAAACCAAGAAGCTAGCTTCTTCTAGCTAAAAGATAAAATCGTGTTTCTTAAAAACTGGGTTGCTTCTAAACAGAGTCTATATTATCGATATCGAAATCTCAATTCACGGTTGAGCGTGGTTGTTCATCACTGAGTTATTGTTAGAAATATAGGCATTTTCCATATCATTTTAATTCCATAAACTAACATTATGGTGATGACATATAAAAGATGATTAATCATATAAATCATGATGTCAAATATATCCATAACAATATGGAACATGAGAACATAAAACATATGAATCATATAAATATAATAAGCATATAAACATGGTACATGCATCATGATGGAACAACTGAAAATAACTAGATAACAACACAAACAACATGACTGTAAAATTAAAACAAATGTCACGATATGATATGACAGAACAGATTGGATAAATTTATGGCTACATACGAAACAATAGAGATGAACAACATATATAATCTAGAGAACGTAAAACGGTAAGGAGCTGAATTGATCGTACCCTCCCATGCACTCCGAGGATCCAGATCCTTGTCCAACTTCTCTTGTCATGCCGTACGAGATGAAGATGCCAGGAAGAAGAAGATGTTTACCAGTAAGGATGTTCGGGCAGTCGCGTAGACGCTCCCCAAAAATCTAATTGCCGATCCCCCGTGCAAGGTCTCGAACAGCAAGGGCTTCGGAGGCACCTGTCCTCTCGCTCCTCTGTGCGCGCAGAGTTACAAGATGGGAATACCTATACTTGCGGCTGGACTGTTGTTCTAAAAATTTTGCTCTTCTTCCCAAGTGACAGGTGTTCTCCCTTTTTAACCTTTCATCACGGAAGGAAAGCTGACGGAGAAGGGTCTCACATGCGGCTATTCAAGAGACAGGCATTTGAAAGGTTTTAACCCGGAGTTGAAACTCCCGTGGTTAATGAGTGCTAAAAATTAAGACAACCACGCCACGCCCGCTCGCCGTCTGCTTGCCTCGCCATGCCACGCCCGTCTCAAGCCCGAGCCCGTTCTGGCCTGGCCCGGCCAGCCGACGGCGGCGGCGGCGTCGCGCGCGCGTGTGGCACGCCTTTATTCGTTTCTTAACTTCTCAAATTAAGTGGAATAATTCCCATCATATAAGTCAAGCCAACAACCCTTGGAATTCCATTATGGTACTATTAGTATTGTCCACAATTACACACCATAGAGTTTTATTGATTAGATTTAAATGGGCCAAGCCCATAATAAATCCAACAATCCCCACCAAATTCTAGGGTTTGTAATGATGAAGTATCAGAATCACAATCCTTTGATATACAGGTGTTTCGATGGAGACTGTTAAGTTGAACATCCATCTAGAAAAAGAGTTTCACTCATTCACAACTGAACAATGGACTAAGCCTTGAATTGACAGTTTTGTGCGAGATGAGATTCGCTCAAATCCTTTGCTGATACTAGGCCGCAAAAGAGCATTCCCGCTATTTAGAAGCATATAAGTCACACTTTAGTGCCTTTCATGAGTATTTAGGGATTACCTAAATCCCATAGACCGTGACCAGCAGTCTGACTCATATAGGTGTACTCCTCAGAAGATGTTCTATAGGACAACATCTCACCTTTATAAGACTCTTGGAATACATTAAGGTAAATACCATCCTGCCTTACAGATAGGAAATATGAGCATCAGAAATGAGTTAAGGAAGGGATCTTTCCTCACAATCTACTCCTAGCTTGTTTCTCCACTCTACTTCACGGGATCTTCGATCACATAGAGCAGGTTACCACTATAGTAGATTTCACATGGGTCTCATACCCATTTCTCTCGATGCACTTTCTATCACATTGCGTGCCAGACCCTTAGTGAATTGATCTGCCAGATTATTCGATGTGTGGACATAATCTACCGTTATAACTCCGAAGTTTTTTAGCTTTCTGACAGATTTTAATCTTCTCTTAACATGCCTTGTAGACTTCATGTTATTCCTAGAACTGTTAACCTTTGTAATCACCGTTTGGTTGTCACAGTTCATGGAAATAACCGGTATCAGTTTTTCAACTACCGATAAGTCCAATAGGAAATCACGGAGCCACTCGGCCTCAGCCCCAGCAGTGTCTAATGTTGTGAGTTCTGCTTCCATAGTAGACTTTGTTAAGATGGTCTGCTTGCAAGACTTCCAGGAAACAGCGCCACCTCCAAACAGAAACACATATCCTCTTGTGGCATAAAGCTCATCAGCATCAGAAATCTAGTTGGCATCACAATAGCCTTCCAGCACTTTTGGGTTTCTAGTATAATGAATATCGTATGTCATAGTACCTTTCAAATACCGCAACACTCTTTCAAGAGCACGCCAGTGATCATCTCCTGGTTTTGACACAAACCAACTCAGGTTACTCACAGCATATGAGATGTCCGGTCTTGTTGCACTTGCAAGGTACATGAGCGAGAGTATGTCAATTGATCCCTTGCTATTCTCCGATTCTTTCTCAATAGCATGCTAGGGTCATAAGGTGTTGGAGCATGATCACAGCCACTAAAACCAAAGCGACTCAATACCTTTTCCACATAATGAGATTGTAACAAAGTTACCCCACCATCACCTTCTCTAACAAGCTTGGTGTTTAGAATGACATCAACTTCTCCCAAATCTTTCATTTCGAAATTGCTTGATAGAAGATTTTTTACTTCCTCAATCACATTGAGATTTGATCCAAAGATCAAGATGTCATCAACATAAACACACAGCATAACGGACTCACCCCCACAATACCGATAATATACACACGTGTCGGCTTCATTTATAGCAAAACCAGCAGCTGTAAGAGTATTATCGAACTTTTCATGCCATCGCTTAGGTGCTTGTTTTAGGCCATACAATGATTTTATCAACCTGCACACCTTGTTCTCTTAACCATCCGCAATGAACCCTTCTAGCTGATCCATGTAGATCTCCTCATCCAACTCTCTATTTAGGAAACCTGTCTTAACATCCATCTGATGAAAGATAAGATCATAAGAGGCTGCCACAACTATTAATGTGCGAATTGCAGTCAATCGAGCAACTGGTGAGTAGGTATCAAAGAAATCTTCACCCTCTTTTTGGGTATATCCTTTGGCCACAAGCCTTGCCTTGTACCTTTCGATTGTACCATCAGGCCTAAGCTTTTTCTTGAAGATCTATTTGTAACCTATAGGTTGACAACCATAAGGATTGTTCCATTAGACATAATAGATTCTATCACACTCCTTACTACTTCCTTCCATAAGTCAGCAACAGAAGAGGAATATGCCTCACTGAAAGGGAAATAGGGTCAAACCTTTTCCTAAATGATTTTGGTGGTTGAATTGCCCAACACAAATAATTGGACTAACTAGTTTGCTCTAGAATATATGTTCTACAGGTGCCAAAGGTTCACAACAAACCAATACAAAGTTAAAAGAAAGGGTTCAAAACAAAGAAGCAAAGAAAACCGAAGGCTGCCCTGGTATGGTGCACCGGACTGTCCCGTGTGCCACTGGACAGTGTCCGGTGCACCAGGGAGAATCTCTCCGAACTCCTCAGCTTTGGGTTTCTGGAATTTGCTCTCCGCTATAATTCACCGGACTGTCCGGTGTAGCACCGGACTGTCTGGTGTGCCACCGGGGGCAACGGCTAGCGCGCCAACGGTCGACTGTAAAAGTGAACAGTGAACAGTGCGGACTGCGCACACAGAGTCAGAGCAGGTGTTAGAAGGCGCACCGGACAGTGGTAAGAACCTGTCCGGTGCACCACCGGACTGTCCGGTGGCCCAGCTATCAGAAGCTCCAACGGTCGAACCCTAACAGTTGGGTGACGTGGCTGGCGCACCGGACAGTATCCGGTGGCGCACCGGACTGTCCGGTGCGCCCGTCGACAGCATCCATCCCCAACGGTCATTTTGGTGGGTGGGGCTATAAATACACCCCAACCACCACACTTCAAGGCATCCAAGTTTTCAGCCAACACATTCAATACAAGAGCTAGTGCATTCAATACAAGACACAATTAGAGCGAATCAAAATCTCTCCAAGTCCCAATTCCACTCAAAGCAATATTGACTAGAAGAGAGAGTTTTGCCGTGTTCTTTTGAGCTTTTGCGCTTGGATCGCTTTTCTTCTTCTCCATTTCTTATTCCCAAGACTTTTGTAATCAAAGCAAGAGACACCAAGTTGTGGTGGTCCTTGTGGGGACTAAGTGTCCCGATTGATTGAGAAGAGAAGCTCACTCGGTCTAGGTGTCCATTTGAGAGAGGGAAAGGGTTGAAAGAGACCCGGTCTTTGTGACCACCTCAACGGGGAGTAGGTTTACAAGAACCAAACCTCGGTAAAACAAATCACCGTGTCACACTCTTCATTTGCTTGTGATTTGTTTTTGCCCTCTCTTTCGGACTCGATTTTATTTCTAACGCTAACCCCGACTTGTAGTGTGTGCTTAAGTTTATAATTTTCAGATTCCGCCTATTCACCCCCCTCTAGGCGACTTTTAATTGGTATCGGAGCCCAGTACTTCATTAAGATCCTAACTGCTCGAAGTGATGTCGGGAGATCACGCCAAGAAGGAGGTGGTGACCGGCGAGAAGCCCGCTACAAGCCACGGGAAGGCTCCATCAAGGGAGTCCGGCACCAAGCACAAGGAGGAATCCCCTCCACACGTCAAGTCACATCGGAGTGGCGACAAGAAGAAGAAGATGAAAAAAGTAGTCTACTACGAGACCGATTCTTCGTTGCCATCCACCTCCGGCTCCGACGCGCCGTCCGTCACTTCTAAGCGCCATGAGCGCAATAAGTTTAGTAAGATACCCTTACACTATCCTCGCATTTCCAAACACACTCCTTTACTTTCCGTCCCACTAGGCAAACCACCGATTTTTGATGGTGAAGATTATTGTATGTGGAGTGATAAAATGAGGCACCATCTAGCCTCACTCCACGCTAGCATTTGGGACATTATTGAGTTTGGTGCGCAGGAACTATCCATGGGGGATGAAGGCTATGACTCGGACGAGGTAGCCCAAATCTGGCACTTCAACTCCCAAGCCACTACTATACTCCTTGCCTCTCTAAGTCGAGAGGAGTATAATAAGATGCAAGGGTTGAAAAGTGCCAAAGAGATTTGGGACATACTCAAGACCGCGCACGAAGGAGACGAGGTGACCAAGATCACCAAAAGGGAAACGATGAGGAGGAGCTCGGTCGCTTCATGCTCAACCAAGGGGAGGAGCCACAAGCTATGTACAACCGGCTTAAGACCTTGGTAAATCAAGTGCGCAACCTCAGGAGCACAAAATGGGATGACCATGAAATGGTCAAGGTTATTCTAAGATCACTCGTTTTTCTTAATCCTACAAAAGTTCAATTAATTCGTGGTGATCCTAGATACAAGCTAATGTCTCTCGAGGAGGTTATAGGAAAATTTGTGAGCTTTGAATTGATGATCAAAGGCTCCAAGAAAATCATCGAGCAAGGTGTGTCCTCCGTACCCGAGGTACTACCCGTTGCATTCAAGGCGACGGAGGAGAAGAAAGAAGAATCTACATCAAGTAGACTCCCCATCGACGCCTCCAAGCTCGACAACGAGGAGATGGCGCTCATCATCAAAAGCTTCCGCCAAATCCTCAAGCAAAGGAGGGGGAAGGAATACAAGCCCTGCTCCAAGAAAGTTTGCTACAAGTGTGGTAAGCCCGGTCACTTTATAGCAAAATGTCCTATTTCTAGTGATAGTGACAAGGGTGACGACAAGAAGGGAAGGAGGAAGGAAAATAAAAAGTACTACAAGAAGAAGGGCGGCGATGCCCACGTGTGTCGGGAATGGGACTCCGATGAGAGCTCCACCGACTCCTCCTCCAACGAGGACGCCGCCAACATCGCCATCAACAAGGGCCTCCTCTTCCCCAACATCGGCCACAAGTGCCTCATGGCAAAGGACGACAAGAAGAAGAAGGTAAAATCTAGATCCTCCACTAAGTATGCAACTTCTAGTGATGAGGATAATTCTAGTGATGATGAAGATAACTTGCTCACTCTTTTTGCCAACCTAACCATGCAACAAAAAAAATTGAATGAATTGATTAGTGCTATTCATGAGAAGGATGAACTCTTGGATAGCCAAGAGGACTTCCTTATTAAGGAAAACAAAAAGCATGTTAAGGTTAAAAATGCTTATGCTCAGGAGATAGAAAAATGTGAAAAATTGACTAGTGAGCTTAGCACTTGCCATGACACTATTTCTAACCTTAGAAATGAAAATGCCAAATTAATTGCTAAGGTTGAGAAATCAAATGTTTGTGATGATTCAGTTGTTAATCTTAGAAATGATAATGCTAGTTTAATTGCTAAGATTGAAATGTTGAATGAATCACTTGCTAGCCTTAAGATTGAGAATGAAAAATTAATTGCTAAGGCTAAAGATTTAAATGTTTACAATGATGTTATTTCCAATCTTAGTAATGAAAATACCATGTTACATGCTAAGATTGATGAACTAAATGTTTGCAAACCCTCTACATCTACTGTTAGTCATGTCTCTATTTGCACTAGATGTAGAGATGTTAATATTGATGCTATCCATGACCACATAGCAAAATTAGATGCTAAAATTGCTGAGCATGAATTAGAGATTGAAAAATTTAAATTTGCTCGTAGCATGCTTTATAGTGGGAGACGCCCTGGCATCAAGGATGGCATTGGCTTCCAACAGGGAGGCAATGTCAAGCTTAATGCCCCTAAAAGATTGTCTAATTTTGTTAAGGGCAAGGCTCCTATGCCTCAGGATAACGAGGGCTATATTTTGTATCCTGCTGGTTATCCTGAGGATAAGATTAGGAGAATTCATGCAAAGAAGACTCATTCTGTTTCTCACCATGCTTTTATTTATAAGAATGAGGCTTCTAGCTCTAGGCGTTCTATCCATGTTAAATGCCTAAAAAGAAATCTCCTATTGCATCAAATGATCATAACATTTCATTTAAGACTTTTGATGCATCATATGTGCTCACTAACAAATCAGGCAAGGTAGTTGCCAAATATGTTGGGGCCAAGCACAAGGGCTCAAAGACTTGTGTTTGGGTACCCAAGGTGCTTGTTTCTAATGTGAAAGGACCCAAGACCGTTTGGGTACCTAAGAATAAGACCTAAACTTGTTTTGTAGGTTTATGCATCCGGGGGCTCAAGTTGGATCATTGATAGCGGGTGCACAAACCACATGACTGTGGAGAAAAGGATGTTCTCCTATGAGAAAAACCAAGATCCCCAACGAGCTATCACATTCGGGGATGGAAATCAAGGTTTGGTCAAAGGACTTGGTAAAATTGCTATATCACCAGACCATTCTATTTCCAATATTTTTCTTGTAGACTCTTTAGACTATAACTTGCTTTCAGCTTCTCAATTATGCAAAATGGGCTACAATTGTCTTTTTACGGATATAGGTGTTACTATCTTTAGAAGAAGTGATGATTCAGTAGCATTTAAGGGAGTGTTAGAGGGTCAGCTATACTTAGTTGATTTTAATAGAGCTGAACTCGATACTTGCTTAATTGCTAAGACTAATATGGGCTGGCTCTGGCATCGTCGACTGGCTCACGTTGGGATGAAGAATCTTCATAAGCTTCTAAAGGGAGAGCACATTTTGGGACTAACAAATGTTCATTTTGAGAAAGACGGGATTTGTAGCGCATGTCAAGCAGGGAAGCAAGTTGGTGTTCATCATCCACACAAGAACATCATGACGACCGACTGGCCGTTTGAGCTACTCCACATGGATCTATTCGGCCCGATCGCTTACATAAGCATCAGCGGGAGTAAGTAGTGTCTAGTTATTGTGGATGATTATTCTCGCTTCACTTGGGTGTTCTTTTTGCAGGAAAAATCTCAAACCCAAGAGACCTTAAAGGGATTCTTGAGACGGGCTCAAAATGAGTTCGGCTTAAGGGTCAAAAAGATTAGAAGCGACAATGGGACGGAGTTCAAGAACTCTCAAATTGAAGGCTTCCTTGAGGAGGAGGGCATCAAGCATGAGTTCTCTTCTCCCTACACGCCACAACAAAATGGTGTAGTGGAGAGGAAGAATAGAACTCTACTTGACATGGCGAGGACCATGCTTGATGAGTACAAGACTTCAGACCGGTTTTAGGCGGAAGCAATCAACACCGCTTGCTACGCCATCAACCGTCTTTACCTTCACCGAATCCTCAAGAAGACATCATATGAACTCCTTACCGGTAAAAAGCCCAATGTTTCATATTTTAGAGCCTTTGGTAGCAAATGTTTTTGTCGGAGAGGGAATTCTAAGATGAAGAAGGGACTTAAGCGTTTTGCCTATCTTGCTAAGCGATCATCAAGCACATGAACACGCGAGGATTTAGAGTGGTTCGGGCCACCGGAGCGTAATACCCTACTCCACTGTGTGTTGGATTGTTGTGGTAGCTTGAGCTGTGTGTAAGCCTGAATGACTTGCGTCCAAGTCTCCCTGTCTAGTGCTTGAGTTGTAACATTGTATGCCTCCCCTTTTATAGTTCAAGCGAGGCATGTACAAGGGTTCTGAGCCCCGACACATGGGCCCAGGGACAAATGAAAGGATGGAACTTCTGCTTCCCATGCCCGTGCAATCTTCATGGGCCCTGACACCTGAGATCTCAGCGTGCAGGGGGAAGCTTCTCGTATAAGGGATGAGTATAGTGCACCGTGTAGCACGGGCACACTGTTTTGACGATGGACTGGACAGGTGCGCCGTCTGCAGGGTGGCCCTAGCGCCGCCTGCCAGTGGAAAGGACAGGACACAATAAATGCCGTGGGGCACATCATCTGTCAGAAGGGTGGACAGGCGGCGTGTCCTCTCCGCAATAAATGCGGAGGCCGCGCGGCTCAGAGCCCTCACGTCACGCTCCGCCCATTGGCCTACGTCATGGATAATAAGTCATGTTGCTGCATTAGACCCTTGGCCTAGCGGGGGGGGGGGGGAGGCGCTACGGATAGAGCCAGGACACGCGTCAGTCCTGGACCTAGGCCTAGGTTATGACACTCCTTTTCCTGGGACCTTGTTATGGGCGGTCCGGAGCTCACTTGGTGGGGTCCGAACCCTTTCCAATAGCTTCGGGCTGCTTTACTTCGGGGGTCCGGGTCATGCGTACAGGGGTCCGACGTCTTCTGGGCCCGATAGCGTTATCTCTGAGAACGCCACCCTAACTGCCCACAAGATACCCCTGAGGTTGTTCTCCGCGCGGCTATGGGTAGCCGCACAGACACCGTGCCTTCATACCGTAGTAAGGGGTACCCCTAATCCAGGGTACCGATAGTTTTATTCTTGTTAAAAGAGGTAGAAAATCTAAATTTGCTCCTAAGGCTGTAGAAGGCTTTTTACTTGGTTATGATTCAAACACAAGGGCATATAGAGTCTTTAACAAGTCCACTGTACTAGTTGAAGTTTCTTGTGACATTGTGTTTGATGAGACTAATGGCTCTCAAGTAGAGCAAGTTGATCTTGATGAGTTAGATGATGAAGAGGCTCCATGCGTCGCGCTAAGGAACATGTCCATTGGGGATGTGTGTCCTAAGGAATCCGAAGAGCCTCCACAAGGACAAGATCAACCATCTTCCTCCATGCAAGCATCCCCACCAACCCAAGATGAGGATCAAGCTTAAGGTGATGAAAATGAAGATCAAGAAGATGAGCCACCTCAAGAGGAGGACAATGATCAAGGGGGAGATGCTAATGATCAAGACAAGGAAGATGATGGAGGACCAAGACCGCCACACCCAAGAGTCCACCAGGCAATTCAAAGAGATCACCCCGTGAACACCATCCTCCGTGATATTCATAAGGGGGTAACCATCGATCTCGAGTCGCTCATTTTTATGAACATTACTCTTTTGTTCCTCTATTGAGCCACATAGGGTAGAGGATGCACTTAAAGATTCGGATTGGGTGCTGGCGATGCAAGAGGAGCTCAACAACTTCACGAGGAATGAGGTATGGCATTTGGTTCCACGTCCTAACCAAAATGTTGTAGGAACCAAGTGGGTATTCCGCAACAAGCAAGATGAGCATGGTGTGCTGACAAGGAACAAAGCCCGACTTGTGGCCAAGGGATATTCACAAGTTGAAGGTTTGGATTTTGGTGAAACCTATGCACCCGTAGCTAGGCTTGAGTCAATTCGTATATTACTTGCCTATGCTACTTACCATGGCTTTAAGTTTTATCAAATGGACGTGAAGAGTGCCTTCCTCAATGGACCAATTAAGGAAGAGGTCTATGTTGAGAAATCTCCAGGCTTTGAAGGTAGTGAGTACCCTAACCATGTTTACAAACTCTCTAAGGCGCTTTATGGGCTCAAGCAAGCCCCAAGAGCACGGTATGAATGCCTAAGAGATTTTCTTATCACTAATGGCTTCAAAGTCGGTAAAGCTGATCCTACACTCTTTACTAAAACTATTGCAAAAGATTTGTTTGTATGCCAAATTTATGTTGATGATATTATATTTGGGTCTACTAACAAATCTACATGTGAAGAGTTTAGTAGGATCATGGTTCAAAAATTCGAGATGTTTATGATGGGGGAGTTAAAGTATTTTCTAGGATTTCAAGTTAAGCAACTCCAAGAGGGCACCTTCATCTGCCAAACAAAGTACATTCAAGACATACTCACCAAGTTTGGAATGAAGGATGCCAAGCCCATCAAGACACCCATGGGAACCAATGGACATCTCGACCTCGACACGGGAGGTAAATCCGTAGATCAAAAGGTATACTGGTTGTTGATAAGATCTTTACTCTATATATGTGCATCTCGACCGGATATTATGCTTTCCGTATGCATGTGTGCAAGGTTCCAAGTCGATCCTAAGGAAGTTCACCTTAGGGCCATGAAAAGAATCTTGAGATATTTAGTTCATACACCTAAGTTTGGCCTTTGGTACCCCAAGGGATCCTCTTTTGATTTATTAGGATATTCAGATGCTGATTGGGCAGGGTGTAAAATTGATAGGAAGAGCACATCAGGGACTTGTCAGTTTTTGGGGAGGTCCCTGGTGTCTTGGGCTTCAAAGAAACAAAACTCAGTAGCTCTTTCTACCGCCGAAGCCGAGCACATTGCTGCAGGCCATTGTTGCACGCAATTGCTTTGGATGAGGCAAATCCTTAGGGACTATGGCTACAAATTTAGCAAAGTCCCTCTCCTATGTGATAATGAGAGTGCAATCTGCATGGCGGATAATCCCGTTGAGCATAGCCGCACTAAGCATATAGCCATTCGGTATCACTTTTTGAGAGATCACCAACAAAGGGGGGATATCGAGATAGCCTATACTAACACCAAAGAACAATTAGCGGATATCTTTACCAAGCCACTAGATGAGAAAACCTTTACCAAACTTCGGAATGAGCTAAATATTCTTGATTCTAGGAATTTTGATTGAAACATTGCACACATAGCTTATTTATATACCTTTGATCATATCTCTTTTATGTCTATGACTAATGTGTTTTTAAGTGTATTATTATGCTTAGTCATTGAATTGAAAGGGAAATGGAGTATTCGGTAAAGACGACGCTTCCACTCCACTCCATCGGTATTATCTACTCTTTGTCGGCATTCCGCCATCTCTCCATTGGTATAATCTTCACTCATATTTATTTGTTTACCATTGGGAGAAAGTAAGAGGGCTTATATTTCACTTACAAGTATCCGTTTTTGGCGTTTCATGCCAAAGGGGGAGAAAGTATTAGCCCAAAGCAAAAGGACCACACCACCACCTACGAATTTTAAAAATAAAGTTTTCAAATTGGTATCTTAATATTTTCAAAAGGGGGAGAAAGTTCTAGTATCTTCAAAAGTTTGTAAAACCCTCTTGAACACTAAGAGGAGAATTTCATTAAGGGGGAGTTTTGTTTAAGTCAAAGGAAAAGCATTTGAAACAGGGGGAGAAAATTTCAAATTTTGAAAATGCTTCTTTCAATCTTATTCATATACCTTTGACTATTTGCAAAAAGGATTTTGAAAAGAATTTATCAAAGAATTTGCAAAAACAAAACTCATGGTGCAAATGTGGTCCAAAATGTTAAAAATAGAAGAAAAACAATCCATGCATATCTATTGAAATAATCATATTGGTTTCATTCCACGCAACCTTTGCACTTACTTTATACAAACTAGTTCAATTCTGCACTTATATATTTGCTTTGGTTTGTGTTGGCATCAATCACCAAAAAGGGGGAGATTGAAAGGGAAATAGGGTCAAACCTTTTCATAATGATTTTGGTGGTTGAATTGCCCAATACAAATAATTGGACTAACTAGTTTGCTCTAGAATATATGTTCCACAGGTGCCAAAGGTTCACAAAAAACCAATACAAAGTTAAAAGAAAGGGTTTAAAACAAAGGAGCAAAGAAAACCGAAGGCTGCCCTGGTCTGGCGCACCGGACAGTGTCCGGTGCACCAGGGAGAATCACTCCGAACTCCTTAGCTTCAGGTTTCTAGAATTTGCTCTCCGCTATAATTCACCGGACTGTCCGGTGTAGCACCGGACTGCCCGATGTGCCAGCGAGGGCAACGGCTAGCGCACCAACGGTCGACTGCAAAAGTGAACAGTGAACAGTGCGGACTACGCGCGTAGAGTCAGAGCAGGCGTCAGAAGGCGTACCGGACAGTGAACAGAACCTGTCCGGTGCACCACCGGACTGTCCGGTGGCCCAGCTATCAGAAGCTCCAACGGTCGAACCCTAACGGTTGGGTGACGTGGCTAGCGCATCGGACAGTGTCCGGTGCGCCCGTCGACAGCAGCCATCGCCAACGGCCATTTTGGTGGGTGAGGCTATAAATACCCCCAACCACCACACTTCAAGGCATCCAAGTTTTCAGCCAACACATTCAATACAAGAGCTAGTGCATTCAATACAAGACACAATTAGAGTGAATCAAAATCTCTCCAAGTCCTAATTCCACTCAAAGCAATAGTGACTAGAAGAGACAGTTTTGCCGTGTTCTTTTGAGCTCTTGCGCTTGGATCGCTTTTCTTCTTCCCCATTTCTTGTTCCCAAGACTTCTGTAATCAAAGCAAGAGACACCAAGTTGTGGTGGTCCTTGTGGGGACTAAGTGTCCCGATTGATTGAGAAGAGAAGCTCACTCGGTCTAGGTGACCGTTTGAGAGAGGGAAAGGTTGAAAGAGACCCAGCCTTTGTGACCACCTCAACGGGGAGTAGGTTTGCAAGAACCGAACCTCGGTAAAACAAATCACCGTGTCACACTCTTCATTTGCTTGTGATTTGTTTTCGCCCTCTCTTTCGGACTTGATTTTATTTCTAACGCTAACCCCGGTTTGTAGTGTGTGCTTAAGTTTATAATTTTCAGATTTCGCCTATTCACCCCCCTCTAGGCGACTTTCACTCACTAATGGTAGTTGATGTGTCTTCCACAAGGTACACTATAAAGTCATTACCAAAGGATTTTGCAACCCTCTGTCTCTTGCTCTTTCGAGTGACTATAGTGTCATCCTCCTCAGGTATGTGTACGTGAGGATCCTCAGCATGATCTATAGCAATAGACAGTTCGTGCTCATGGGGAATTATAGTCTTATGACTTGAATCACTAGGTGTATTCTTCATGGGAAACTCATTCTAAAAAATGTTGCGTCTCTTGATTCCATGATAGTATCAACATACATATCAGGCATATCAGATTTTATAATTAAGAACCTATACCTAGTGCTATGAAAAGAGTACCCAAGGAATATACAATCAACAGTTTTAGGCCCAAGTTTATGCTTTTTGTTGATTGACACATTCACTTTAGCCAAGCAACCCCAAGTGCGCAAATATGAGAGATTTAATCTTCTCTTTTCCCATTCCTCAAATGGTGTTATCTCTTTGTTCTTTGTTGGAACTCTGTTCAAGACATGACACGTCGTTAAAATCGCCTCACCCCACCATGCCTTGGATAATCTCGCTGTACTCAACATGACATTCACCAAATCTGTTAGAGTGTGGTTTTTCCTTTCAACAATCCCATTGGATTGTGGTGAGAATGGCGGTGTCCTCTCATGAATAATACCATGTTCCACGTAGAACTCATCGAACACATTAGAGAAATATTCTCCACCTCGATCGGACCTTAACTGTTTTATTTTCCTCTCAAGTTGGTTCTCAACTTCAGCTTTATAGGTCTTAAAATAATTAAACGCTTCATCTTTTGTTTTTAAGAGATACACATAGCAAAATCTGGTGGAGTCATCTATAACAGTGAGAAAGTATCTTTTACCACCTTTGGTCAAAATTCCATTCATCTCGCACAGATCAGAATGAACAAGTTCTAGAGTTGCCAAATTCCTCGCCTCAGCAGCCTTGTGAGGCTTGGGGGTTGTTTTGATTCAACACACACATGACACTTAGACTTTTTGACCAAGTTAAATTTAGGAATTAGATTTAGATTTGCTAACCGCATAAGACAACCAAAGCTTGCATGACAAAAACGTGAATGTCATAAATCTGACTCATCAGAAATATTAACAGAATTCACCATTTTATTACACACATCATGCAGTGATAAGCGGAACAGTCCTCCGCAGTCATATCCTTTACCAACAAAAGTACCATGTTTTGACACAACACATTTATTTGACTCAAGAACAACTTTGTACCCATCTCGACATAGCATAGAAGCACTAAAGAGATTCTTCTTGATAAAGGGCACATGCTGCACGCTCTTCAATGGCACCATCTTTCCCGAAGTAAACTTCAGAATGACCGTTCCAACACCAAGAACATGAGCATGCGACCCATTTCCCATTAATAAGGCGCCAGAACTCCCGACCTGGTAGGAAGAGAACATAGAGATATCAGCACACATATGAATATTGGCATCACTATCCATCCACCACTCAGGTGAATTACAAACTGAAAGAACAAATGGTAAAGAATTACCATACCCAGATGTTCCATCTCCAGTTTCAGTAGTTACACCATTAGCTGATTTCTTGTCCTGTGTGAACTTGCGACCAGGGCACTCTCTAGCCCAATGTTGATCACTGCCACAGACAAAGCATCCTCCCTTTCTCTTGTTGTTGTTCTTCTTCTTTTTAAATTGTGTTGTTTGAACAGGTTTATTTGTGTTCTCTTGTTTGCTCTAGTTTTTCTTCTTGTTAAACTTGCGGAAGTTTCTCTTTTGCACCACATTAGCAGTAGAGGTCTCAACACCTTTTCCATTGTCCTTTGTTCTAGCCCTTTCCTCAAAATCAAGAGTACCAATGAGCTCTTCCACATTGAACTCTTGTCTCTTATGTTTGAGAGAGGTAGCAAAGTCCTTCCAAGAAGGTGGCAACTTGGCGATTATACCGCCAGCCACAAACTTGTCAGGCAAAGGACAAGGAAAAAGCTCAAGTTCCTTAGCTAGTACCTGAAACTCATGAGCCTGTTCCACTACAGATCGGTTCTCAACCATCTTGTAGTCATACAACTGCTCCATGAGATACAGCTCGCTACAGCATCGGTTACTCCAAACTTTCCAACAAGTGCATCTCACAGCTCTTTCCCTGTAGGAAGGATGATATAGCTTTTCTGGAATTTTGTATCAAGTGAGCTAACCACTTCTCCTTGAAAGAGGTTGTCATCAGCCTTAAACTTAGCCTCATCCTTAGGAGGTAAGTTGGCAGGCTTGCCCTCAGTGGCATGATAACAAGACATTGCAGTAAGCCACAATACCATCTTAGCTTTCGAAATCAAGAAGTTTTTACCATCAAAAGGATCAGGCTTTAATACAACAGCAAAACCTCTGACAGAAAAATGCCTAACATTAGGTTTTTGGATTGTTAGAAATATAGGCATCTTCCATATCATTTTAATTCCATAAATTAACATTATGGTGATGACATATAAAAGATGATTAATCATAAAAATCATGATGTCAAATATATCCATAACAATATGGAACATGAGAACATAAAACATATGAATCATATAAATATAATAAGCATATAAACATAGTACATGCATCATGACAGAACAACTGAAAATAACTAGATAACAACACAAACAGCATGACTGTAAAATTAAACAAATGTCATGATATGATATGACAGAACAGATTGGATAAATTCATGGCTACATACGAAACAGTAGAGATGAACAACATATATAATCTGGAGAACGTAAAACGGTAAGGAGCTGAATTGATCGTACCCTCCCATGCGCTCTGAGGATCCAGATCCTTGTCCAACTTCTCTTGTCATACCGTACGAGATGAAGACGCCAGGAAGAAGAAGATGTTTACCAGTAAGGATGTTCGGGCAGTCGCGTAGACGCTCCCCAAAAACCTAATTGCCGATCCCCCGTGCAAGGTCTCGAACGACAAGGGCTTCGAGGCACCTGCCCTCTTGCTCCTCTGTGCGCGCAGAGTTACGAGGTGGGAATACCTATACTTGCGGCTGGACTGTTGTTCTGAAAATTCTGCTCTTCTTCCCAAGCGACAGGAATTGATCGCTGTTAATGAGTGCTAAAAATTAACACAACCACACCACCCACGCCCGCCGCCTGCCCCGCTCGAGCCCGAGCCCGTTCCGGGCGGCAACGACGCGCGCGTGGCACGCCTTTGTTCGTTTTTAACTTCTCAAATTAAATGGAATAATTTGCACCATATAAGTCAAGCTAACAACTCTTGGAATTCCAATATGGTACTATTAGTATTGTCCATAATTACATTCGATAGAGTTTTATTGATTAGATTTAATTGGGCCAAACCCGTAATAAATCTAACAGTTATTACTCTAAGTTGCTGGTTAACCAGATAGATTAGGTTGGTGACTACTGAGTACCACTCGTAGCATTGTTATTTTGTGATCGTAGCGGGCCGGGAAGTGCTCCTCGTTTTCGGTATGGAAATTACAGGTCCTGACAACCGCGGAGTCCCTGTCGTCATCAGTGTGGAGTCATCAAGTGGGCCGCTAGCGTCCGGTGATGAGGTCAACAAAAAAAAACGTCACGGCCGGGGTGCTTTGCTTTTTGTCGTGGCGTTTGCCTTTGCGGCGCGCGCCACCGCCGTCAGGTGCTCGGGGCGATCGGACGGGCTCATGCATACATGCGGTATAGATCCTCAAATGGGCGGATCGTGCCGGTCCGGTTCGAGCACGGCTAGACTCGGCACGGACTAGGACCATACCGGCTTGATCTGGATTAGCTAGCGGGCCGTGCCGTACCGGCTCACGGGCTCCAAGCGAGGCTCAAACACGGCCCGCTAGGTTAATAATTGTGTCGGGTCGGCTCATGATTCGACGGGTCTAACGGTCAATAACAATATATAACATTTAAATGATAAAAATATTCTAAAAATATGTATTTTTTAGTATTTATTAGCTCTAAACATTTATTTATATCCACATAACCAACAAAAACACTTGTTTCTTGTGTTTTATACTCTATATTCAAGTATAATATATGTATTTATATGAAAAAATAAAAATAAAATAAAATCGGGCCGTGCCAGGTCTAGCCCGTCGTGCCACGTCTTTTGGCTGAGGCACGTCTCGATGACCGAGCTGAACCAGTATGAACCCAGTTTAATACGTACCGTGCCAGGTTCGTGCCAGACCAAATCCGTGTCAAGCTTCGGACGGTCCGGTAAGCTCGGTCCTTTTGAACATCTATAGCATGCGGTAGGCAGAGGCGTGTGGACGCTCTCGAACACAGCGACTGCATGCACGGCTGGCCCTGCTGCTCGCATCCACACCGGCCAGCATGTCGTTGGACGGTTGAGCGTTGTTCGTCGTCGAACGCAGCTAGCGGCGGTGCGGCCCTCCTTTTTTAATTTCTTTCCTGCTGTCTCTGTTACCCGAACAAATAAAACACCATGCATGGTATGCACGCGCCACTGCTGTCCAAGGACACTGCACGCACGACGCAGGGTTGAAGGTTCCTGATGAATCTTGAGGCCGCAGAGGAACAGTCGCAAACGCTGTGGCGCCACCTTATTTGACTCGATGCGGTGTATGCATTGCTTTGGAAGGAAACTGAGAGCCCCATCCGTAGTGGAGTGGCCATGCATGATCGCGAACAACGCAAAAGGGCGGGGGAGAACCGCGCTGCATGCCCTAATTAGGATTAGGATGTGTTTGGTTTGGAGTCAAAATAGGATGGGATAGGGTCATCCGTAATTTAGAGGCAGGGTCATCCTTAAGAGTCATTACTGTTTTTGTTTGGTTGAATGGATAAATTTGGATGAAACCAACCCAGTTTTTGTTTGGATGGTGATTTTGTCACTTGTTAGGAGGCAACACGATTTTTTTAGCACCGCGACAGGGGCGGGGGCGACTTCATCGGCTCGTTTTTTTGGGACGGCGTCGCCACCGAAAAATGGTCTAGGATTCAACTCGCCCATACTTGACCCTCATCCTCTTTATCGATTCAACTAAAACTGTGGCCGTCAGGTGGCTGGCGCTATATATGAGTGAATTCCTTGCTTGCCTGCATGCATGTGGGTCATGGCGAGCGACAGCGACCGGCGACGCCACTTCCACTCGCGTCAATTTGTTAATTGAATTCATCCCCCCGGCCTCGCCACGATCTTATCAGGATACGGAACGGACGACCGGCCGGGGTAGAACTTGGAGTCACCTCCGCCAATCCATCGGCAACACACGTCGCGAATTCGAGATGCATGGCATGGCATGGGAGACCTAGACTTGCTGGTGGCCCTCGCTACTAGCTTCGTCAGTACAAAATTTACCTGGAACCTTTGGCAGGCCCGCGCGCTTGTCGATCTAGATTTCATTCGTAGACGATATATGTGATGGTGTTCTCTTAATTGTGGGTACGCAATAACCTTTTGTTCTTCCATGTGTCAATAGTGGACAGCTAATTAATCTCCCTTTATATATAGCAGAAAAGAAGTCGATATAATAATATTCCAGATTTGGAACTAAGCGCAGGATGATTAGAGCACTCTTAACTGTGGACCAATTCAGATTCGTTCAATGAATTTGGTTTTTTTTTTGTCTCTGGTGACTCGCGACGACGTACTGCTGTCCGATAGCGAATAAACTATCATTATCCAATGATTGACGGCGGCTGGTAGTGGTGGCTGCCGCCGTGGCAGCGTGATGCCTCGAAACGACAGGATTTTTTTATATTAGTGCATGATGAATAGATGCATGAACAATGAGGAGAAAAACATCGCCATTATTAGGGGAAGAAATGCAAAGCTTGGTAGCTTTAGTTTTCTGGAGTACTCTACATAATAGCATGTAAGTTACTTAGAATGAAAACCACACGGAGCTAGAGGTAAACATAATATTTATCCTCAGGATTCGGTTGCTTGCTGGCAACCAACACCCTCATTGTGGCGAGTTTAACCTTAGATGATTTAGGCGCTTAGCAGCATAATAAGCCAAGTCCATAATAATCACTCTAGGAGAGCACTCCAGTAAGCCACTATTCCATTAGAGATGGTCTTCGCGAATCTCCCAAGGGGATGACCATAAGAGCCCCTTACAGTCTGACCATTAAAACTGCAACAAGAATGACTCCAAAACCGCTCAACGACCTTCTCCTGCCTTCAAGTCATCGAGTTGGAGATGACTACCAAAAGTAACAAGAATCATATAGTTCAATATGATCACTTGGGCCAATAGATAATACTCAATGCAAATCACTAGAGATCACTCGCAATCTCACTTTTAAATGGGTCACTAACACTATATGCGAGTGGGAGATGTGTTTCTTAGGCTTACTAGCGTGCACATTCAATTGGAAAGTCAATATACTCTCTACAAGCCTACACAACCTCTTTTTTATAATGTCAAAAGGGCCAACTAGCCGTTGGAACCAAGTTGGTGCAGTCTATGAGTCACTAATGTCTAAGGTGGGGGTTCTTAACTAATTGCCATCCTTATGAAATTTCCTTAATTTTGTGTCATTGACCCATGAGTCACTGACTTTGCCACTCATCACCTAATAGTGGCAAATAGATAATTTTCTCCAAAGATGGAGCTTCACTATAATTGTAACGTAAATCAACTCGGAAACTAGCGAGACCGATGAAGGGGTCTGCTACGTAGATTTAAAGCATGTCCTTGGTCGCAAGAAGTAGGGAACACCTTATAGGAGGACACGTCATGGAGATGCATTTCCGAGCTTGTCCTAGAATTAGTAAATCCTCCTAGAATGTTGTTGCATCCAATAGAGAGATGCAAAGATAAAAAAATTGATTAGAAAATAGAGAAAAAGGATAGTAAATGTAAAAATACGAGTGGATGTCAATTTTTAACCAATTGTGATCGTCTAGCATATACTTAGGGGATGATCTAATCAGAGTAAATGTAAAAAACGACTGCATGTCGATCAACAACTTTCTACTCTCCAACAATATTTGCCTTTTGATATATGCTTTATATGAATTTTGGAATTTTTTTTAGAGCTGTAAGAGCGTATCAAGAGTCTTTCTAAAACCCACTCTCCAAATCGATATGATTATGGACCTTTTAGAGCTATAAGAGCATATCTAAAACTCACTCTGTAAACCATTATTCGGAGAGTTATATGAACAATTTTCTTTGTATTTTTACTTTGCAACACATTTTCTATATCTCGTGGGTACTCTATAGACTATATAGTGAGTCTCACTCTTCGTCTTTAGAAAATCTAGAATAGCGTGTGTTTATATTTGGATAACTAACTAAAGATGTTCTTGTATATTTTTTATTTAAAAATGTATTTATAATAATTATAAATAATATAAAGAGACCCTTAAAGTTGCTCATTCGGTTAGAATCTGGCAGAGTAAAAATGTTCAGGAGATGCATTTCCGAGCTTGTCCTAGAATTGGTAAATCCGCCTAGAATGTGGTTGCGTCTAATAGAGAGACGCAAAGATCAAAAAGAGATTATAAAATATAGAAAGAGGGTAGTAAATGTAAGATCGAATACGAATGAATGTCGATTTTTAACCAATTATGATCGTCTAGCATATACTTAGGGGATGATCTTATCATAGTAGGAAACAAGTCTAAATTTCAGTCTATATTTTCTACGCCAAAATTAGATTCAAAATCGATTTTAAAACAAACTAGTCCACACTACAGCAGAGAAACGATCTGCTCGAGTTCCAAACTGGCTAGGCCAGTTCCGCTAGTTAATATTGCTTCTTTTTCATGTCTTTTTCTCTAAACTCCAAATGCAATATTCTAAGTAGCCTTCTTGATTATTTTGACACTAGGGATATTGCTTTGAAGTCTTTTTTTTTGCTTGAGACACTTTTGGTCATCAATAATATCTAGTCGTTTTCAACAACTTTCTACTCTCCAACAATATTTACCTTTTGATATATGTTTTATATGAATTTTGGATTTTTTTTAAGAGCTGTAAGAGCGTATCAAGAGTCTTTCTAAAGCCCACTCTCCAAATCGATATGATTCTGGACCTTTTAGAGCTATAAGAGCATATCTAAAACTCAATCTGTAAATCATTATTCTGAGAGTTATTTGAACAGTTTTCTTTGTATTTTTACTTTGCAACAAATTTTCTATATCTCGTGGGTACTATATAGAGTATATAGTGAGTCTCACTCTTCGTCTTTAGAAAATCTAGAATAGCGTGGGTTTATATTTGGATAACTAACTAAAGGTAGATGTTCTTGTATAATAATTATAAATAATATAAAGAGTCTCTTAAAGTCGCTCATTCGGTTAGAATCTGGCAGAGTAAAAATGTTTTTTTTAACTAGAGCTTATGGAGCTATAGTTCCGGTGGTGGGGAGAAAATGTACGGCCCCGTCATGCACTGCACCAGCACTGTATCAGCAGCTGGGGCCTGGTTGTTCTCTTGTACCGCACCACCACGATGACCGGTGATCGGCAGACAGGTGCAGAGAGCAGGGCCATGGCCGGCGGGAGCCCAACTTGCGCCACCGTCCCACGACCGCCAAGGCCGTTTCTGATTTTTGAGAGGATCAGGACAAGATTATAAACAGAGGACCAACACTATAAAAACTATTTTTTATTATTATATATATCAATTAATTATACTTATTATACCACAAAAAGACTTGAGCAGTAAAAAATAAAAGTAATATTATTATCTCAAATATATTGTAGAGATCAACTTAAAAATGTCTTCTAACATTTCTAGATGCAAAATCATCAATGATGGCTTCAATAATGACATCATCTAATAATTTTTCTCATTACATAAAATTGCTAGCCCGTCTAACCTTTCTTGAGACATTATAGACCTTAAATAATTCTTTAATAACTTAAGCTTTGAGAAACTCCTTTCTGGTGATGCCACAGTTATTGGTATAATAAATAATATTCAATAAGCAACAAATATATTGGGATAGCAATTCATTCTCCTAACAAACTTAAAAATATATTGGTATAGTAAATAATATCCGTTTTTATCCTATATTCCTATTAGACTTTGTGTGCGGTGGGACCACTGGGGGATGGGGGCCCAGGTCGGCCGCCAGCGCCAGCTGAGCTGCACCTCGCCAGCACTGCATGCATCAACCGTGTTGGTCGACACTCGGAAGGGCCTGCCGGTCGGCAGCCGGCTCCTAGCTGCCGCAGTGCACTGCAGAGCCAGCGGGAGCCGCTCGCGCCCGCCGGTCGGCCGGCCGGGTGCAGGCTACCTAGTCTGCCTTCGTTTATTCCGGTTCCGGCGCCTATTCTCGGTTCCTGCGCCTATTCTCAGATGGCAGCGGGGTAGTACCACTCCATATCCGTATCTATCAAAAAAAATTCTATCCATCGAGTTATCCATATATACTCGCGGATATAAAATCTTACCCATACCTGTACCTGCGCGGGTATTTTTATCCATCGGGTAACCCATACCCGCAAGGAAAGAATTAAATTCCAATATACCAATCACTCAAAATATTAAAGAAACATATAAAAACAACTTCAATTTCACATATAACAAATTATATGATTACATAACTTGGTATCTAGACAAATGATAATTAGAGAAGAGTTTTATTCTAGCTAAGTTGGGCTCTATTAGATATTTATAGTGCTATTGATGCGGGTATATTTTACCCATAGATAGACGGGTATGGGTAGTACCAACCCATATCCGTACCCGTCTACCCAACAGGTCGAGGTTTTTACCCATTAACATATCCACGAGTAGAGAAATAATTCCGTACTCGCCTTTATATCGGGTAAAACTCGTCGAGTATTCGGGTTTTGGATACCCATTGTCATCTCTACGCCTATCCTACACTCCTACACTACACTAAGGCCAGCTCCCTCGGTCGGTCTCAGCCTTCGCCCGATCAGCCCGCACCAGCTTGCCATTATACTATGCCGCGCTGTCGCTGCACGCGTCAGACTGTCCGCAGCGGCTGCCGCTCACGCGCTCCCTCCCCTTGCATGGGGGCTACAGGCGCACGCGACACCCCGCCGCGCGGCCCTCTACCGCGCACCCCACGCTGCGGTACTCCTCTTTCTCCCCCCAGCTGCAGCGCGCGCGCTCCCCTTCCACAGTTTCTGTGGGTCCGCCTTCAATTAATAGTAGAAGAAAAATTGATAGTAGATAAAAAGTAGGTATAGAAAATGATATTTTATATTATAGTGGGGTATAATGGGAGTATTTAGGAGGAACCACTGTAGGAGATGAAAAAGTAGAGGATAAACTATTGATGATGTGACCTAGAAAAGTGATATAGGGTGAAAAGTTTAGAGGAACCGCTGCGCTCAGCGCGCTGCCGCCCGAGTGACATCCGGATCCGCGGCCGCGGATTTCTTTATACCGAGTCCGGAATGGCCTTCCGCCGATGCATCAGGAGGCACGGCGGCACTCAGGTTCAGTGGCCGGCCGATCGAACGATCCGTATCCAGCTCACCAGCTGCAGCAGCTAGGGGGACGAACGACGACTAGTTTACACATTGCTGTCCGGTACATGTATGTGTAACGTTACGTACTCAGTGGATCGTGTGGTTGTGTGCGCTGCACAAACTCCTCTGCTCGGTGGCAGAGAGGAATGCATGCATGTAGCGACATGAAGCATATAACGGCGAACACCAGCAGCATGCAGGCGCATCGGTCTCTGCATGCTTCTGTACCGCCCCGACCGACCGGAGAAGATTCTTTGCAGGAAGGACGGCAATGGCTGGCTGCACAGGACGGAAGGCGGTGGCAGGTTCATGTATCCGCCGCCGAGAGTTCAAGGACGTACGAGCGGCCCCCCGGCCCGCCTCGCCGGGCTAAACTTGGCGTGCGACTGCGTCCCCAGCCTATTTTTGCTACCACGTCCTCGTCCTCGTCCTCGCCGGGCGTCGCGAACGCCATCGTTGCAGCCAGCGGAAAGCCGGAAACCGACGCGACGCTCCTTGCATGAGGCAACAACGTATTCCATCCACCATTCTCGCTTGCTATATTTGCAGGAAGCGCACAGCACCATTTTTTTTTGTTTTTTGAAAAGGGAAGGATTTTTATTCATTCAAGAAAAAATGTAAAGAAACGAAAGCATCAATCAAATTGAGCAAGCGACGATTCATATATGTCACCGGAGTGACTAGGCAGGCAGCAAGGCAAGAACAACATATTCTATTTAACTAGGTGAATGCCCGTGCGTTGCAACGGTAACATATAATACTATGATAATTATGAGAAAATAGTTCTTTTAAAAGAGCAACTTCGGGATCCACACATTTAGTTGCTTTCCAAATTTTTAGCAGCAAAAGTACTTTTCAGCAAATTATTCGAACCATTCGGACCCGCTCAACATTATTTTATTGGCCACTTCATGTGCATATTAATCGCTCAATTATTCGGACCCGCACATCACACAAAAGTTTGGAAGCTCTATTTATATTTGCTTTCAATATAATCAAAATGAGCCAGAAGAATGATATAGATCTAAATCCAATGTAGTCGAACATTGGGAGCAAATGAACATTGGGAGCTAATGAGCAAGACAGGCATGATAACCAACGTCTTCTAACTTTTGACTATCTAGTGTACAATGTACAATTTGAAATGCGTGAAAATATACTTCCTCCACCTCAAAGTAGTGTTGCTCTAAATTTTTCCAAGCACATTCTTGCGCAGCTTGAATGCCCTACATTATGTCACCAGAATAAGAGTTATGACTGAATATAGTAGTCACAGTGCTAAGGAAACATTTACATGTTGAATCATGTTGGGATCAATAGAACTCGTTGTCTAAAATTGAGAATAATTTAATTCCTGTATAAAAGTTTAAGCTGTATAAAAATTTAAATATCACAAATTTTATTATATAATAACACCTAACACCAAAAGAAGAAAAATAAAGAGCAAAGTCAAATTTCCAGAAATTGCAACTAAGAAGATGGTAAACTAAGAGACAACAACTCAATACATATAACTGATATATCCATTTAAGAGAACTGTAGAGATAAATTCAAGCTGGATTTAAAGGCAGATAAGTTAGAATTCATAGAAAAAAATCTAAAGTTCCTCTAATTAGCATCTTATCAATTTTTCCCATATATTCGAAGACTTCCCAATCCATTTGTTTGTATGATGCATCATTATGCAAAAGAAGAAAGAAGAAAGAAAAAACTTAGTACTCAAGCTGCAGATAACCACAACATCTTAGCAACTAAAAAGAATGATAATGAACCAAAAACACTCCATGTTAGGCATGAGCGCATGTCATATTTGTTTCCAATAAACTATTGCGGCATAATTGAATCAATGGCTCAATGTCCATTCGCATTATCATGAGAATTGACAAGGCATGAATATCATAAGCGTAGTATGTTGGGGAACAAGATAACAAGGCAGACGCATATATGATCGCTCGGTAAATCAATAGGGCATGACCAGAATTGGTCGCAACCAGTTGCAGTCAAAACTGAAGTGAAACTGAGGCCCTGTTTGTTTGTCTATAGGATTAGATAATCTATCTTATGGATTATACAAGCACCTAATGAGCTGTTTATAAATTATTATAATCTAGGTATCTAAATTATATAATTCACCTAATAAGACGTGTTGTTTGTTTATCTTTCAACTTATTTAAGTTAGATTATATAATCTAGTGGGTAAACAAACAGGCATGAGTGTGGAAACACAAGTTTTCCTCTACATAGTGTAATGTACTACGTAGATCTGCCATTCACTTGACAGACTCCCTCAAACAAGTGAGCAATTGTCCAGGTTACAGCCCTGCCATCCGAATTTCCGAACAGCAGATTATTGTTTTGAGTGGCACTCAGCAACTAAAAAAACAAGCCATTGATCACAAAACTGAACTGAATTGAAAAGCGTCTTTCTGTGAATGTGAACGTAGACGTCGCGATCGTAACCATCGATCCTTAGGATCTAACATCTATGATTAATGTCAAAGACAATCAGGAGAACGACCACTGCAGCAACAGCTAATTGAATGACGGATAAATTCTCTTTTGAGCAGTGACACAAGAGAAACACAGAATAAGATACTGGAGTTGTTGACGTTGATCGCTACAGTGGACTGATTCCAAGCTGCTCAAAAATCAAAATATCCTGACCCATTGCCCTAGATTGTAGGCAAATAGATTTGGTGTTGGGTTCATTTCAGTCATTAACGCTAATCCAAGGAAGAAAATTGTTTTAGTAACGAAAAAAATCACACTAATCGCTCGCTCCACTTAGCAATGGCACTATTGTAATTCAAGGTCAATTCAATCTCTCCATGCTTTAACTGCACAAGAACACTGCAAACTATAACAGTCCAGAGAAAAATTACCATCACCGCTAGTATACATAGTAGGATGGAGGTACCTGTGTGGTGAGGACGATGAGGAGGGCGCCTGCGAAGCTGAGCGTCTGCTTGTAGTAGGCCTTCATGACGGTGATAGCGCCGATGGAGTAAGCGTCGCCGCCGCCGTAGGAGACGCCGCAGTTGGCGAAGATGGTGATGATGACGTGCTCCTTGACGTTGAAGGGCCCGGGTTAAGGTTGAAGCTACCGAGCCTGCCGACGAGGAGCCTGACCTCGCGGTTGGGCAGCACGGCGACCATGAAGCGCCCTGCAAGCAGCAGGGGGATCTATGCAAGGATCCCCAAGATGGTGAGCGGCTGGGTGCGGTACGTGAAGAAGGTTTGAGGAAGATGAGGTCGATGCAGGAGCCGAGCCACAGCGCCCACGCCCGGAATGTCATCACGGGCAGCGACGGGTCGTCCGTCTCCGGCACCACCAACGCCACCTCCTCCACCGCGCACCGCTCCCCCTTCCCCTCCCCTGTCCCCGCCCGCTCCTCCGCTGCCACCAGCGACTTCCGCGACGCCATCGTCCCGGTCCCCTCGCTCCTCCCGCCCACTGAATGGACCATCTCTGCTACCCGCTAGCTATCTATCTACCCACCCTCCCTCCACCGACTCGACCGGCTCGCAGGCCTCTGAAGCCGACACTTCGCTGCTGCCCGCCGCGCCGTGGACAGGAGCGGCGCCTTTTAGAGATTCTCGTCTCCTGGATGGTAGCGCTTGAACCCCTGCTCCTGGATGGTCGCCGGTGTTAGCTCTTCCAGCGTAGATCAGCAGCGAGAAGCCATCGCCACGCTGCATCTCGGCCACCATGGGGCTGGCCCAGTCCATCACCGTGGAGCCACTGGCCCACGAGGCCGTGGAGGATGCCACGGACGCCGCCGCCGATGAGCCCTCCTGTACACCGGTCCACCCTCTGCCCTTCCTCCTCTCACCGTTGCTGTCCGTCTCACTCTCGTCCCGTTGCCCCCACCGCGCGAGGTAGCCTTCCCAAACGCCCATGTTCCTCCTTGCGGACTTGCTGATTGCGGCGACCGCTATGGATGGAAGGGCGCGGTGGGGGAGGCGTGGATTGCGGCTCTGGCGCGGTGGGGGAGGCAATTGAGAGCGGCTGTGGTGTGGTGGCCGTGCGATGAGGAATGGATGGAGAGGATTGCGCGGCAGAACAATGGTGCACGGGTTGTGAACGTCTACACTACACTCTTATAGAGTAGTATAGATTTATCTAGGACGTAGTCCCACATTATTCGTTTAGGTAGAAGATAACCAATTTATGTGTGAGGAAGGGTGTGCACCACTCTTCACATGTGACATCCAAGAATAATTGCGCTCGATTCAAGGAGGTTGTGACGAACCCTCTATAAAGGGGAGACGTCCTTCAAACGAAGGGCACATGACAAACAATTGACCCGTCTTCTCTGCCTCATTTCCGTGCAGCAGATCAAGGGAGAGCGGCCGAACTGATCGACGCCGGTAAATCAGGTTTCTGGAAAGTGTGTGTCGCATGTACGCTCGTGTTCTTCAACTTTAGTCCTAGGAAGCACCGTAAGTAGACCTGTATTTTCTGTTATCGCGAAGCAAATCTTTTGGATAGATCTGCTGTTTGTTTAACTTCCGTGCGTTAATTGTCATGGTTTAATCAACATCTGTGGAGCACTAGCATCGTTTTTGTTATATGCTAGTAGATCTATATTCCTTTACGTAGTGTTAATTGTGTAACAAATGCTACTTATGATTATAATTTCTCTATCCCAAATCTGTTTTAGATAATTAATGGATTTGTACAATATATAATGTATGTGTTTGTGTTTGATATATGTGTCTAGATTCATTATCATTTGAATATAGATATAAAGATAAAAAAACTAAAATGAGTACTATTTTTGGACAGACGGAGTAGTGTCAGTGTGTTTTGCTTTTGAGGCGGATATAGATTGGACGACATGAATAGTTATGAAGATGTCGTCCCAGCTTAATCGCCTATGCATGGGTACAGCTGTTGCTTGTTCATTGAATTGAATCCCCTCCGGCCGACAACATGTTCAGTGTACTCTGTAATGGTATCTCGTCATCAAGCCTCCAACACTCGCCAAACCGATCAGTTACCACTACCGGTTTGGATAGCTAGCCCTTCTACAGGTATCCGCCCTTGCTTTAAAATAAATATAATAAAGATATTTCTGGTGGCGTGCCGGGACACTTGTTCCTCTTCGTTGCAAAAGAGGGCACACCTGTTGGCAGCCACAGGACAATCCAAATTGATGGGTCTCTCTGACTATGTCTATATGTCTATCTTTTCCTTGATAAAATCCAAATCATCGGCGCTTTTAAACGGTATCTTTTGCGTTTTCTAGTTGTGTCAACACACACACACTCTTCACATGCAATAGAACAAATCTCTAGCTTCGCCTTTATCTGATATATATCTGCCTCTGACGGCCACAAAAACCTGGCCAGAGAATATCCAAAACAGTGCTGGCAAAAGAAGGCAGAGTAGTACCGGTCCAACTCCAGCCCAGGTGCATGCATCCAGCCCCTCGTCGTGTCCTATATAAACCGCCCAAAGGTTGTTCGCAGCAAAGGCGGCACTGCCCAAACCACCTCTTTGGCCGTAGTATCGCACAGCACAGCACGCTCTATCCACTCCAACTGCCACCGCTACTGCTGCATCAGCAGAGCAAGCGGCAGGCGCTGCAGCGCAGGGCAACCGAACACATATGGCTCAGATGATCTCCACCATGCCCATACTGGACGCCACCCCGGCGGCCGCGTCCACCATTATGCCCAGACTGCAGGCCGCCGCCTGCCTGGACGCGCCGCCCTCGGGCATCGCCGTCGTGTCGAGGCAGCACGTCCGCCCGGACGCCGCGTCGGCGCAGGCGGTCGGTGACCTCGCGCTGTCCGTCTCCGACCTGCCCATGCTGTCGTGCCACTACATCCAGAAGGGGCTCTTCTTCCCGGCGCCCGACCTGCCCATGCCCTCGCTCGTGCTGCTGCTCCGGTCGTCGCTGTCCCGGGCGCTCGCCGCCGTCCCGCCCCTCGCCGGCCGTCTCGTCACGCTGCCCGACGACGACGGCCGCGTCGTCGTCCGCTGCAACGGCGCCGGCGTGGACTTCCTGCACGCCGTCGCGCCCGGCCTGTCGCTCGACGACTTCCTCGTCCCTGGCGCCGACGTGCCGACCAAGCTGACCAAGGACCTGTTCCCCATGGACATGGACCGGACCGTGAGCTACGAGGGCCACCGTCGCCCGCTCGCGTCGTTCCAGGTCACCGTGCTCGGCGACGGCGCCGTCTTCATCGGCATCGTCGCCAACCACGCCGTCGTGGACGGCACCTCCTTCTGGCACTTCTTCAACACCTGGGCGGCCATCTGCCGCGGCGACTCGCCCACCAGGCTGCCGGACTTCAGCCGAAACTTCTTTGGCGAGTCCACCGCCGTCCTCCGCTTCCCCGGCGGCGTCGGCCCGTCGGTGACCTTCGACGTGGACGCGCCGCTCCGTGAGCGCGTCTTTCGCTTCAGCGCTGACGCAGTTCGCGAGCTGAAAGCGGTAGCCAACCGTCGTCCGAGCCGTGGCCAAGACGCCGAGGTTTACGGCAAGATGGCGCACGACCCCAAGAATGACCCCCTAGTGCGCGGGCGCGGCGGGGATGAGATCTCGTCGTTCCAGTCGCTGTGCGCGCAGATATGGCTCGCGGTGACGCGTGCCCGGAAACGCCTGCTGGATCCCGACGCGACGACGACGTTCCGGATGGCCGTGAACTGCCGGCATCGGCTGCGGCCGGCCGTCTCCCCTGCCTACTTCGGCAACGCCATCCAGAGCGCTGTGACGACGGCGACGGTGACGGACCTGCTGGCTTGCAGCGATCTACGGTGGGCCGCGGGCAAGCTGAACGCGAGCCTCGCGGCGTACGGCGACGGCGCGATCCGGCGCGCGGCGGCGGCGTGGCAGGCCGCGCCCCGGTGCTTCCCGCTGGGCAACCCCGACGGCGCGGTGATCACCATGGGGAGCTCCAACCGGTTCCCGATGTACGAGGGCAACGACTTCGGGTGGGGGCGGCCCCTCGCGGTGCGGAGCGGCCGCGCCAACAAGTTCGACGGCAAGATGTCGGCGTTCCCGGGACGCGCCGGGGACGGCAGCGTGGACATCGAGGTGTGCTTGACCCCGGACACCATGGCGGCGCTGCTCCGCGACACCGAGTTCATGCAGTACGTGTCGGGCCCGTCGCATCTGTTGTGATGCGGGCGCGAGTTGGGGCCATCGGGTCGGGCGGCGTCAGGGCTGATTTGCTCGGTCGTCCTTGCCTTTAGCGAGGACTAGCTAGTTGGTGCCAAGACATTGTATCTGTCTCGCTTCTTCGGAGTGCTGCGTGGAATCGTGTTAGTTAGCAACTACTACTAGTACTTGGAATTTGGAAACGACTGTTATGCTGCAGCCTCTGCAAGCGATGCAACAGCGTGGAGAATATGAACCGTGTAGCAATGCAAGGCCAAGAGTTAGAAACAAGTTTCATAAAATGTTGGCACTGCTGAATAGTTCATCACACCATGAAAACTACCTTGTAGATTATTAAAAGCTATATATTCCATCCGTCCAAAAATAAATAAATAAATAAAAATCGACTCAATACAAGCCCTTCTAGTTGCACATTTTTGGAGACGGAGATAGTATATCACAAATCTAGGGCAGCTGAACATTACTTCCTCCTTTCATAAATAATAATCATATTAGAGCGTAGAAAAAGTTATATAAAATAACCTTTTACCATTAGTTTCTCTTATAATCTAAAGTTGATGGTTTATAAATAATCGTCATTATTTCAGAGGCACTTTTTACATAAATCTACCAATACCAATTTTAACCTCGACTTTTATAAATCACTATTATTTTATAGACACTTTCATACAGTTAAACCAATTATTGATCAAAATTTATAAAATTTGACTTTTCTATAATTAAATATGATTACCATTTTTGAATGGACGGAGTAATCCACAAACTCACTGGGCCTAGTAATGTCATTTTACAACGTTATATTTGCATACCAGTTGCCTAAAACAACAAAAAAACACCCTTACATAATTAAATAATTGAGTTTTCTTATAGGATCTAAAATAACTATTTGTTTTAAATTTTAAAATAATGAAATTAGCATTTTTTCTAAAAAATATTATATATCTTTTGGTGCTCTATTTGGATTTTATATGTTCATATTACTAGTGTCGGCGTTTTGAACCTACGCTCCGACAAGTAAATTTCTATATGCGCGTTCTGGGCTCTGAACGGTATGCTTAGTGGGCGTAAGGTTTATACTGGTTCAGACAGAACGTCCCTACATCCAGTCTTCGATGACTCGCGCTGTCGATACTTTTGTTGCTCGATGCTCATAGTAGGTGTTACAAGTGGGTTATAAGCAGACGAGATAGGAAGGGCTACCAGGTCTCCTTATGCGGGGGTTGTCTTAAAGACTACGGAACTAGAGTCATGCGCTAAGCCATGGCTCCGGCCTACAGGTCTTCAATTGTCTCCGAGCGTGTGTGGTTTGCCTTCTGTTGAGTGTCTTCTACCGCGTGTCCTCTTGGGTCTATCGTCATCTTCGTGGCCGACCTCCTCCCTTTATAGTTTCTCTTATAATCTAAAGTTGATGGTTTATAAATCATTATTGTTTCATAGGCACTTTTTACATAAATCTACCAATACGAATTTTAACCTCGAATTTTATAAATCATCATTATTTTATAGACACTTTCATACAATTAAACTAATTTTTGATCAAAATTTATAAAATCTGACTTTTCTATAATTAAATAGGATTACCATTTTTGAATGGAGAGAGTAATCCACAAAATCAATGGGTCTAGTAATGTCATTTTACAACGTTATATTTGCATACCAGTTGCCTAAAACAACAAAAAGACACCCTTACATAATTAAATAATTGAATTTTCTTACAGGATCTAAAATAACTATTTGTTTTAAATTTAAAATAATGAAAGTAGTATTTTTCTAAAAAATATTATATATCTTTGGGTGCTCTATTTGGATTTTATTTGTTCATATTACTAGTGTCGGTGTTTTGAACTTCCGCTCCGACAAGTAAATTTCTATATGCGTGTTCTGAGCTCCGAATGGTGTGCTCGATGGACGTAAGATTTATACTGGTTCGAGCAGAACGTACCTACATCCAGTCTTCGACGACTCGTGCTACCGACACTTTTGTTGCTCGATGCTCGTAGTAGGGGTTACAAGTGGGTTACAAGCAGACGAGAGAGAGAGGGGGCAGCGGTTGGTGGCTCCTTTGGGAAGGAGCCATTATACAGTGGTAAAACAGGGTGTCTTACCTTGGTGATGTCGTGTTGTTCGTATGCGTCCGGTCGTCCATGTTCATCCTCATTATGACGAACGACATGGGCAGCGCGAGGCCCTGGCGCCATCATTACTACCTCTGCACCACGCCGCCCATGTCCTCCGTAGCCTGGATCTCGGCGTGGCTCGTCATGTTGCGAGCCCTGTGGACCGTCACGTACTCAGGTATAGCCTTGATAAGTCGTGAGTGCTCTACAGGTCGAGGGACTTGTAGGTCATGAGTGTGCTGGGGTGCGCAAGTCATGAGTCGGAGGTGGACCAATTCTCTATTGCGACTCGGTGTAAGGCGTAGTTAATGCGGTTGGCCATTTTTAGCGGGTCAGTCTCGGGCCAGGCGAGGAATCTACTCGAGTGGTTTCCTTTTGGTTCGCTTGGCCCTCCTCTATAACTCTGTAACTCCCGACTCCGGGCTCGGGGCCTCGAGGTTTATTCGGGGGTGAGTACTTTAAGGTAGACGATTCCCCTACCCCTTGCTGACAGGTGGTTCTCGGTAGTCAGAGGTCCTCCTCCGTGCGCTCTCTCTGACTAGTGGGCCCCAAAGGCCCGGGGATCTTTTTCCATGACAACTAGTGTTTCATCGCTTTAATCCACACCCATTATATATGTAAATTAATGGGTGTGGATTAAAGCGGTGAAACACTAATAGTTAATCCCTGACAACTAGTAGTTAATTCCTCTATGAAACAATAAACTAGACAATCCATCTACAAAACCATTTAAGCAAACTACATCAAGTCTTCAAAAACTAATGTATTTAATATTCTAACTAACTTAATTTACTATCTAACTCACTAACAAAACTAGTTCCTTAACATATTTCGCCTACCTATAATTACCAATCTAGCTAACAATGCTAAACTAATCTAACCAACGGAACTAATCTAAAATAATCAACCCACTAATTAATCTAGCTAGGTCGATAAATGAAATGTACCTATAAATTCTAACTCACTAACCAACCATTAACTTAAAATGAACATTGAAATAACAATTAGAGAAAGTATTTAGCTTATAAAAGGGTGAGCTTGGGAGTCACACTGTCGGTACCCTGAAACTAGGGTACCCCTTACTACAGTATGAAGACGCGTTACCCACGCGGCTATCTCTAGTCGCGTGGTAAACAGCACCCGACCCCACCACATGGACGGCTCCAGGGCCGCCACGTGGCCAGAGAAGACGATATACTCCAAGGTATCAACGGTGGGTCCGGGCCCATGGGAAAGTGTCGGACCCCTGTATATACAGATCGGACCTCCGGATAAGGTCCAGGACCTCCACGGGCGCAAACCGGACCCCTAGGACAGGTTCTGGACCCTCTGTGTGGGGTCCGGGCCACTCACAGCAGGGTCCCGGGATTCTGGGACAAAGAATACCCAGTATTCAATCAAGGTCAGGCGGGGGTCCGTGAAATGGAAATGTGCCCTTGGGCCATTTCTAAGTATTTTGGTGATTAAGTGTCAAACACAAATGGTTATGTGTTAAACTTTGCCAAATGGTGGACAAAGTGCAAATCAATACAAAGGTATGATTCTAGACTTAGTACATTGGTTTTTGTGTACTAACATATTTGTCTAAGTGCTAGAATCAAAGAAAAGACAAATGGAAAAGACTTGGCTCGAGCAGCCAAGACTCTGCTCAGTCTGGGTGCACTGGACAGTGTCCGGTGGTGCACCGGACAGTGTTCGGTGCGCCAGGCTGGCACTGGTCAACTGGCTGCTCTCAGGAACTGAACGGCGGCGTACGGCTATAAATCACCAGACTGTCCGGTGGTGCACCGGACTGTCCGGTGAGCCAACGGTCGGTCGAGCCAACGGTCGGCTGCGCAATCCGCGCGTGACGCGTGGCCGAGCCAACGGTCAAAAGGGGGCACCGGACTGTCCGGTGTGCACCGGACAGTGTCCGGTGCGCCAACGGCTCAAATTCTTCAACGGTCGGCTGTGTTAGAATAGGAAAGAAATCTGCACCGGACAGTGTCCGGTGCACCAGTCGACAGAAGGCAAGATTTGCCTTCCTGGATTGCTCTCAACGGCTCCTAGCTGCCTTGGGGCTATAAAAGGGACCCCTAGGCGCATGAAGGAAAATACCAAGCATACTCTAAGCACTCTTGATCATTCACACTTCGTCTTTGCGCACTCGATTAGCATTCTTAGTGATTTGAGCTCTGTTCTAGTGGTGAACCCTGTGTTATTCAATTAAGCTCAAGTCTTGTTGTGTGTGTGTACTGCCGTGGATTTGTGTGTGTTGCTTCCCTCCCTTATTCTAGTGCTTTCACTTTGATTCTTATTGTAAGGGTGAGAGACTCCAAGTTGTGGAGATTCCTCACAAACGGGAAAGAGTAAAGAAAGAAGAACACTGTGGTATTCAAGTTGATCATTGGATCACTTGAGAGGGGTTGAGTGCAACCCTCGTCCGTTGGGACGCCACAACGTGGAGTAGGCAAGTTTTGTACTTGGCCGAACCACGAGATAAATCCTCGTGTCTCTTGTGCTTGCTTTCACTGTGTCAATTGTGGTTCACAAGAGCTCTCCTTAGTCACTTGATATTATTGTGCTAACACCTAATCAAGTTTGTGGCCTTAAGTTTCAAGTTTTTACAGGATCACCTATTCACCCCCCTCTAGGTGCTCTCAATTGGTATCAGAGCCGTTCTCTTCAAAAAAAGGGACTAATCGCCCGAAGAAATGGATCCTAAGGGAAAGGGGATGGTGGTCAACGACAATTAGAAGGAGTCCATCTTCAATGAGCCAAGGGACGACAAAGTCAATGACTCTGGCTCGAGTCAAAAGAAGAAAGACGGAAAGAAGAAGAGGCGCATCAGGAAGGTTGTCTACTACGACAGCGACAAATCTTCCTGTTCTCAAAAGGACGACGAGTACGAGGAGAAAAAGAAAATGGTTAACTCGAACTTTTCTTTTGATTATTCTCGTATTCCACATAATTCAAATGCTCATTTGCTTTCCATTCCACATGGTAAACCCCCTCACTTTGATGGAGAGGACTACGGATTTTGGAGTCACAAAATGCGTAGCCACTTGTTTTCTCTTCATCCAAGTATATGGGAGATAGTAGAAAATGGGATGCAATTTGATAGTTCGGATAACTCCATGTTTATCAATGAACAAATCCATAAAAATGCACAAGCTACTACTGTTCTTTTAGCATCCTTGTGCAGGGAAGAATACAATAAGGTGAGCGGCTTGGGCAACGCCAAGCAGATCTGGGACACCCTCAAGATCTCACATGAGGGGAACGACGTCACCATGCTCACCAAGATGGAGTTGGTGGAAGGTGAACTAGGAAGGTTCGCAATGATCAGGGGAGATGAACCAACTCAAACGTACAATAGGCTCAAGACCCTGGTCAACAAGATAAGAAGGTATGGAAGTACGAGATGGACGGACCACGACGTCGTCCGACTCATGCTAAGGTCCTTCACTGTCCTTGATCCTCATCTTGTAAACTCTATTCGTGAGAATCCTAGGTACATCAAGATGACGCCCGAGGAAATAATCGGAAAGTTTGTAAGCGGGCGAATGATGATCAAGGAGGCGAGATATGTTGATGAGGCATTGAATGGCCCAATCTACGAGCCTCAAACCATTGCTCTCAAAGCAACAAGTAGCAGGGAGGCGCTACCTAGCAAGGTGGCACAAGTTGAGGCGGTCGGGCTAAATGAAGATGAAATGGCCCTCATCATCAAGCGCTTCAAGACGGCGCTCAAAGGTCGCAAGGAGCACCCCAACAAGAGCAAGACGAAGGGGAAGCGCTCCTGCTTCAAGTGTGGTAAGGTTGGTCACTTTATTGCTAACTGTCCTGATAATGATAATGACCAGGATCAAGGAAAGAGCGGAAAGTGGGAAAAGAAGAAGACCTACAAAAAGACGAAGGGCGAGGCACACCTTGGAAAGGAGTGGGATTCAGATTGTTCCTCGTCTGACTCCGACAACGAAGGGCTCGCCACCTCAGCCTTCAACAAGTCGGCTCTCTTCCCCAACGAGCACCACACCTGCCTCATGGCAAAGGAGAAGAAGGTAAGTACTCGAAGTACCACTACGTATGCCTCTTCATGTGACGATGAGTCTAGTGATGATGAAGTAGACTACGCTAGCTTATTCAAAGGTTTAGATAGAACTAAAATTGACAAGATCAATGAATTAATTGATGCTTTGAATGAGAAGAATAGATTGTTAGAGAAGCAAGCGGATCTTTTATATGAAGAGCATGATAAATTTGTTAGTGCACAAAATTCTCTTGCTTTAGAAGTTAAAAGAAATGAAATGCTTGCATGTGAAATATCTACTTGCCATGAATCTATTTCGAGCTTAAAGAGTATTAATGTTGATTTAAATACTAAGTTAGAAATAGCTAATAAATCAAGCTCTTGTGTAGAACATGTTGTGATTTGCACTAGGTGTAAGGATTTTAATGTTGATGCTTGTAGCGAACACTTAATTTCCATTTCCAAATTAAATGATGAAGTGGCTAGTCTTAATGCCCAACTTAAGACTAGCAAGAATGAATTTGACAAACTAAAATTTGCAAGGGATGCCTACACTATTGGTAGACACCCCTCAATCAAGGATGGACTTGGTTTCAAAAACGAAGCCAAGAACTTAACAAGCCAAAGGACTCCCACTTTCACAAAGGAGAAAGGGAAGGCCCCTACGGCTAATAGTGCTCAAAAGAATCATGCATTTATTTATGATATGAAATTTTCTAGAAATGTTCATCATGATAGGAGTTGTAATGCTTATGATTCAAATGCAATGTTTGCTTCAAGTTCTTCCTATGTGCATGGTAGAGATATGCCTAGGAAAAATGTCATTCATATGCCTAGGAGAAATGTTGCTCATGTTCCTAAGAAAATAGTCAATGAACCTTCTACAATTTACTATGCTTGCAATGCTTCTTTTGTAATTTGTTGGAAGAATAAGAAAGTGATTGCTAGGAAAGTAGGGGCAAAATGCAAGGGAGACAAAACTTGCATTTGGGTCCCTAAGTCTATTATAACTAACCTTGTAGGACCCAACAAGAGTTGGGTACCTAAAACCCAAGCCTAATTTGCCTTGCAGGTTTATGCATCCGGGGGCTCAAGCTGGATTATCGACAGCGGATGCACAAACCACATGACGGGGGAGAAGAAGATGTTCACCTCCTACGTCAAGAACAAAGATTCCCAAGATTCAATCATATTCGATGACGGGAATCAAGGCAAGGTTAAAGGACTAGGAAAGATTGCTATTTCATCCGAGCACTCCATTTCTAATGTGTTTTTAGTTGAGTCGCTCGGGTATAACTTGTTGTCCGTTAGTCAACTTTGTAATATGGGCTATAATTGCTTATTTACAAATGTAGATGTGTCTGTCTTTAGAACAAGTGATGGTTCATTAGCTTTTAAGGGTGTACTAGACGACAAACTCTATTTAGTTGATTTTGCAATGGAAGAGGCCGGTCTAGATGCATGCTTAATTGCTAAGACTAGCATGGGCTGGCTGTGGCATCGCCGTTTAGCACATGTGGGGATGAAGAACCTTCACAAACTTCTAAAGGGAGAACATGTGTTAGGTCTAACAAATGTATCTTTTGAAAAAGATAGACCTTGTGCAGCTTGTCAAGCAGGTAAACAAGTGGGAAATGCTCATCACAGCAAGAACGTGATGACCACATCAAGACCCCTGGAGCTGCTGCATATGGACCTCTTCGGACCTGTCGCCTACCTTAGCATCGGGGGAAGTAAGTATGGTTTAGTAATTGTTGATGATTTTTCCCGCTTCACTTGGGTATTCTTTTTGCAGGATAAATCTGAAACCCAAGGGACCCTCAAGCGCTTCCTAAGGAGAGCTCAAAATGAATTTGAGCTCAAGGTAAAGAAGATAATGAGCGACAACGGGTCCGAGTTCAAGAACCTTCAAGTGGAGGAGTACCTTGAGGAGGAAGGAATCAAGCACGAGTTCTCCGCTCCCTACACACCACAGCAAAATGGTGTAGTAGAGAGGAAGAACAGGACGCTCATTGACATGGCGAGGACGATGCTTGGAGAGTTCAAGACGCCCGAACGGTTTTGGTCGGAAGCCGTGAACATGGCTTGCCACGCCATAAACTGGGTCTACCTTCATCGCCTCCTCAAGAAGACTTCGTATGAGCTTCTAACCGGTAACAAACCCAATGTTTCATACTTTCGTGTATTTGGGAGTAAATGCTACATTCTAATGAAGAAAGGTAGAAATTCTAAGTTTGCTCCCAAAGCTGTAGAAGGGTTTTTGTTAGGTTATGACTCAAATACAAAGGCGTATAGGGTCTTCAACAAATCATCGGGTTTGGTTGAAGTCTCTAGCGACGTTGTATTTGATGAGACTAATGGCTCTCCAAGAGAGCAAGTTGTTAATCCTAATGATGTAGATGAATATGATGTTCCAATGGACGCAATTCACACCATGGCGATTGGAGATGTGCGACCACAGGAACACCAAGAGCAAGATCAACCTTCTCCCTCAATAATGGTGCAACCCCCAAATCAAGACGATGAACAGTTTCATCAAGAAGAGGCGTGTGATCAAGGGGGAGCACAAGATGATCATGTTATGGAGGAAGAAGCACCTCAAGCCCCTCCACCCCAAGTCCGAGCGACGATTCAACGGAATCATCCCGTCGACCAGATTTTGGGTGATATTAGCAAGGGAGTAACTACTCGCTCTAGATTAGTTAATTTTTGTGAGCATTACTCTTTTGTCTCGTCTATTGAGCCTTTCAGGGTAGAGGAGGCCTTGCTAGATCCAGACTGGGTGTTGGCCATGCAAGAGGAGCTCAACAATTTCAAGAGAAATGAAGTTTGGACACTAGTGCCACGTCCCAAGCAAAACGTTGTGGGAACCAAGTGGGTGTTCCACAACAAACAGGATGAGCTTGGGGTGGTGACAAGGAACAAGGCACGACTTGTGGCAAAAGGTTACGCCCAAGTCGCAAGTTTGGACTTTGAGAAGACTTTTGCTCCTGTGGCTAGGCTAGAGTCAATTTGCATATTGTTAGCCTATGCCGCTCACCATTCTTTCAGGTTGTTCCAAATGGATGTGAAGAGCGCCTTCCTCAATGGGCCAATCAAGGAGGAGGTGTACGTAGAGCAACCCCCTGGCTTTGAGGATGAACGGTACCCCGACCACTTGTGTAAGCTGTCTAAGGCGCTCTATGGACTTAAGCAAGACCCAAGAGCATGGTATGAATGCCTTAGAGACTTTTTAATTGCTAATGTTTTCAAGGTTGGGAAAGCCGATCCAACTTTATTCACTAAGACTTGTGATGGTGACTTATTTGTGTGCCAAGTTTATGTCGATGATATAATATTTGGTTCAACTAACCAAAAGTCTTGTGAAGAGTTTAGCAGAGTGATGACTCAAAAGTTTGAAATGTCGATGATGGGCGAGTTGAACTATTTCCTTGGATTCCAAGTGAAGCAACTCAAGGATGGCACTTTCATCTCCCAAACAAAGTACACGCAAGATTTGATCAAGCGGTTTGGGATGAAGGACGCCAAGCCCGCAAAGACTCCAATGGGAACTGACGGATATGTTGACCTCAACAAAGGAGGTAAGTCCGTTGATCAAAAAGCATACCGATCTATGATAGGTTCCTTGCTTTACTTATGTGCTAGTAGACCGGATATTATGCTTAGTGTATGCATGTGTGCCAGATTTCAATCCAATCCAAGGGAGTGTCACTTAGTGGCCGTGAAGCGAATTCTTAGATATTTAGTCGCTATGCCTTGCTTCGGGATCTGGTATCCAAAGGGGTCTACCTTTGACTTAATTGGATATTCAGACTCCGATTATGCTGGATGTAAGGTTGATAGGAAGAGTACATCAGGGACGTGCCAATTCTTAGGAAGGTCCCTGGTGTCTTGGAGTTCTAAGAAACAAACTTCCGTTGCTCTATCCACCGTTGAGGCCGAGTATGTTGCCGCAGGACAGTGTTGCGCGCAACTACTTTGGATGAGGCAAACCCTCCGGGACTTTGGCTACAATCTGAGCAAAGTCCCACTCCTATGTGATAATGAGAGTGTTATCCGCATGGCGGATAATCCGGTTGAACACAGCCGCACTAAGCACATAGACATCCGGCATCACTTTTTGAGAGACCACCAGCAAAAGGGAGATATCGAAGTGTTTTATGTTAGCACCGAGAACCAGCTAGCCGATATCTTTACCAAGCCTCTAGATGAGTCAACCTTTTGCAGGCTGCGAAGTGAGCTAAATGTCTTAGATTCGCAGAACTTGGATTGATTTATAGCATACATGTGTTTTATGCCTTGATCATGTTCCTTATGCATTTTATTGTTTATTTATGGTGCTCAAGTTGTACAAGCACTCCCCGGACCTCAAAAGTCCATGTGTGAGTGATGCACATATTTAGGGGGAGATGTGCTACAACTTGACCCTTTGAGACTAACCGTGTGCTTGAGTTTACTTGATTTAGTCTCAAAGGTGGATTGAAAGGGAAAGGTGAACTTGGACCATGCAAGACTTCCACTGCACTCCAATGAGAGGGTAACTCACTCCAAGTTCATCTCCATACTCTTATTGCCTTTTATTCTTATTTGAAGATTTTGGTGAGGCAGTGGGGTTTAAGGGCCAAGATTGATCCCGTTTTGGTGCTTGATGCCAAAGGGGGAGAAAATAAGGCCAAAGCAAGAAATGGATCAGCTACCACTTGAGAATTTTGAAAAAGTAGAGTTAGAACCTTTGTTTTGTCAAAATACTCTAAGTGTCTCTTTTGGCAAAAGTTGATCTCTTGTGGGGAGAGTGTTCAATAATGGGAAATAGGGGGAGTTTTTGAATCTTTGATCAATTTCTCTCGGAATACCTCTCTCTATGCCTCAACAAGTGAATTTGACTTAGAGATAGGAAGTTGAGTTTGATTTGCAAAAACAAACCAAGTGGTGGCAAAGAATGATCCAAATATGCCAAATTTGAATCAAAACAAAGTCTTGTTCTAATTTGCATTGATATTGCACTTCTATATGTTGCTCTTTGTTGTGTTGGCATAAATCACCAAAAAGGGGGAGATTGAAAGGGAAATGTGCCCTTGGGCTATTTCTAAGTATTTTGGTGATTAAGTGTCCAACACAAATGGTTTTGTGTTAAACTTTGCCAAATGGTGGACAAAGTGCAAATCAATACAAAGGTATGATTCTAGACTTAGTATATTAGTTTTTGTGTACTAACATATTTGTCTAAGTGCTAGAATCAGAAAAAAGATAAATGGAAAAGACTTGGCTCGAGCAGCCAAGACTCTGCTCAGTCTGGGTGCACCGGACTGTCCGGTGGTGCACCGGACAGTGTTCGGTGCGCCAGGCTGGCACTGGTCAACTAGCTGCTCTCAGGAACTGAACGACGACGTATGGCTATAAATCACCGGACTGTCCGGTGGTGCACCGGACTGTCCGGTGACCCAACGGTCGGTCGACCCAACGGTCGGCCGCACAATCCGCGCGTGACGCGTGGCCGAGCCAACGGTCAGAAGGGTGCACCGGACTGTCCAGTGTGCACCGGACAGTGTCCGATGCGCCAACGGCTCAAATTCTTCAACGGTCGGCTGCGTCAGAATAGGAAAGAAATCTGCACCGGACAGTGTCCGGTGGTGCACCGGACTGTCCGGTGCACCAGTCGACAGAAGGCAAGATTTGCCTTCCTGGATTGCTCTCAACGCTCCTAGCTGCCTTGGGGCTATAAAAGGGACCCCTAGGCGCATGAAGGAAAATACCAAGCATACTCTAAGCACTCTTGATCATTCACACTTCGTCTTTGCGCACTCGATTAGCATTCTTAGTGATTTGAGTTCTGTTCTAGTGGTGAACCCTGTGTTATTCAATTAAGCTCAAGTCTTGGCTGTGTGTGTGCGTACTGCTATAGATTTGTGTGTGTTGCTTCCCTCCCTTACTCTAGTGCTTTCACTTTGATTCTTATTGTAAGGGTGAGAGACTCCAAGTTGTGGAGATTCCTCACAAACGGGAAAGAGTAAAGAAAGAAGAACATTGTGGTATTCAAGTTGATCATTGGATCACTTGAGAGGGGTTGAGTGCAACCCTCGTCCATTGGGACGCCACAACGTGGAGTAGGCAAGTTTTGTACTTGGCCGAACCACGGGATAAATCCTCGTGTCTCTTGTGCTTGCTTTCACTGTGTCAATTATGGTTCACAAGAGCTCTCCTTAGTCACTTGATATTATTGTGCTAACACCTAATCAAGTTTGTGGCCTTAAGTTTCAAGTTTTTACAGGATCACCTATTCACCCCCCCCTCTAGGTGCTCTCAGTCCGGAGCCGACACATGTTCGGACCATACCGTGTACACTTCTGCTCCCCGCTCAGGCGGAACCCTGATGCTGCCACGTGGCATGGTGCACGTGACGTAAGCCAACGGGCGGAGCCTGACGTAAGGCCTCTCGGCTGCGCGGCCTCTGCATTTATTGCGGACAAGGCGCGCCGCCTACTGGCAGGCGATGTGCCACCTTGCATTTATTGAGCCCTTTCCATTCCACTGGCAGCGATGTGTCTCCTCCGCATTTAATGAGACCTATCCATTCCGTGGGCAGGCGGCGACCAGTCCATTCCGCAGGCGGTGTGCCTGTCCAGTCCCCTGGCAGGCAGTATGCCCACGCTGCCGCGTGCACTGCGCCCATCGTTACTCGCGCGTTACCAAGGAAGCAGCCGCAACATATCAATATTGCATGGACTACGAACAACATGGCGCCAGGAGATTGCTCAGGCGTACTCGCACTAGTTACTTCTATAATGTATGTCAGAGAGGAAATCTCCGGCCGAGTGGCGGAGTGCACCCGCCCTAAATCCTAAGATGAGGAGGGGCCTAAGCGTTTTGCTTGTTAGTTGGAAAATGGGAAGAACGCAGAACACACAAGGATTTAGAGTGGTTTGGGCCGCCGGAGCGTAATACCCTACTCCACTATGTGATGTATTGCTTGAGAGTTTGAGTTGTCTTGAATCACTTGGGTCTAAGTGAGCCTCCCTTTGTAACGTCGTATGCCTCCCCTTTTATAGCTTAAGGGGGGCATGCACAAAGGTACTGAGCCCCGACATATGGGCCCAGGGACATAACGGATATAGCACTTGTAGTTACAAATGTTCGCCGCTGGAGCAATCTTCTCGCGCCCTGACATCCGAGATCTGCGTATCCTCGACGTGCAGGGGAAGCTTCTCGTATAAGGGATGGTGAGCACAGTGCGTCGCACGGCACGGGCGCACTGTTTGACAACAGACTGGACAGGCACGCCGTCTGCAGGGTGACCCTAACGTCGTCTGCCAGCAGAATGGACAGAACACATTAAATGTTGAGAGAGCACATCGTCTGTCAGTATGGTGGCAGGCGGCGCGTCCTCTCCGCAATAAATGCAGAGACCGCGCGGCTTTAGAGGCCTTACGTCAGGCTCCGCTCGTCGGCTTATGTCACGGGCCACAAGCCACGCGGCAGTAGTGGGTCTCCGCCTGAGCGGGGACGCAGGGCAAGGCCTGGACACATGCCGACACCGGACCCCTACTCATGCCTGGGTTCCCCCTATCCCGGGATCTTGCTGTGGTCCGGACCTTTCTTAGAGGGACCTGGGGCCCATCCGAGGGACCCGGCATGCCTTCTTGGGAGTCCGGGTCTGTAATCGAGGATCCGAGTTGTGTGTACAGAGGTCCGGTGTTCCTCCGTGGAGGTCCAGAGCCAATGATGCACCCTGGGGTGTATCATCTTTCCTTGCCACATGGTGCCCCTAGACCTGCCCATGTGGTGGGGTTGGGTGTCGTTCTGCGTGCGGCCAGGAGACGCCGTACGTGTACAGTGTCTTTATACTATAGTAGGGGGTACCCCTGATTTAGGGTACCGACAGTGGCCCCCGGGCCCGCCTCAGGGGAGGATACGAGCCTGCAAGTGGGGCTAGAGTCTGATTAGCGATTGGCCTGCTGCTCCTGCGTGCTTGTTGATGCAATTACTGCCGGCTCGCCTATGGTCACGCCGACTGCCATGCCTGTTCTCGCGGTTGACTGGCCCGTGACCTTCGTACTCAATGTCACTATAGGCCATGCGCGGGGTGCCTCGAGTCGCTGCACTGGTTCTAAAAACTTATCTTTTCAGTCTTCCGTGACGGGCCCGAGGAGACGTGGTATTAGCACGAGCGACGGTGCGGTTTTTCCGCACTCAGTGACCAGCGCGCCGGTTGCATGACATGTGGGCCTGGGCCCCCATGTTGGACCACCGGTCGCAGCGAAGCTGAGGGGGCGCACAACCGCGGGTCGGTTGTACGCTTCCTGCGTGGCGGTTTGCCTTCTCGACCGCTGGTTTCGGCGAAGATGAAGGGGCGCATAACCGTGGGGTGGTTGCACGCTCATTGTGCGGCGGTTCGTCTTCCTGACCACTGGTTGTGGTGAAAATGAAGGGGCGCATAACCGTGGGGCGGTTGCATGCTCCTTGTCCGGCGGTTTGCCTTCTTCACGCTTCGGGCCAGCCTGCATGACATGTGAGGCCTAGCCCCCATGTCATAGGATGGGAATCCTGGCGCGCATCAGGGGAGACTTTGTTCGTGATGCTTTGGGGGCGCGAGCGGGGAGATCTGCCTTTAAAAAGGGGTCCATCCCTCGGGCAGTAGCCATGCCTCGCTCCTCTTGCATTCGTCGCGCCCTTCCGCCTTCCGGGCTCTCGATGGGGCGCGCCGGTGTTCACTGGAGGGATCTGCGTCAGGGCCACCCCATCCGGCGGTCTCACCACCGGGGGGCTCGCGCTCTTCGTTTCCTGCGCGATGGTGCTGCCGATCTTGTCTTCTTCTTGCTGCTGTTGAAGGAGCGCGACCTCGCGGGGGTTGGCGCTCTTCTGCCATCGTTCGGCTTCAAGGATTTTCATCATGCAGCCCGACTGCAATCTCCCCACCTGTGGTCATCTAGAAGGATGACCACCAGCCTTGTGGTGGAGAGAAGCGAGCCGGGCTGTGGCCTCCCCCTGCCCTCAGCTTCAAGGATGTTCATCATCCTCGCTGGGGTGGAAGGCGAGCCGAGTTGGGGTCCTGCCTTCTGCATGGGTTGGCGACCCGCTTCTTCCTCCAGCATTCGGGGGAGAAGGGCGTTCACCAGCCTTGCGGAGGAGGCGAACTTCGGCTACGTGGGGCCGGCCGGCTGCAGGCGCCGTCAGCTGCCGCGTGCTTGGCTCCTTGGCTTGGATGGCCTCGGTGCCGCCTCCGACGCTGTCTCCTGCCGCTTGGTCGGGGCATGGATGTCCATCCACCGCGGGCGACGGTCGCACCGTGCGCAGGTCCGCCACATCCACGGTGTCTCCCGCGCCGTCGGCCACACTGTTCCGACACCGTCCAGGGGGTCGTACAAGGCGTCGTACGCCGTGGGGGCGGCGACCGCATTCTTGGATGGTCTTGTCCTCACTCCCATAGGAGGACAGGAGCAAGGACCTCTTTGCGCGCGCTGAGGCGGCCGCCGTCGCCGGTAAGCCACCGGTGCGGAGGTGGCCGCTGTCATCGGTGCTGAGGTGGTCGCCGCCGCTGGTGAGGCTGCCCACTGCAGAGGTGGTTGCCTCTGCTGGCGAGACCATCAGTGCCACCTGCCGCCGAGCCTCCAACTCTTTGGCTTTAATGGCCTCGTTGTCGCCCCCCGTAGGAGGACGGGGGCGAGGACCTCTTCGCAATGGTGCACGCATTGAGGCGGCCATTACCGTTGTTACGCCGTCTTGGGGGATTCCGCAAGGGCAGTGGCCGCAGCCTTCTAGCGCGACCTTGCTAGCGTTGGGTAGTTTATACCTGCAGAGTAGAGATGGAACTAGGACTCTGCTTGAAAGCAGATGTAATACTTTTTCTTTTTGTAAGGTATTTTTGAGTACTATTTAACAAGCAGTATTAGCACTTATCTGTGTACAGCCTGTTCTTGTTGTGTGTTGTGATGTTATGTTGTTGACCCCTCCCTAGTACCTGGTCCCCCGCCTAGGATGTAGGCTTGATGTGTCGAGGTTGGATACCAGCGTATCTGAAAAGGTTGTCAACAACTCTTGAGAGGCAACCTCGCTGGGATCTGGATCTGTACACAGCTTCAGCTAGAAAGCGTTAGTAGTACACCCATAGGGTCCCCTGTCTGATATTAGCCATCCTTTGATACATGCTTGGGACTCGCAGGTTTCAGTCCGGGTGGCCAAGTTGCGTGTCCGGACCCCATTGGGTCACGGCTCTAGGTACTAGGATATTTGTCGTAGAGTGGTGGAGCGTGTAGGCCCACGGTACGGGACCAGGCTGAGCGGCTACACGGGCTCCGGACCACCCCAGGAGACAAATGTCCATTCTCTAGTTCCGGTCCCGAGGTTGTCGGACCCACAGGACTTATAGCTTCAAATACTAGGTACCCATCACAGAGTGGTGGAGTGTGCAGGCTTTCAGATACGAAACCAGGCTAAGCGGCCACACAGGCTCCGGACCACCCCATGGAACGGGGTCCCATTCTCTAGAGCTAGCCCCCAGGCTGTCGGACCTCCCAACTTTCGTAAAGGAGGCCCTAAACTGTAAGCCTGGCTGCTCAATTCGGATGTCGTCATGTCAGGATAGATGGGAACCGTGCGGGTGGGTTAGATAAAAAGGTATTATCTAAAAAACTTCAAGGTAAGACCATGGAGCAGTAAGATGGAACTATCATAGGGGCACAATTGAGGGGGTAGTTTTTCTTTTATAACTCATCATGCAAGGGTGCAGACCAACAGGCCGGGTTTATGGGGTCGGACCCCACTGGGCTGGCGTACACGTATGCGTTACCTAGTTACAAAAGGGAAACAAATTCGACCCCTCAGACTTGCTCTATGGATAGAACTTACAGAGATGTTCTGGCACCGGGGGGAGGCACTCCTTCAGTCGTAGCTAGACGGTTGCCCTCGGGTCAGTGCATTCCCGTTACCTTGAAGGGTCCTTCCCAGCTAGGGGAAAGTTGCAGAACCCTTCTTGGTTTGGTACTTACTGTAAGACTAGGTCCCGACCCTGGCCCCCCATCTGCGTTTGACGAGGGAGCCCTCGTCTTTGGCTGTGGCCATTCCTGCATGAACCTGTCGGAAGTCTAGATCCGTGGGGAATCCAGAAGGGTTTCCGGGAGAAGGCAGGCTCCAGCCCCGCAGACCGGGGAGCACGGGGTCCCTCTGGGGGTCCGTCTAGTTGTCTCCACCGGAGTAGGAGCCTCCGGTGAAGACATCCTTTAGGTCCCCCTCGGGTGACTGATACCCGAGGTCCCGTTCAGCTGCAGCCACCTCGCCGTCGTCGACCTTTTCGTTGGCAGGTCGGCGACGAGGTGGGGAGCCGTCCTTGGAGGACTACTCGCGCTGTTTGTTGACACGTTTCGCGAGATCAATGATCTCGCGACACTCCGTGGTGCTGTGGTGACCGTGGGGTGCACAGGGCATGGGCCGCTGTTACCCTTCTGCAGCCGTGGGCGCTTGTTGAGATCGCCCCGGCCCCCAGTCGCGTCTGCAACGACCAGAGCGGTGGACCACAGCTTCTGGTAGTCGCGGTCCTTCTTCTTTTCTTCTTTCCGTCCCGGGGGATGGCACCCGAGCCACCCGACTGGGCAGCCCTGGTTTGTGGGGCCGAGTGCCATGCACGGCCCTCGGCGGCTCTGGCGCATTTATCGGCCAGAGCGAAGAGTGTGGGGACAGTTTCCACGTCTTGCGTGGCCAACTTCTCCAATATTTTCTCATCGCGTACCCCCTGACGGAAGGCCGTGATGATGGAAGCATCGGAAATGCGTGGTATAGTACCTCGCACCTTGGTGAAGCGGGAGATGAACGTCCGAAGAGTCTCCCCGGACTCCTGCCTCACCGCATGGAGGTGGGCCTCCACACCATGCTGTTGGTAAGCACTAGCGAAGTTCGCAACAAACCTTGCGCAGAGCTCTTCCCAGGAGTAGATTGACCCTGGAACAAGGTTCATGAGCCAAGTCCGGGCAGGTCCAGACAAGGCGACATGAAAATATGTTGCCATCACAGCGGTGTTTCCACCTGCTGCCGTGATGGTGGTGACGTACACCTGCAGGAACTTCGACGGGTTTGACGTTCCGTCGTATTTTTCCGTCAGGTGCAGCCGGAACTTAGACGACCACGATGCCGCGCGGAAATGATCCGCGAGAGCGGCGTAGCCCACGCCGGCCAAGGGGACACCCACTTGGGACCGGGTGCCCATTGGTGTCTGCGGTGCTGCCGCAGCGAAGTCTTGATCGAGGTTGTGACCCTCGATGTTTTGGCGGCGCTCGCGTGCCCTCTCCAAAGAGACCCGGGCGTCCTCTCCCGCACGCCTGCGGTCGAGTTTTGCTCGAAGGTCGTTGGTCTGTACGCCCCTCACTGAGGGTGAGCGCATAGACACCGACGCCTCATGTTGGCGTCGGGATGACCGAGGCCTCGATCTGGACGAGGTAGAATGTGCCATGCCGAGTAGTCGGTCGACGTTGTCCCGCCATTGCTTCATGATCCCTGGTGAGGCCGTGGAGCTTGGAGGGTGTCGCAACAACTCCCTAGCTGCTGACAACGCTCCCGGAGTCACCCTCGACTGAGTCTGGGATGTCTGTGCAGCTGTATGTTGCCGTGCAGCGTGCACAACAGCAGTGCCCAACATAGGGCGGTTGGGAACCAGTGGTGTGGAAGAAGCAACTTCTTCCTCCACCACGAAATCCATCGAAGTCTCGGCGCGGTGCTCAACGATTTGCACCATCATGCTGAGCGAGAAAACAAGCAAAAACCTAATGCCTAGCCCCCTACCTGGCGCGCCAAATGTCAGAGAGGAAATCTCCGACCGGGTGGCGGAGTGCACCCGCACTAAATCCTAAGATGAGGAGGGGCCTAAGAGTTTTGCTTGTTAGTTGGACAATGCGAAGAATGCAAGAACACACAAGGATTTACAGTGGTTTGGGCCACCGGAGCGAAATACCCTACTCCACTGTGTGATGTATTGCTTGAGAGTTTGAGTTGTCTTGAATCACTTGGGTCTAAGTGAGCCTCCCTTTGTAACGTCGTATGTCTGCCCTTTTATAGCTGAAGGGGGCATGTCGGTGTTTTGGGTCCGACCGCGCACCCGGGGTTGCCCCTCGAGGTGCTTTTTGGAGTAGGACGGTGTTACCGACTGTAGCTCGATGGTTCATGCTGGATGCACGAGAGACAGTGGACAGTTTTGTATAAGTTCGGGCCGCTTTGAGATGCCTAATACCCTACGTCCTGGCTGTGGTGGATTACAAGGAGGCTCTCTAGTGTTGAGGATGTTAGAGAACCGAGTGGATGGCTAAGTAGTGAGATGCTTTCGAGGGGGTGCCCCCTAGGCCTTATATACTTGACCGTGGGGCGTTACATGTGGATATGATAACAATGTGTGCCTAAGTAATAGTGAACCGACTGAGTCTATCTTCCTATAATTCAGCCGACCTATCCCTGCTCTATTCCGATGTATCAGGCCCCTGCGCGGGAAGGTCGGGTCTCTGTTGCGGTTGCAATTCAAACTCGTTGGGTCGTTTGGGCCTGCGCCGATCCGGCCTTGTGTCAAACTGCTTCACTAAACGTTCCTCCCCAGGCCCACGAAGGAATGACCTTGCAAATTTATTGGGCCCACGGGCCTTTCGTGAGGTCTTTCATCCTTCCGGTGGACCCGGGGGATATTCGTCCCCCACAAGCCCTCGATCTTTAGGCTGATTTTGAAATAACCGGCCCAAAGATCCTAGGTCCAGCTTGCAGTTTTTTTATTTTGATAAGGAATGCCTTGAAAATAAGTCTGTCGAGCCACTGCTTCTGAACTCTGAGTGATCCAGTGAAAATGATCTTTTATTGTCTTCTTCCGCTATAATTCCTCAAAAATCTGGTGTCCTGTCTCGGGTTTTTGCTTTGGAGGTCAGCATTTTGCTCTTTAGGACTTCAAAATTCATTGGGTGCACCCAATGGGTGTAGCCCCCGAGCTTCAAGTGGATTTTTGTAAATAATCCACTCGAAGGTCTTTATTTCCAGTCTTCTCAGAAATCACTTTTATCTTCTACTTGTGCTTTTAGAAGTCGACCTTGTCTTAGTTTCATCTTATGCTTTAGAAATCAGCATTCTGTCTCTTGGGGTTGATGGTTCATTGGGTGCACCAAAGGTGCACCCAATGGGTGTAGCCCCCGAGCTTCGAGTGAATTTTTGAAAATAATCCACTCGAAGGTCTTCATCTCACACTGTTTTTCAGAAATCATCCTTTCCTTTTGTCGAATGCTTTAGAGATCAGCATTATATCATCAACATTATGCTTTAGAGGTCAGCATACATTTTTGTCCTTGAAATCGAGCATGCGATCTGCCCATATCTTGTTAGGTATTGCAATTTATTTGATCTGCGGCTGATTGGACGTTCGGTAGATGGCCTTTGGCTAGTTTTCATATCACTTCATGCTTCAATGCTTCTGTTGATTAGACTTGTACCTCATCGGCTATATTTGGCTTTCCTCTGATCTCTGTTGATATCTTCCTTCTGTCTTGAGGTATTCATTGCATATACTGTATGGATGTGACTGCTTGGGAAAATCTATTGAAAATTCCTGGACGTCCCCCCCAATGGGTGTAGGCAAGGGAGGCTTGGTGCACTGAGCGTTTAGCAAACTCCTTCTGAGTAGTAACTTGACATGACCGCAGGTGTAATCATATAGCCCAAGCAGTTGACTGGAGTCCCAATGGGTGTCGTGTTACGTGGAACGGCGCTAGCCGCCTGACGTGTTTCCAGACGGTTTGAATTGCATATTGAATTTTTGCGACTGTTCAGTGGCCGTGGTAGGAGGTGAGCGGTTGCCTTCTTCTTCTATAAATAGTGTGCTTGCTTCTCCGGCATCTTCACATCTCTTACTGCCGCTTGTTGCTTACTTTCTTCACTTCCCTTCTATTCCACCATGGGCAAGAGCAAGAAAGGTGGGAGTTCCTCACACCATTCCGGCGATAAGCGGAAACACGAGCCGACTCCTCCCTCGGAGGACTTCGGTGACTCGGAGTACTCGAAGGAGGAGTTCTCCTCCGAGTCAGAGGGCTCGTCGGTCCATGCCTCTCCCCCGGCATCGTTTGATGATTCAGACGACTCCCAGGGGATCGCCGCAGAGGTATGGACCTACATCCGGGCCGTCAAGCATGCCGGGCTTGAGGGCTCGGATGAGTCAAAGGTCTCCTCGAACGAGGAGAACTCCCCGGACTCGTCCGAGGAGGGCGGCGGTGATGGCGATGGCGAGGGCGACGCGACGACGGAGGCGACGGCGACGGCGGCGGCAAGGGCGACAGCGGTGACGGCAAGGACAGCAGCAAGGGCAGCAGCAAGGCCAGTGGCTAGGCGCCACTGGTTTTAAATGTTAGTATAGATTAGCAGTAGAAGTAATATTAGTGAAATAATGTAGTAGTAGTTAGTAGTATAGTGTAGTGAAATGTAATGTAGTAGTGTAGGGTATCGAACAGTGGGAAGAAAACCAACTCATAATGAGTTGGTTTTTAAGTTTGGTAATACTTCCCCTCCCTTTATAATGAAGAAAATTTCGTCCCATTCTGTGTGTGTTCCTTTGCTTTCCCGTCGCTTCTTTTCCCGTCGATCGGTCGATCGTATTTATGCTTAATGTAGCTGTTGTTCTTGGATGTGATGCTTGAGTAATAACTTAGAATCGTCGAGTCGCATTTTAGATTTGCCTGCATATTCGTAGAAAAAAACGACTGATTTACTGTTAGTATTTTCAGAGGTGGTAACCGAGTGGTTTTCCTTTTTTGCGACGTCGGCGTTTTAGAGGTAAGAGCCGAGTCCTTTAGAGCCACGTCGTCGCTTTAGGAATAACGACCGAGTGATTACTGGTGATGTCTTCGTTTTTAGAAATAACAGCCGAGTGATAACGGGCCACATCGGTGTTTTAGAAATAACGACCGAGCGGTTACTGGTGACGTCGACGTTTTAGAGATAACAGCCGAGTGATAACAGGACACGTCGACCGCTTTGGAAACAACGACCGAGTGAAGACTGGTAACGTCAGTGTTTTTAGAAATAATAGCTGAGTTATATTGGGCCACGTCGGCCGTTTTGGAAATAACGGCCGAGTGATGACATGGCATGTAGGCGTTTTAGAAATAACAGCTGGGTGATGACTGGGCACTTTTTAGAAATGGCATCTGGCCCGGGAAAACCCCATTAGTACTGTGTCGTCGCATGCCTCTGTATTCTAAGCCCCAGTCTTGCTTTTCTGCATCCAGACCTTCTCTACTTTCTTGCGATATTGCTTCCGCCTGGCTCGCTAGCAAGATTGAGATGGCGCCCAAGCGGAAGACTCAGAGTTCATCTGCCGCAACCATTCTTCCCATCGATCCCAACAGCCAGTTGCCTTTCGCAGGTAACCACATGTCTGTTGTTTCTGAGTCTGACCTTCTTCACCTTGTCTCCGTCGGAGTTCTTCCTCCGAAGGAACTTTGTTCTTTGCGGATCTGCCGTGGGGTCACTGTCCCGACAGAGGACACCCACGAGTTCGTCATCTATATTCCTTTTCTCATCCACGGCCTTGCTCTTCCTATTTCTCCTTTCTTCCGTGGTCTCCTTGATTTCTATCATTTGAATCTGACCCATCTGAATCCCAATTCTATTCTGCAAGTTTCCGTTTTTGTTCATTTGTGTGAAGCCTACCTTGGTATTCTGCCACATTTTGGCTTGTGGAAATACTTGTATCACTGTCGGCCTAGGATGGTCGGGGGACAACACCAGCTCGTGGGGGGCGCGAGTTTGGAGATGCGTCGTGGGAGGAAAAACGAGTACCTAGACATCCCACTCAAGGACAGCATCAAAGCATGGCGCTTGGAATGGTTTATCGTAGAGAATCACGGGAATTCTCTCCCCCCTCGGTTAGGGAGACAGCCGGATGTTCGCGCTCCAAGTTGGACTGAATCCCCCACAGACTTGGAGATAGCTGAGGCCAGGGCTGCTTGCCGAGGTTGGATTGTTGAAGGAGAAGGGTCTGACTGCCGAGGCTGTGGTCGCCGATTTTGTTTTTAAGAACATTCAGCCACTAAAGACAGAGTGTACCCAGCTTATCTGTATCGTGGCATCATTGACTCGACCCGGGTTACCAACAGAAAGATTCCTGCTGTGGATCTGGTAAGCCGGCTTGAGATGATTCTTAGAGGCAAGATTTCGAATATCGGTGCTCCTATTGCATATTCAGCCTGGAATCTGCCTCCTTCAAGGCTTTCATCAGTTTTGTGTCAAATCCTCCTACTGGTGGCAATGGTTTGGGCCTTAGAGTGCGACCCTCTCCCGAAGAGGTTGAGGTTTTGGTTGCTTCGCTTGGTGAAATCCCTGATGATGAGAGGCAGGTTCATTTTGAGATGCCTTTAAATCCGAGCGACGCAGAAATAAGTGCCATGCTGGACATGTTGGCTGAGGATTCCTCTGATTTGGTCCCTGCTGAAACACTAGCTGTAGCACCCATCCTAGAGTCTAGAACAACTTTGGATATTCAAACATCTAATAGTATTCGCCTGAAGCGTCCTCGTCGAACCAATCATCCAACTTCTCTTGCTGAGGGGAAGAAAAAGAAAAAGAGACGGCTTCGGCGAGTGCCATGCTTGAATCAGGATGCTGGCCCTTCTGCTCCTGCTGCCGTGGAAGTGCCAGTGGCAATTTTTACTGAAGCTGATCCCAATGGGTATGACCCGACTGATGCTGAACCCAATGGGTGTGACCTTGATGATGCTGACCCCAATGGGTGTAATTCGGCCAGAGCTGATCCCAATGGGTGTACTGTCCGTATTACTGATGAAGATGAGGAGGAGGAGGAGGAGGAAATCCCCTTAATTCGGAAGAACAGTCGGCGCTACATAGCCAGTGGGGAGAGTAGTGATATTCCTTCTCCAGCTTTGTCTGCTCTTGTTGGTCTGCAAGAATTGTCTCTGACAAATTTTGATTAGACTCTCAAAGATATGGTCCCTGAAGATCTGTTGTCGGAGCCGGCAGATGGTGGAATGATGGAAGTTTGTGCTGATGTGCCTGCTGTCGGGTTAGAGTTATCCCGAGCAGCGTCTCGGGCCTCATCGACCTTGGAGCGCGGTTTTAAGAGTCGAGCGGCTGATCTAGATTGCTCTGTTCCCATAGAGGTAGTTGAAAATCCTTCAGCCTTAGAGGTGGCTTCTACAGAGAATTTGGTCCCCAAGGATGGCGCTTGCGTTTACCTAGCCCCCGAGGGTGTTGCCAGTGATGATCCGGCTCGGGTGGGCAGCGCGAGCTATGACCCAGCCCCCGAGGGTGTCCGAGCGGGTTCTCCTTCTCATACTTCCATGGATGTTCACGTCAGGTCTTCTCCTCCACATTCTGGTTGCGTGGCAGCAGCACGAGCTTCGGGTCAGGAGGTCGCCTTAGAGGCCGGCGCACCTGATGATGGAGTTTTGATTTCTGCTGGTGACACTGAATTGGTCCCCACTGATGCTCTACAGATTGCTTCGGTTGGTAATCCTTCATCAAGTCACCAACTGAATTCCCATGATTTGGGGGTCCCTTCGTTCTTCTCCAATCTCCAAGTAATTTGGTTTTTCCTGACCTGACTATACTCCGGGTGAAATACTGTTCTTACACTCATTTGTTTTCAATGTCAGGTGCTGGTTGATGAGATGGCTGGTCAGCTGAGATCGCAGGGTGCCTCTGTCCCGGAAGGAGCTCTGTCTCTAACACATTGGAATCCAGTGTTGCTTCAGCAGCGGGTATCTGATTTGGAGATGGCGAATGCTGGTTAGTGCCCTTTGTTTCTTCCTTGGCTACTTGACTGATCTGCTTTTTGGCTGAATATCCTTGTTTGACCGTTTCTTGCTAGATATGGCCCGACGGTACTCTGATCTTGAAGAGAAATATTCTCAAGGTCAGACGGACTTGGCCCGGGTTTCCGCTTCTCTGAATGATGCCAACATGCTGAATTCCACTCTCAATGCTCAGCTTGACTCTGAAAAGGTGGCCAATGAATTAAGCTTTACTTGACTTTCTCTGTTGTGTTCTTAATGCTTGCTTGACGTTGGAGAACTGATTCTTGTCTTGCAGGAGGAAAAACGTGCCCTTGCAACTTCTCGTGACAACCTTGACAAGTTGTATCGCGATGCCAGCAACTCTTTGACTATCTTGGAGAGGAGCCATCGTTTCACCATGGAGGACTTGGATAATCATCGTTACAAGCTGCAGGAGTCCCTGGATGATATGATTCGCCTTAGGCAATTGGTGTCGAGCAAAGATTCTATCATCAAGGATCTGCGCGCTTTCAAGAGATCAGTCGCCCAGGAGCTAGAAGCTGCTCGGCTGGCTGTCAAGGCTGCTGAAGACACTTCCGCTACTTTGAGGGCCCAGCGCGACAGAGCTATGGACAAAGCCATTCGCGCGGGGCGAATCTTGATGAGGAGACCTGGTGTGATTGTTCCTGACGACATAGTTGTAGATGTGAATGCTGCTCCTGATTCTTCGAGTCGCCCCTCTTCATCGGTTGCTCCTGAGAAAAACATTACCAAGTAGAAACATTGAATGCATTGTGTATGCGGTTAGTGTGCTCGAATATTCTGTCAGAAAGTGCTTTCAGTACTGAATGCCATTATTATTTTCCTGTTGTTAGAATCCAACAGTAGTTATAATTGCAGAGGTAAATGTATTGTGATGACTTTGAAGTTTCTTCTTTTTTCGCGAGGCATAGAGATCGCCCTAGATGAGTAATCGCAAGCGTGCTTGTGTTGGATCGAGTAGACGTGGGCATGCCGCGCTGATTTAAGTTACTACCGACTTAAACCGACTGCTCTGTTAGTAGGGTATAGTGGTCACCCTGAGTTACGCATGAGCATGTCACACCGCCTTAAGTCATCGCCGACTTAAGTCGATTGCTCCGTTAGTAGGTATAGTGGTCACCTTGAGTTAAGTAAGCGTGAGCATGTCACACCGCCTTAAGTCGTCACTGACTTAAACTGATTGCTCCGTTAGTAGGGTATAGTGGTCACCCTGAGATGTTAACCGCCTTAAATCGTCGCCGACTTAAGCCGATTGC